>JAVANC010000012.1:38299539-38779269 GCA_033319125.1 Parnassius glacialis | reverse complement strand
GCTCTCAGATTTTAGGCTCACAAGAATTTTGTGAACCTCTTCAGAATCGGTTTCCTGAAAAAACATGGACGCAACAGGTGAGTTAGAACAAACATTGCTATCACCAACTTGTTGTGTATAAGTGTTTCTTAGAATATCCTCAGCTAGGGTTTTACCAACATTAGTGAAGTATTCACACACATGATCAACAGACAACTTTGGGGAAGCGTGTATGTCTAGCAACTCCAGACTATTTGCTTTGCTTTTGTTACCGCTTGTTATGGTATTTATTGTATGCCATAAAGTCCTGGGGTTTTTCCTATGTTTAGTTAAAAGTTCTTTATCATAATGAATCTTAGATTTTTTAATTATGTTATTACAAAAATTACGGTATCTTTTGTAAGTTATTTTTAAGATATCATTATATGGGTCAACACGTAATTTTCGTTGCATGTCGTTCCTATTACGGATGCACCTTAAAATACCTGGTGTAATCCATGGTTTAATTAAACGATCCTTGGAGGAAATGCGTTTTGAGATAGTGTTGTCCATTAAACATTGCTGCAACTTATTAATAAGGATGTTAGTTAATTCTGTGGGATTCTCATATAATATTAAGTTAGCTAGATTACTATCTTTTAGGCTTAAGAGTGCATTTTCATAATTTGTAATTGTTTTATATTTAATATTATTGTTATTTTTATTTTGATTTATACTTTTTGTATCGGTATTTGTCAATTTTAGGAATATCATCTGATGATCAGTTATAGTGGTGTCAAAGACTATAATGGACGCCAAGTGTATATTAATATCTATTTTCAGCATAAAATGGTCCAAGCAGTTGTTTTTCCTTGTAGGCAATACGTGGCCTGGAAGTATGCCATGCATTGCTAACATATTGAGGTATGCCAGTCTATTTGTACGTTCATGTGATTGTTCAATGGTTTTATTTATAATATTAATATTAATATCACCGGTGAGAACTATATTTTTATGTCCTTTTATAGTGTCTAAATGTCTGCTCAATGAGTTTATAAAAAGTTCAGCATTTCTAATTGAAGGCGAGCGATAAATGCAAAGAATTGTATAGCTGGGTAATACAACTTGCACGCATGACGCATGTATTAATTTAATTTCTTTTATATTGCTTTTAAGTCTGTTTTTTACATAAACGACTACCCCATCACACTGATTTATATGATTTGTGGTCGAGAAGGAGACATAATTATTCAGCTGAGGTATTGCTTCATTACCGTCAAGTCTACATTCACTTAATATCAACAAGTCAACCTCAAAGTTAAAGTTCGATAGTGAAATGTAAAAGTCGTCGAAATTTTTAAATATGCTTCGGATATTTTGTGCGATTATAGTGAAGTCAGTGTTTTTTACGTAATGCAATATTTTCGAGAAGTTATGAATTGATTCTAATTTTGACTGTGCAACTTGGATTTTATCTATTACTCCCAGATTAATGAGAGAACTATCCATTTCAGTTTTCGTATATAGGGCTGATTTTACGTACCATAAGGAATTTAGTTTTATTTTGATTTAGTTTTATTAATATTACGATTTCTTTTGATTTACTTATAATTTGATAAGGAAATGGATAGGATGAAGTCAATCTCTTCTGGAAGAAATAAAAATAAAAATAATAAATACACACATATATATATATATATATATATAATAAATTAATACATATACATAAATATATAAACAAACTTACATATCTGCCCAAAAATACATATTATATAAATTACAAAATTCCTCAAACAATAATATAAAGCTGATATATACAATAAATACATAATCACATAATTTATCCTAACACAGTTGTGATAAATACACTACATGCTTAGAGCACGCATATTTTACTGTAAAAACTGTTCTGACTTCAACCAACCAGGATCTCATAAAAACTGAATATATTATACTAACTCTCACCTTTTATTTATTTTTTACGTTGGGCTTTAAACTAAAGGGTTTTAAGATTTTTCAAATTATTTTTTTATTAATATAGGCTATGCCAAAGAAGAGTATAATTTTTAGTTTGTAACAAAACTCACTATATTGTTTTCTTATATAAGAGTATTAAAATGTTTATTCTATTCGACTAGTATATTTTATTTTTATCCAATAACAAATCAAAACACTATACACACAGAAAACAAACAAATAATTTAAAACAACACATTCTATTCCCCGATAATAATCAGGGTCTAGAAAACCCCACGCGGTACAGGACGCAACTTGGTTCACGGAAAGGTATTTTGTCGTGGTCTCATTTTGTTATTTTGCTCACCCGGCAATTTTTTGATATTAAACATATACATGTTTACCGTAAATCTAATTTTGCACTTTCCATTCACCAATTATCACCGTCAAAACTCAACTCTAATCTGAATATAATATTAATATGTTAAATATATGTTAAGATATTAAATGTCGCCATCATTCAATAAAAGTTCTTTTTGTTTTATATTCATTTGTAATTCTGCTCAAAAACAATTTAAAACGCATGTCTTTAAAGTTATTTAAAAACAATATTTGTAGTGTAATAGTTTCCTTGCACACCAAGTGATAGCTGTAATACAGCAGCTATACAACCTCCTTTTTTGCGTGTACAGCTACTGAACAGCGATACTAATGCATAACACTACATAATTTGTGCCAATGGTTTACTTATAAGAACTGTATAAGCGCTTATATACACCCAGAAATACACAAGTATAAGTCTCTAGTATAAAAACGAACTTCAGTACAGCTCGTATATAGCTTGCATGCTGCTTGTGTTGTGTTCAGTAGTGAACCAGTGAAGGGCTGTGATGAATGATTGAATTAATGGTGATTTTGTTAACACACACGTTGTACAACTATTTGCATGTATATCATTAAATGAGAAAAATATTCCGCACCTTTTATTTTAACAAGATTAGCCGTATTTCATCAGCTAAGTAAGGTTTTATGATTAGCGAGAATGAACAGAAAACCATAGAGTACCCTTTTATTTCGCGTTTTTAAATTATTTATTAATTTGTAGGTTAATACTGAACAAAATTGTTCATAAATATACTCCTATACCTTTAAATATTTTTGTTTGTAACTAAGCAAATAAAAAGTTTAATAAAATTCTCTACAAAAGGTTTGGAATCAACCTTTTTTTTCCAAATAATTTACATTAACATTTTTACTCTCCGATTTTCAGATACAAGGTAAAACAATAGCAATGAACTATATATATAGTAAGCGAGATAGCGAATGGCTTAAACTAGCGATTCGCCCTAGCTTCGCACGAGTGATTTCTGAATATCATTAACAGCGCCGCCTACTGGGTTCAACTTTAAATCTTAACTTTCTAGCTGGATCCCTGAGAGACATAAGAAAAATTCATCAAAGTCGGTCCACTTGCTTAGTAGGAATTCAATTATTGAGTACACAATAAAATGATTGAGTACTTGCTTAGTAGGAGTTCAGTGACAAATGCACTCGTAAAAGAATTATTTATACTTTTTTATTTGCTTTTTAAGGGAAATATACAGTACAATAATAAATTACATTATAAAACATATTAAAGTAATCCTTAAACCCAATAAAGTTTCCACAGATATCTAATACTTATTAAAAACTTGATAAAACAATATTATGTTATAAAATTTTAAAAATACAAAGGAATAAAACTAACTAAATGGTATTTATAAATTGAACATTAAGTACCAAGCAGTTAAAAGTAATGTTATGTATACAATTTAAAGTGAAACTACCATAATACATAGTCACAAAAAAAATTTTGTAAATTGTATATTATGTTTTACAATATTTTCTTTGTAAATATTATATTAAGGGTTAAATATATCTAATTTACAATATTTTAAGTTCAATTTTTTGCATGTTTTTGCGAGATACAAAATTATTTGGGGCATAACTTGCTTTATGTAATGCAAAAAGAGGCTTATTTCGTACACCTACCTGTGACACGCAAGATTCACTTTGCTTAAAAGTGGGGAAGAGTCGATGTTATTATGAAGCAATTTGTACAACATCATTTGATCTTTTATATAACGTCGTTTCTCGAATGTATTACGGTCTAAGCTATCAATAATGGAGTCTACAAAAGAATTACATCGCTTTAAGTGACGCAGAAACGTATTTATGATTGTTTCAATGGTTTTAATATAAACTTTGTATACCGCACCAGTGTCAAATAGTATGATTACTAGTGAAGACTTTTTTTTAATCTTTTGAGATACGCATAACAAAACCTAGCATATTATAAGCTCATTTAGTTCTGATTTTAATATGTGACCTCAGTAACAACTTACTATCCAACTGAACACCACGATTATGCAGTTCATTTACTCTCTTTAGTATATTAATGGTTTTAATATAAACTTTGTATACCGCACCAGTGTTAAATAGTATGATTACTAGTGAAGACTTTTTTTTAAATCTTTTGAGATACGCATAACAAAACCTAGCATTTTATAAGCTCATTTAGTTCTGATTTTAATATGTGACCTCAGTAACAACTTACTATCCAACTGAACACCACGATTATGCAGTTCATTTACTCTCCTTAGTATATTATCGTCAAGCATATAATCAAAGAGGACGGGGTACTTTTTTCTGGTAAATGAGATAATGTTACATTTCCTTATAATCAAGCAATGATCATTTGCTTGACAATATACACAAAGTCTACACAGATCTTCTTGAAATAGGTTGCAGTCCTGTTTAGTTTTAAGAGACCTGAAAATTTTCATATCATCTGTAAAAATGAGAGTTTGGTATTATAGAAGCAGGATATAACATCATTTATAAATATTCTGAACAGTAGTGGACCAAGATGCCAACCCTGAGGAAGGCCTGAAGTAACTGGGAAAAATGATGGACAATATCCTTTTATTGCAACCACCTGACTACGATTTCTAAGAAAAAAGAATATCTTTTTTTTATATTCTTGATTCGTGATGTAGCCTAAGATGGTGAAGCGCACTGACTTAATTAAAGCCTATTCACTCTTGCCTTGAAGACACCCGCACTGTAATCGGGTGGAAAGACATCTATCGAAGTAAGACATCATGTACATCGATTTGACTTAATATAGGTAATATGTATCAGAATACGAGTATCATGTGAAATTTTGTCAAATATTTTATACGTGGTAGAACCATGCTACAGCTATATTAGTAGTATAGTTGTAGCACGAATGGGTCGGCTCGACCGGGGAAGGACCACGCTCTCACAGAATACCAGCGTAAAATAGCAGCTTAACACTTCTGTGTTTCGTAAGGTGAGTATAGAGAACGGGAGACACTTTTTACTGGAAAAGAGGCATTCCATATTAGTCCTCACTGGTAACAACGCATCTGCGTTTTGATTCGCAAACGAGGATAAATGTATATATCTATGGGCCACAGCAACCGCTCACCATCAGGTAGATTGTGTGCTCGTTTGGCACCCTGTACTATAAAAAAATGCTTTTGTATAATCGGCGTACACTGCATCTAACTGCTGTCCACTATCCATAGTAGTATAAAAATGATCAAGAAATTCGCAAAGATTACTTTCTGTAGACTTTCGACTTACGAAACCATGTTGATCAAGAATTACAATTAGTCGAATTATTTGAGAGAGTGTGTCATAAATATTCTTCTCAAATAGTTTTGCAATCGAGCTTAATTTTAAAATAGGATGATAATTGGAAATATTGTGCTTATTACTACTTTTAAATATGGGAGTCATGAATGATTTCTTACATTGTAAAGGAATTTCACCAAACTTCATGGAAGTTCTAAACAAAATTGCTAATGGTTTAGCTAATTGACGGTAACACCTTTTTAACAACACAACAAAAATAAAGGTGAAATGCCATCAAGTCTTGGCCCCTGACTGACATCCAAGAGTTTTAAATACATAGAAACTTGAGGGACTGTAAAAGTGACCGAATTAATACTGATCGTCTGAGCCGAGGTAGAAATATGAGTATTATGATTATGACTATTGACACTAAAAGCTGAGCCAAAATGCATTATTGCTATATATAGCTAAAAAAAAGAACATTTTCATTTTGTTTTTAGGAAAGACCAAAATAATTTACTATTATTACTAATCCTATATTCCGCATTATTGATTAATTTGTTATAACAATAATTCTACATTCAATTTTGTCTCTCTCTTTTTACGACAAAAGAATTGTAATCACTATCCAGAAACAGAAACAGAAACTTTTTTATTCAATATACATTATAAATAATACTTATTAAAAGTCACTATTTTGTTTAATTACCACTGGTTTGAAAAAAACCTCTGTCCTGGTGGAACCAGCAAGAAACCCAGCGGGACTTTTTTTCAAATAACAGCTTACAATCATGTATGTTACACAAATTAACAACACAACAAATTAGAAATAGCTTGGTAGCGATCACCTCATTACCACGGGCTATTATCATCCATAAACTCCTTAATATTGATATATCCCTTTTCTTACAAACTTAGTTTAATTATGTTTTTCAACTTTTTCAGGTCATATTTTGTATATTTTCTGGAATTTTGTTGTAAAAGCGTATGACTATACTCAACGAATTAATTGCTGACTCGATGGGGTCGAGTAACTGGTACTACTAGCTTGTGTCTGTTCCTAGAATTTAAAGAATGAATATCACTTATTTTTGTAAAACTACTTTTATTTTTGTATAAGTACATAACATTTTCATTAATGTATTATATATTGAGAGACCAAAGTTAAATTATTAATTTCCTTGAATTTTTGTCGCAGCGACCCTTCAGGCTTTAAATCATAAATTGCTCTTATGGCCCTCTTCTGTAAAACAAATATAATTTCAGTGTCAGCTGCACCCCCATAGCAAAATACTGTACGACATTAGGCAATGAAAATAGCTAAAGTAAACTAGTCTAACTGTTTCAACACTGGTAAGACTTCTAATCTTTTTACAGCACATGCTGCAGAACTAAGTTTGCTTGCTAGTTTTGATATATGGTGGCTCTATTGAAGCTTGGCATCTAATGTGATTTCAAGAAAAATGGTGGTATCTACAAGACTCAGTATCAATGCCACAAAGCACGATCCTGAGCCACCTGCATCCATCGACTTCCTGCATATCTTACCAGTTCGTCATTCCATCTAGTGAGAGAACACCCTACACTTCATCCGCCGGTACGAGGCCGCCACTCGAAAACCTTTTTTCCCCATCGGTTATCGGTTATTCGACCTATATGGCCGGCCAATTGCCACTTCACAATGGTAGAGCCACGCGGCAGCTTTTGCTGTCGCACGGATGGGCCGGCTCGAACCGGGGCGGTACCACGACCTCACAGAATACCAGCGTGTAGTAGAGGTTTACCTCTGCGTTTCGCTTAGTGGGTGCAGGTGGCCAGAGGCCCTTTTTACTGGAAATAAAGCATTCCATCTTAGTCCTCACGGCTGACAACGCATCTGCATTTTGATTTGTAATAGAGGATAGATGTAGATGTCTATGGGCCGCAGCGGCCACTTACCATCAGGTGGACTGTGTGCTCGTTTGTCACCCTTATGCTATAAAAAAAACTTCAGCTAACTAATCCGTTGGGCTATGTCGGTCACTCTGGTTCATCTGCGGATATCCTCATTTCTAAATGTATCACGCAGAGGAACTCCGAGCATAGCCCTCTCTATAGCTCGCTGAGCGACTTTGAGCTTCCTCATATGCTAGCAGTGAAGGACCACGTCTCAGTTCTATAGGTCAAATTAATTATGTAATAAAATTAATTAATTTACTTTACTTATTATATACCCAAAGCATCCTGTGAATTCTCCCATGCATTAATTCCTCCTGTTTATAAACCTTCCACTTGCGATGAAATTTAAATTTTTTATTTATAGTTTCAATCAATGCCTTATTATACCATATCGGGTACTAAGTGTTAAATTTAATAGATTTAGTAGGTACGTGCTTTTCTATTATATTATTTAAAATTTTATAAAAATTCGACACAAAGACATCAATATTACCGTCACTCAAATTAGATTCCCAGTCTATTTGCGAAAGATTTATATTTATTGATTTATAATCAGCATCTCTATATAATTTGACTGTGTGAGCCCAAGTCTCGAGTAGTTTCTAATATGATTTTAAAATCGTAAACTCAAAAGCTGGATGGTGCAAATCCTCTGAAAGTGCTGGAGCAGTTATTAATCTGACTTTGCAATTAAAATTGGCTGATAAGATATCCAAAATAAGATTATTATAATTTTTAAATATATTATACGGATTAAAATTATTATGAGATAGAAAATTCGCTTGTGCATTAACTGTATCCGATGAAAAGACTCCATATGAGGTCACATCAGCATTACTATTATTTGACCAGAAAGCGTTAGATATGTAAAAATCTCCTAATATAATGAAGTAGTCATCAGGATAAGAAAGAACTTCATCAGAAATATGTTCGTAAAATATTGACTACACATCTTTGTGAATTTGACACTGTGGAAAATAGCAGCAGTATATGTTGCATCGTGTATATCGTACAAATGAAATAAAATTACGAATCACGTCAGCAGCTGAATTTGTTGAGAGGATGCATTCAACGTTAAATAGTTTTAGCTTACAACTCATTGCAATCAGAACTCCTCCACCCATTGTATCACCTTTGATTGTATAGTTACGATCGCTTCCTTATACCTTATCCCTTCCTTAATATCGTGCGTCAAATAGTTCTAAGTCTAATATACCCAAATGTAACTAAGTTTCAGTGGAACAGATTATATCATACTAATGACATAAGACGTTTCTGAAAAGCAAGTGAGTCTTAATCCATAGACCCCGAACGTTTAAATTTAACCGATTTAAATTAGAACCGACTTGTGTATCGATCTATATATATATATATATGTCATACATTGTTTGGAAAGAAGTGTATTAAAAAAATATATTCAAATGTTTTAGTAATTGTATAAACTATATAAAGATATTAAGATATATAGTTAAGATATTTTTTATTTTATCTAGGATAAAATAAAAAACCTGCGACATCACAATTCACTCGCAGTATCTAGTATTAATTCTTTCGAAATTTAAATAATTTAAAAGTTAACTTAAAGTTACAGCCTATATACGTCCCACTGCTGGGCACAGGCCTCCCCTCATTTCTGAGAGGGTTTTAGGGCAAGGAAATGTCCACCACGCTGCCCCAATGCGTGTTGGCAAACGTCACATGTCTTAAATTTTTTTTCTTTTTTTTTTCTTAGTGCCGTGGTAGTTTAGATGGTTAGCACTCGCTGTAAATTTCACTATACATGAGCAGCCGGGTTCGATCCCCGCCGGCACCAATGAAACAATTGCAATTTTAAGTGCTGATTTACCACGTGGTCGGCGGTGAAGGAAAACATCGTGGGGAAACATGTCTGAGAAATAAGAATAAAAATTAAATAATTTAATTTACACTTAATGTTTATTTATCGGGCTAAATCATGCTTCTCTATAGTTTTTCTTATTCGAAGGCGTATAATATAAATGTACCGCAATTAGATGAAAAAACGCTACCCACGTAAAAATCTTATCGAATAACGGCTTCTTACATTTATTATTCTGTTAATTTTTATTATTAACTCTAATAAAATATGAAAATGTATTAAAATAGTTAATTTTAGTTTCCAATCCTTGATTATGTTTTAATACTTATAAATGTTTTCGTCTAGAAGTCCGTTTAGGTTTTTATAGAACAGTGTCGTGAAGCGACAATTAAAAAAAATAACCTAACCTAAGAACAACAAAACAACAAAAGTAGAACAAGAAAATAATATATTTAAATTTTTTAAAAAGGTATTTACAATTTTATATAAAAAAATGAAATATGATGATGGTGATGGATGACGTGAAATTACAATTAGATAAAAAAAATAAGATAGTAGAATATTGTAGTGGAGCCTAAAGGTCGAAGTGACACACGCTGCGCTTGGAGTAGGAGTAGGCACACGCTGAGCTTGTAGTTTCTTGACGGTGATGGCACGCAGCGTCTGGTCTAGGCACACGCAGCGTCCGGAGCCGGCACACGTAGCGCCTGAAGTAGGTGCACTCAGCGCCTGGAGCAAGCAGTCTCAGCGCCCAAAGGTAGCGCGGGCACTAGCAGGTGGAGGCGCAGGCGACGACTCCAGATGAAAGTATAGGCTTGTAAGATCCCGGAGTAGTGCGGCCCCGCGCTTGAAGTAGACTACGCCGACGACTTCAGATGTAGATAGAAGCTTGCAGGATCCCGGAGCAGTGCGTCCCTGCGCTTGAAGTAGACTACGCCGACGACTTCAGATGTAGATGGAGGCTTGCAGGATCCCGGAGCAGTGCGGCCCCGCGCTTGAAGTAGACTACGCCGACGACTTCAGATGTAGATGGAGGCTTGCAGGATCCCGGGGCAGTGCGGCCTCGGGATAAGGCCTTTAGTAGATGCTTCTCGTTTGAAAACTGAAGCGAGACTCCCTGTATTCACCGATGGTTCGGCTTTTATACCTTTTTAGAGAGAACGGGAAATTATTTAAATTAAAAGGATTTTTTTGTAATGACCCAAAGCAAAAGAGTATTTTTGTGGAAATATCGAGATAAAACATCAGACCGGTAACGAATTTGAATAAAAATTGCCATGACAACGAAATAAATAACAATTGTAAAATATGTAAATTTTTGGTTTTAGGCTTGTTATTAAGAATTGGCAAATTTTATGTTAGAAATGAGATATTATTTATATAGGAAAAAAAATAGCGCAACAGCGCGCACGAAACCCGAAATTGCAGAGTTACGGAGAACTAAATAAAAGATCGAAAAAGGTAAGACTCCATTGACAGCGATTTAAAAAGTGCTGATAGCGTGAAAATACGAAGTAAAAATGATTTGTTATTGTGTAAAAACGTTACAGGATCCTATGGAAATAAAGGTGATGCAAAATATAAATGCAGAAAATCAAAAACAGAATGGAAAAACAGTGCAAAATGATATGTAAGTAGCATAACACTAAAACAGATATCATAAACTTAATTTTCGATGCTTGGTGAAAGGAACCTTTTCTGCCTATCAGCTCGTACCGATGCCGTCTTACCTCTTTCTAATGCTTGCATTTTCCAGCTTCTTCATATTTTACAGCTGGCTTTACGATTTTATGTAGTTATTGGATATCCAAATATCGGCACAGATAAATAACTTACGCTTTGCGCTTTTGTAAATTTATATATTAGTACTATTTATTTTTATGCCTTTCGATAAAATGGTTATAAAGTAACTGTGGTAAAAGGTGACAGAGGGAAATGGGACCGTCTGTAAAACTGCTCCTTCATTTTCGGGACATTACTGCTTATAACTGCTGATTATGCTATCGGTTGCTAAATAAAACTTGGTTCTACTTTACGTTACTACTTTATTAACTCACACTTTAGTCTAATCAAATAACAATGTTTTGAGATTACGATTACACTCATTTGTCATTACAATTACTTATTTCACATGGACCGACACATTAATAGTTTAAACAAAGATGGTACATATAATAAGATTTATTAATATGTAAGATTATGAATCTGATTACTGCGCAGTATCCTTATGTTTATTTATCGAGAGCGTGCATAGATTACGAGTATAGACAACCCAATGGAAAACTAATCCAAGGCTCTGTGTTGCCAGGTTAATAATTAAATATTACTACGTTAGATTATACGTTGATGGGCTACTGCCCATCTTCCTAATAACAACTTAAAATTATAAAGAACTGCGGTTGTCTAGCATGACTTTATGGCAAATACCCCTCCTATGAGTCAATGCGTGAGGGAGATCTATGTTCAGTAGTAGACTAGATAGGCTATAATGGAATGTTATCGAAAAGAAGAAGAAAGGTTATATTTTTTTGTTCTTTGAAAGCCTAAATTAATTCTCAATACGAAAAACTTACAACTGTTTCAAATAACTCCCTGTTAGACAAAATAACAGTCGATTAATTAACTGAAAGGTCCTTATGACTTCGTTTAAATAAATAATACAATTTTGACCTCAATTTCAAACGCACGAGTACCTAATAAAAATGGTGCTGTGTGTCGATATACTTTATGATAGAACAACCAGTGTGCAAAGGTTACTGCGTTTCGCTTTACGCTGCTAGCTATTAAAATTAATGGACGTATTTGAAGGCCAATTTTAAAATTCGCCTAACTTTGGCAAGTACACGTTTAGCCAACTTCGCCACAGTAATTACTCAGTTATCCACACATTTCTGTGTCAATTTTTGATGAACGTCATCTATTAAGTATGGACGTAAGGTTATAGCGGCTGCCGCGATACATTTAATAATATGTGCGTACAACCAATACTTAAACGTGCGTCGGTTAGGAAATTGTAAAAAAATAACTGAGGTGAAGACGATTTGCATGTACGTGGTGTACAATAGAACAATGTTAAAATAGAACAAATTATCTTTTAATCAAATACTTAAGAGTTATGATTAGATACTACTACTATAATGTACAATAATACTTAGTTTGAAAATAATTTATAATGGTGTAATAATAGGCTTAATTTAATTTTGTTACTTTCATTTGTATCTCGTTAAAAAATTTTATATAAAAAAATATTTGACGAAAAAGTATGTCCTCTTTTTAGACTCGATAAATTCAAAAGTCATGTCTATTCAGCCATGACGGTATAATGAAC
The DNA here is from genome assembly GCA_033319125.1 of Parnassius glacialis. Lineage (NCBI taxonomy): Eukaryota > Metazoa > Arthropoda > Insecta > Lepidoptera > Papilionidae > Parnassius > Parnassius glacialis. Next base: position 38,766,610 of record JAVANC010000012.1, on the reverse strand, counting down.
ATGGGCTAAGTTAAGAGTACCCTTAACCGACGAACACGTATTCGTAGATATATGAATGTGAAAGGAGCGAGAGAGGTGTGTCTGGATTGTGTCAAATAGCAGTTCACATTCTCTTCCTACCTCCTCTTATGCACTGCACTTAATTATGAGGAGCGCAAAATAAACTTATACTTTTAATAACAAAATTATGGGGAAAAATTATGGAAAAAGTTTTTGAAAATAAATCTGTTGTAATATGTGGAGACTTTAATATCAATCTCCTAAAAGCTTCTTCCACCAATAAAAAATTTATATCATTGTTTAAATCATATAGTCTTTTTAATTTATTCTTAGAGCCAACGAGTATTTATTCTAAGGTCGTCACTTCATTTAGTGGGGGTACGCCCTACACTTCATCCGCCGGTACGAGGCCGTCACTCGAGAACCATTTTCCCCATCGGTTGTCGGTTCTTCGAGCTATATGGCCGGCCCATGCCACTTCAGCTTACTAATCCGTTGGGCTATGTCGGTCACTCTGGTTCTACTGCGGATATCCTCATTTCTGAGTTTATCACGCAGAGAAACTCCGAGCAAAGCCCTCTCCATAGTTCGCTGAGCGACCTTGAGCTTCCTCATCCGGCCAGCAGTGAAGGACCACGTCTCAGTTCCGTATGTCATCACTGGCAACACGCACTGGTTGTATAATCTCGTTTTAAAGTATACCTGACGAGAAGATGTACCGTAATTTCCCGAACGCTGCCCAACCGAATTCAATCCGTCGAATGACCTCTCGGTCGACGTTGAACTTACCTAATTGGACTATTTGTCCCAGATAAACATACTCATCCACAACTTCGAGCTCAATGCTCCCAACAACTACCGGCATAGGTGTGACATGGACATTAAACATGATCTTTGTTCTGTTCATGTTCATATTAAGACCTATCCGTTGGAAGACACTACTGAGGTCATTGAGCATAGGGTTAAGTTGCTCCAGAGATTCTGCTATAAGGACTATATCGTCGGCAAATCGAAGGTGAGTAATGTACTCGCCATTGATGTTAATACCGTATCCTTTTCAGTCCAGAAGCTTGAAAACGTCCTCCAATGCTACGGTGAAGAGTTCGGTGATATAACGTCGCTCTGTCTTACACCTCTCTGCAGTTGGATAGGATTCGTACTCTGGTTCTGTACTCGTATAGCCATCGTAGATAGATCACCGACATTCAACTTGGCAACGCTGACGGGACTGTAGCACTGCCCAAATTTCGGCGGAATCAAAGGCTTTCTTATAGTCCACATACGCAAGGCAAAGTGGAAAATTGTACTCTTCTGTCTTCAGTACAATTTTCCGAAGGGTATGTACGTGGTCTGTGGTACTAAAGTCTTTTCGGAAACTAGCTTGTTTGGGAGGTTGAAAGTCGTCGAGTCTGCGTGTCGTTAGTACATATAGTTTATTACATACCTATATTTTTAATGCATCGATGTATTCATAGGATGCTTTGGGTATATTCTGTGACCTATCCAAGGCCTTTGATTGTGTTCCCAATGAAACATTAATCACAAAACTTCAAAAATACGGTGTAAGAAGTAATGTTCTTAAATTATTTCATATTTAAGTAACAGAACGCAACAAGTTGTCACTATCAGTATGAGGCCTTTCGGGTAGATGGTACAAATGTTCGTGCCTCAAGGCTCAATTCTCTGCCCCTTTCTGTTTCTTGTATACATTAAAGACTTATCTTACATACTAGGGGATAAACATGATATAGTATTATTTGCTGATGACACTTCTTTAATATTATATCTAAATTTGTAAATTGGTTCTGAGTCTTGTAGATACCATCATTATTCTTGAAATCACATTAGATGCCAAGATTCAATAGAGCCCCCATTTATCAAAACTAGCAAGCAGACTTAGTTCTGCAGCATGTGCTGTAAAGATGATTAGGAGTCTTACCAGTGTTGAAACAGCTAGACTAATTTACTTTAGCTATTTCCATAGCATAATATATTTTTATTTATATTTTTTTTATTCAGACTCAGTCCATAGAGATGTTGTCCATAGAGATGTGTATGGTGTAATGTGGTATGGTATTTTACTATGGGACACGCAGCTGACACTGAAATTATATTTGTTTTACAGAAGAGGACTATAAGAGCAATTTATGATTTAATGCCTAAAGAGTTGCTGCGACAAAAATTTAGGGAACTTTGGCCTCTCAATGCATTTACGAAAATGTAATGAACGTATAAAAATAAAAGTAGTTTTACAAAAATAAGTGATTATCATTTTGTAAATACTAAGAACAGACACAAGCTAGTACCAGTTACTCGAATCCGTCGAGTCAGTAATTTATTTTTGGGACGATGTTTATGTTTTTACAACAAAATTACAGGAAATATACAAAACTTGACCTGCACAAATTGAAAATATTTAATAAACTAAGTTTGTATAAAAAGGGTTATAACAATATTAAGGAGTTTATGGATAATAATAGCCCGTGGTAATGAGGTGATCGCTACCAAGCTGTTTCTTATTTGTTTTGTGTTGGTAATTGTTGAGTTTCTTGCTGGTTCTTTCCAGGATGGAGGTTTTTTTCGAATCAGTGATAATTAAACAAAAGAGTGACTTTCAGTTAGTATTATTTATAATCTATATTGTATAAAAATTTTCTGTTTCTGTTTCTAAAAGGTAAGGAAATCGCGTAGTTGCTGCTGAATGTAACCGATCTATAGGTATTCTAAGAGTGGCTTATTATAGGATTATTCCACTTTTTCGCACCTATTGGTAACTGGTGGGACAAAATGTACTCTTTAAAATTTGATCGTATACTTTTACACACTAATCGTTTCTTGGTGAGACAAATTACACTGTTTCAATTAACATCGTCCACTTTTCCCCAAAAAGGCTGGCTGCAAATTCTAAAATCTTGAAGTATTTTTTAAACAAAAAACACAAATCATCGCTATTAAATAATTATAACCAATATAAGTGTAATAGTTGTGTATAGTGTCCACTATCAACAGACTCCGAGTGGTCTAGGAGCGAAGAAATAAAACTATTTTTTCTGATGTGCAAGCGAATGGTGTATATGGTGTATATTTTGTTCAGCTAACCCTGCCTTTATTTATATGCCCGGCTAAGTCCTTAGTTTACCAATAGTAAAATATTTTATTTACTTAGCCAATTACAATACATATATTTTGACCAATAAAGATTAATCAATAAAATATTATGTACGACTATTATATGTATGTCGCGCTCCGTTTGCCGGCGTTAGACTCGTGGATCGTTTCTCGTAGCTGCGTTGCTGAACCGGGCTATAAAAGTGATGCAGACCGGCGCGCGCGCGTTATCGAAAAAAGATTCGGTTGTCTGCGCTCAAGCCGCGCGGACGTATTTCTTCGGTCGAGCCCATGCGCTCCCGAGTGACTCAGTGCAATTGTGCGAAAAACAAGGACAATAAAAGGATTATCTCGAAGTGCTTCAGTGGTGTTGTGCGTCATTGCTGCCGTCAGGCTGCACCGGCCCGCCGGCCCATTGTTCTGTAGTGTTAGTGATTAGTGTAGTGCCCCACGCTCTGCCAATTTCCAGTAAAAACTGTAAGTAGTTTATTACACACCGCCGTGCCGCCTCAGAGGCGGCTATTCTATTGTATTGTATTAATCCCTGTGTTCGCTTGTCGCATTAGGCGACAGCTAGGTACACACCCTAACGTACCAACGCGTTAGGTATATAGGTGTTCGTTTAAGCATACACCTCCCCCGCCGTTAGGTGGGGGAGCTTGGTACACAAGTGTTTTTGTTAAAACTGACAAGATGGCGGCTATTACCATAGCCGAACTCGCCGACTTTTTCAGTCGTGCGTGCCCCGACGTTTGGGCGACCTTCCTAGCCCAACGCCAATCGCCCGCTGCTGAACGTCCGACCGTACTTGTGGACGACCCTATGTCGCCCAGCACCGGACCCGCGACCCCCGCGTCTGTAGATACGCTATATGACGTAGCATCCCCCGCGCCTTCTGCGCTCTCCACCCGTGGACCGTCCCCGGCGTTCTCGGACGCCGAGACGGGATCCGAAATGGAATTCGACGTCGCGAAACCCGCCAAGCCCGATGACGAAGGCTTCACCTTAGTCTCGGGCAAAAAACGAAAACGTCCCGCCGCGAATAAGGGCGCCGAGCCTCACTCGGCCCCTTCGTCCCCGTCATCGTCGCCTAACGCCACTCCGGCTAAAAAGAACGCGCCTTCTGCGCGCCCTAAATCTGCCAAGATCGCGAACCCGGAACCCGCCGCGGTGCGCAAGGAAAAACCGCCGCCGCCGATCATCCTTCAGGATAAATCCCGATGGAGCAACCTTTCGCATTGGATTGACTCCAAAAAAATCTTCTGCCCCAAGGTCCACAATGGTGGTCAGGGCATTCGTATCCACGTCTCAACGACGGACGACTTCCGCGCTTTAACTGCGCATCTTAAAGCTCAGAAACTGAGCTTCCATACCTACGCCCTTGCGGATGAACGCAACCTCCGCGTAGTCGTTCGCGGGCTCCCAAAGGAGCTCGAAACCGAGCACATATTAAGCGATCTTAAATCGCAGAATCTCCCGGTTAGGGAAGTGCACAGAATGCACCACCCCACCGACAAAAAAAGATACCTAGACCTTTGTCTAGTTATCTTAGACCTGTCCCCGGAAGGGAAAGAAATCTACAATATTCGCCGAATCTGTAATCTCACTGGGATTACGGTAGAGGCCCCCCGTAATAGGGGCATCGTTGGTCAATGCCACCGATGCCAACTTTATGGCCACTCGGCCAAAAATTGCTATGCCAAACCTAGATGCGTTAAGTGTCTAGGAGACCACGGCACACCGGAGTGCACCCGAACGCCCGAGTCGGAAGGCCCTCCGAGCTGCGTTCTGTGCGGCGAAGCGGGACATCCAGCGAACTATCGCGGGTGTACCAAAGCGCCGCGTAGAAAGTGGCGCGGAGGTGCAAACCGGCGCGGACGAACGGCTAGCGCTAGCAGGTCCCGTCCTCGGCAACATGCCCCTTATGTCGCACCGATCTCGGTGTCTCAACCCGCGCCCCTTCAGCCTCCCGCCAAACCCGCCCCCGCTAAGGGGACTGCCGGGCAAGGTGTAAGCTCGTCGGTGCCTTCAGCACCAGTATCGAACGCATGGGTTAAGCCCCCGGCGATAGTTAGCGCGGCCGCCTCACGGCCAGCGCCCTCTCTCCAGGCGCAAAAGCCCAAACTTGCCCCTCAGGCATCTTCTAACTTCGCTGCTGACTTCTCGTTAGTCTGCAGCTTCATCAGCAATATTAATGTTGCCGAAGTGACTTCCCTGGCCCGCAAACTACGCGAGGCCAAATCCGCTCAAGATAAGCTCAATGCCACCATTGAGCATATTAATCTCATCGACGCGATCGGTTCATTCCAATGCGCCTAAATTATAACCCTTTAAATCAAAATGGCAGTACAACATACAGGTAGAACTAAACCTAGCTCACTGACTGTCGCTTTCTTTAACGCAAACGGCATCAGAGATCAAAAGGAAGAAATCGTGTACTTTTTACGCGATCATGATGTCGACATCATGCTAGTGCAGGAGACCTTCTTGAAACCTAGCGTGCGCGATCCCAAAATAGCTAATTATACCTTAGTAAGAAATGATAGGCTGACCGGACCTAAAGGCGGCACCTTGATCTACTACAAAAGGTCCTTGCACTGTATACCGATAGACACCCCACCGCTTGCTAACTTAGAAGCATCGGTTTGTAGAATAGCACTTACGGGCCATCCGCCCGTCATAATTGCCTCGGCATATCAGTCACCGCAGAAACTCTTATTAGAAGCCGACATCTCGGCACTACTAAATCTAGGCCCCAGCGTAGTAATCGCGGGAGACCTAAACAGTAAACACGTTAGTTGGAACGCTAACGTAAATAATCCAAACGGAATCATATTATGCGGCCTCACGGAGAGACTTAACTTCGACGTTATCGCTCCTGAGAGCCCAACTCACTACCCATTTGTGACTAGTCACCAACCGGACGTCCTTGACGTAGTTATACTAAAAGACATCCGGCTTAATATTAATTTAATCGAAACTTTTGTCGAACTATGCTCGGACCATAGGCCGGTCGTATTAGAACTGGGCCGGTCGGCTGATGAGGTCCCTCAGACCAAAACCATCGTCGACTGGCGTAAGCTCAAGGTCAAACTTGAGTCTACGAACTCCCAGCATTTAGACTCCATACCGGACAAGATAGACTCGCCGGAGGAAGCCAATAGGGCGATTAGCGCCCTATCGACTCACCTCACTTCAGCCGTCGAAGAGTGCTCCCGTAAGGTTCGTGTGTCGAGCGATCGGTACACAAAGCTTCCGGCAGACGTTCGACGGCTGATTAGAGCGAAAAACACCGCGCTAAAAACATATGACCGTTATCGCACGGAAGATAACAAATTCCGGCTACGTTCTCTGCAGAACGAGATTAAACAACGCGTTGTCGAATTTAGAAATGATAAATGGGATAACCTCTTAGAGGGATTAGAACCATCTCATCATCATTTTGGAGGCTGACTAAAGCCATAAAAGCAGAGCAAATTGCTCCCATGCCGCCTCTAGTTAGGCTCGACCACCCCGATCTCGCCTTAGACGATCTCGAAAAAGCTGAATGCCTAGCCGACAGTCTAGAGAGCCAGTGTACCCCATCCAGCGTACCAACAGATCCCGCTCACCTACTAGAGGTAGAAGCGGAAATCGAACGTAGGGCTGCGTTACCGCCAGCGGGCGATCCACTCGATCCCGTGACTTTCGAAGAAGTCACCAAAACCATTAAAAGCCTCAAGATAAGATCAGCCCCTGGGCCAGACGGCATCAGTAACAAGATGATCAAATCTCTTCCGGCACCGTTAATTTATCTCCTCGTAGGAATTTTCAACGCACTTCTCTCGAGCTGCTCTTTCCCGGATATCTGGAAAGAAGCAGACGTAATAGGGATCCATAAACCAGGCAAACCGCGCAACCGACCCACCAGTTACAGGCCCATCAGCCTACTCAATACTTTGGGTAAATTATATGAGCACACTATTCTTAAGCGTCTCCGTCACTTCACAGAAACAAACAGACTCCTACCTGATGAACAGTTTGGATTTAGAGCCAAACATTCGTGTACTAACCAAATCCATCGCCTAACAGAATATATTCTGTCTGGCTTTAATCATCACCCGACAAAGAAAAAATCTCAAAGCACGGGAGCCCTCTTCTTTGATGTCGCAAAGGCATTTGACAAGGTCTGGCACGACGGCTTGCTCTACAAGCTGTATAAACTAAACGTGCCTGACAGGCTCGTACACATCATCCGAGCCTTCCTTTCAAATCGTTCTTTTCGCTATCGAGTGGAGGGAACCCGCTCTTCGAAACGCTTTCTTAAGGCCGGTGTCCCACAAGGCTCCGCCCTGTCTCCAATTCTGTTTACACTTTTTACGAGTGACATCCCAAAAGATCCAGCGGTCAACACCGCTCTCTTCGCCGACGATACGGCTCTCTTTGTATCAGACTACAATAGGAATATTCTCACTTCAAAACTTCAAAAAGCTACCAATCACTTAGGTAAATGGTTCCGCCAATGGAGAATTGAAGTGAATCCCGAAAAAAGTGTAGCAATACTCTTTCAACGGAATCTAACACAGTCCCGTAAAAACCGATTGAAGGTAATTACCCTATATGACCGCCCCATCCCATGGGAATATTCGGCCAAATATCTGGGCGTCACGTTCAACGCCAGCATGAGTTTCGCGAATCACATTAGTATAGTCCGCAACAAAGCCAAGTCAGTCATTGGCCGTCTCCACCCTCTTGTGAACAGTAAGAGTAAGCTGTCTCTAAGACACAAACTCCACCTGTACAAAGCCTGCGTTAGACCTATCATGTCTTACGCAAGTGTAGCCTTCGCGCACACATATAAGTCCCACCTAGACGAACTACAGAAAGTTCAAAACTTATTCATCCGTAAAGCAACTGGAGCACGGTGGTATCAACGGAACTCTGATTTACACAGTGATTGTCAACTCCCCTCTATCTCCGAATACTTTAAAGAGGCGTCCCAGCGCTACTTTAATAGCGCTGAAGCTCATCCGAACCCCCTAGTGGTAAACGCAGCCAACTACGTCCCGATACCGAACGTCGCGCCGTTTCTCCGTAGACCGCGTAACGTATTAATAGAGCTACCGCGCTCGCTCGATCCCGTTGACCCAAACGTCGCAGGCACATCACACACAGACACTACACCCACACCAAATGGGACAAACACTAATAGGACAACGCATGGGGCGCGTCGCACCCGTAGGCGGGCACGACGCGTTCCAACTCACACCGCGTACACACCGTACACCCGCGTGCCTGGGCGGTTCTCACCGCCCAGAACATCGACCGATACGAGCTAAGCAGTCAGAGGCTGGGGTTCGCGTTCCCCCCCTCGGACAGCGGTTAGACAGCTCAAAATAAACCTCTACGGAGGGGACATGATGATTGGTAACAATACCAAATCATAAACCATCATCATCCTCATCCTCATCCCAACTATCGCCTTTCCACTTTTAAATAGCGATCGCGTCCGATGAAGCTGTAAGAACCGCATAGGTTAACAGCGCTAACATCACAGAAAATAGCGCGCGCGTTATCAGTGAGCGGCGGCGGCGTAGGACACATCTCCGGAACAGCAAGAAGAAGCGAAGCTGCGGCGTTGAAGAAACGGCTCGAAAATGGCCGACGGATGCGTGAATATAGCCGGCGTGTGAAGACGATGCGGTGCTGATGATATTTGCGGCTGTTTTTGTTTCTATATTAGAACGTTAAATATATACGTCAAATTAATCGATATGCAGCCCGCAGTATAAATGTTTAAATAAATGTTTTCTTCAGACCTTCACCTTTTGCGTTATGGTAGCAGCAGGGTAACATTATAAATTTATTTATTAAACGGTTTAGGGTTGATTAGCCTCGCTGCTACACAAGTAATAGATATATATATATATATATATATATATATATATATATATATATATATATATATATATATATATATATATAATGTTTATAACAGTTTTTTAATCTTATTCTAAGCCAGCGCTTAACTGCAATCCCACTTGATGATAAGTGGTGAAACGCACTGACTTAACGATAGCTTATAGACTCTTACCTTGAAGACACTGACATCGTTATCGGATGGAAACATAGATACTGGAAACTTATTCCACTCCTTTGCTGTACGCATAATGAATTATGTAGCAAATCTTGCCGACTTATTCGCGCAACAACCATAATAGATGTCATAATAGATAGAACCACTTAAAATAATTGTACTGGATCTCTGTACCTTTCAGAACAGAAAGCAGTGCGCGCACTACTGGGTGTACGCGCACTGCTGTTTTCTTTCTTTCGGAAGAAATAGGTAAGACGGTGGTACCCAGACATAGTCATAGGCTGAAATAGAGTCCAATCTAGTATTATTTAGAATAGAAGAGAATTATTTTTCTGCCGACTTCCAAAAAGGAGAGGGTACTCAATTCGACTGTATTTTTTTTTCGATTTCGATGATTTTTCTTTTGTTTGTAAGCCGGTACTTCTCTTGTGGTTGCATATAAATATTATCAAGGTCAGACCAATAGTTTTGAGTTATTCTTAATAACTTATATTGAAGTCGGCTGTACAAAATTTATAATTTTAAATTATATTGAATATAGATACTGATTAACAATACATAATACTTATTAACAGTCATTTTTTACTTTTACCACTGGTTCGCTCGCAAACCTCTGTCCTGTGTAGAACCAGCAAGAAACCTAGCGGGAGTTTTTTAGGAAGCACAACTTACAATATAATATTTTATACAATTGTTATAAAAAAATTTAGAAACAGCAAAGTAGCGATCACCTCATTCCCAGGGGTTATTATCCGTCATGTACTATTTAGTAGTATAATAACCAGTACTAGATAATTTTTGCTTCATAAATAATTTAAACATTTTGATAGAAAAGGTCTGCACATTTTCTGGGACTTTGTTGTAAAAGCGTTTACATTGCCCCATGAATTGCTCTTTAGAGTCGAGTAACTTGTATAACTAACTTGTGCTTGTTCCTAGTATTTACAGAATGTACTTCACTATTTTTAATAAAATTATTTTTGTGTTTGTGTACATACATTAAAATCTCGTAAATAATATATTAAGACGCCAATGTTAAAACACTTATTTCTTAAAAAAGTTCTCTAAGGGATTCCTTCAGAGCTAGGTTATAATTTTTTCTTACGGCTTTTTTTTTCAAAACAAACATAGCTTCATTGTCAGTTGCATTACCCCATGGCAAGATTCCATATGACATTATGCTATGGAAATAACTAATATAAACTAACCTAGTTGTTTTAACACATGTGAAGTATCTAATATTGTTTACAGCGTATGCTGCAGAACTAAATTTGCTATCTAGTTCAGATATATGTGGGCCCCATTGAAACTTCGCGTCAAATGTAATTCCAAGAAAAACAGTGGATTCAACAAAGCCCAGCTCCTCCTCATTTAAAAGTACATTGGTATTCACCTGTTTTTAATAAGATGTAGTGAATTTAATACATTTCGTTTTATTACCGTTCAAAAGGAAATTAGTACGTTAAACCAGTGCATTACTCCTGATATAGCATTATTCACTTTGTTAATAATTGCATTTTTAGTCGGAAAATCAACGAAGTATCATCAGCAAATAATATTATATCATGGTTATTCCCTACCAAGTAATGCAAGACATTAATATAAACTAAGAACAGAAAGGGACTAAGAACTGAACCCTGAGGAATACTAATAGCTACTACCGATCTCGAAGAAATGCATCCATTAATAACAACTATTTTCGTGCTATTATTTAGAATAAAATATAATTTTCAAAGGTTTCGATGATTGTTTTGAGCACCCGAATTAGCTTACCATTATATCACCCTAGTACTTGTAATTTGCGTACCTTCCCTCATTAAGCGCTACGCGTTCAAGTAGGAAATTAGAAGCAGACGCAGACGCAACGTAATTATGTTTGGCACGGGGGTGAAAAGTGCACATTGAAAGTGTGTCTGACGTGACAAGAAGCATTAGAAGAGTAGTTAGAGAAATATAGGCATGTTTCATTTCTTTTTTATTGATAATTCTACCAGGATTTATGTTAAATAAAGGCGTTTCGCGTATGAAAATTTTACACGAACAAACATCCAGACTCGCATTAATTATATATCTTGGTCATACAAATGTTTACCACCATGTAGTGGCATTGTAAGAATATCCACCAGCCCATATCGTCCCGTGGGTTTCCTGAGAGACTTCAGAGGGAAACAACCTAGGTGATGGGCACCAGCGTCTTCTTAATAATAACTAGCATATAAATGACTGCGGTTGTCAACCCACCTGTCAAGTATGGCAACTAAAAAGGATTATACTTAGGCCCTTCGCACACGGCGTCATATCCTAAGCGTATTGTAATACGCGCGTAGGACGAGAGCAATACGAGCGCGTACATGTTCAAACAAGTCCGCACACGAAGTGGTGCTGCAGCGAATCGTAGGAGGTGTCTACTGTCATTACGATAGTCGTAGTGTACTGGCGTAAAAAAGCAAGCGTAAAAAATTTGCTGTTCATTAATTTCTTTAAAAATTTAACTGAATTTAATTTTTTTTAACTTCTTCCGACTTTTAATTTCAATAGGTATGAATAGGACTGAAAAAGTGATTAAATTCGTGAAACTGGGAGAATCGTTCCCTTTTCCATATAATCATTCATTAAGTGAATATTCAAAGAAAGATGAAATGGATAAAGCTTGGGCAGAAAATATCGTCATAAATATCGCTTTCTACCATCTTACATAATCAAAGAATATAAAAATCTCTTCATCTAAAGAGAAAGTAAGATAATCTATAAATTTGCCCAACACATCTGGTACCGTGGACACCATGATTTCAACTGAGATCTTACAAAACGATACGCCTACGCGACGAGACGTTTGTAGAACACTGCTGGTCTCGTACGCGTTGCGTCATAAAGATACGCTTACAATACGACTACGCTTACGACTCGTGTGCGAAGGGCCTTAGTCGTCCCAGTTGGCAGGCGCATAGATAATCGCAATACAAACATCTCGCGCGTTTGACGTATTTTATTTATTGGCCTTGTGGTGACTGAGTACGAATATCCAATGGGATTCGCAAGAGTCGACTATGGGAAAGGCGAATAGATCTTGTGGCCTCCGAAAGATGGCTTTGATGATTTAAAAAAATGAAATTACATACGAACTTACAGTCTACCTGACCGTAAGTGCCTACTACAGTCCTTGAACATCTAGGACCAACTTCAAACAAAGAAGTGTGCATATGCGATGTCACCTTTGACCACTTAAGTAGAGTGCTTCACATCATCATTACAGCCCTTCACAAGTTCACAGCTGAACATAAGCCTCTCCTTCCTCAAGGAATGCTACAAATCACAGTTCTGAGCCACTTGCATCCATCGACTTCATCCATAACTTACCAAGTTGTCACACCATCTAGTGGTTGTTCGGTCTAGACTTCGCCTACTGACTTCCACTCGTGAACTTTTTACCCATCGGTAGTCGGTTCTTCGAACTATATGGCTGACCCATTGCCACTTCAGCTTATTAATTCGTTGGGCTATGTGGGTCGCTCTGGTTTTACTGCGGATTTCGGTTTTTGCGGACTACGGATAACCTCATTTATAAAATTATAAATAAGGATATCCTCATTTATAATTTTATCACACAGAGAAACACCGAGCATAGCCGTCTTCATAGCTCGCTCAGCGACTTTGAGCACAATTTTTTTTGAGCTAAGGGCTTTCTCATAGTCCACATATGCAAGACAATGTGGCAGATTGTACTGCTCGGTCAATGTGCTTCCATTTTCAGGCTGTAATTAAAATGGCTCTGTTCACCCTCGATACCGGGACACAGCAGTACACGTAATGCTGCTAAAAATACTTAAGAGTTTGAGAGTGTGAGCAACTGCGACACAGTTTTGCTCAGCATAGTGTTCTTTAAGTTTTGATCGAGAGAAAAGCTCATTACTTTTATATGTCGGCATTATATCATGATTTTAATCAATTTATTTTACTTAATAGAAAGTTGTGCACAGAAAAATTAAACTCATCGGAAAATTACGTCGTAACCTTTGATGTTTCATTTACGTAGTAGCTTTTGAGGATGCTTTAAATGTCAAAGAGTGAGCAAGCCGTATTCGATTTTCACTGTCACCACTAGCCTACATACGTACAATGATTGAGCACAGCTCTACTCTCGTTTCTGAGGAAAATGTAAGGATAAGAAAAAATCCACCACGTTGCCGCAATTCGTATTGGCGGACATTACATGTCTTCGAATTATTTTTCCCGGGTGGCACTTAATTGTGTACTGTACGTGGTAGAGTCACGCTTCAGCTATAGCATAGTTCTAGCACGACTAGTTCGGCTCAACCGACGAAGGACCACGCTTTCACGGAATACCAGCGTAAAATAGCAGTTTAATGCTGCTGTGTTTCGTATAAACAGATTGGAGAAATGCAGACCATTTGTACTGGAAATGAAGCGTTCCATCTTAGTATTTAGGAGTGATAACGCAATCTGCATTTTGACTCTAAATTGGGGATAAATGTAGATGCACAGCATCCACTTACTAACATGTGGAATATAAATCATATGTCACCCTTTTTCAATATAAAAAATTGCAATTAACAATATTGTTGCGCGCCACTATTAATGTCTTTTACATGGCAATACTAGTTACCACTAGCGCCCTCTAGTATCGAGTAGCAGAACTAGGAAAGTCAAGATCCTTGTAGAAATATCGGGACCGATATGTACTCTAACATTCTAGATGTTTCTATAGTAGAAGATTCTGGAAACTATCTGAGGCCATATATAAGGCCGGTATAGACCACGACCGAGGCAGTATTGAATTTACGATATAAGCGAATACTTCGAAGCGATACAATTGCGAATTTAAGTGATCAGTAGAACAATTGTGTTTTATTATTAGGTGATCGTAAGTTGTAATTAGTGCTTTGTAATCAAAGTGTCAATTTTGGTAATTCAGTCGGCAGTTTTTAATTGTCTCGAACCCCAAGCTCGTAACAATATCATTGATGCCACTGGTATCGAACCCGCTGAATATTTACAGAGAGCTCTTAGCCCCTGAGATAATACAGTTTAATCGTTAACCGAAACTATTAAACGTTATTATTAATGCTGATTCACAAAATAGCTAAACCGATGTAATGGAACTTCACTAACAAATAGAGAGTAATGCTAGGAATGATGTAGGCTATATTTTATCAGAAAAACTTCGATTTTTTTAACAAAAATCGAAAAATTAATTTAATTCTAAATTACCCCACAATTATATATCCTACCTAGATGAACCTAGAGTTAGTCGCTATAACATATTTTGATTTTCACATTCTCTAATAAAAATAATTTTTAATTGATTTAACAGTTGCGTATTTGCAGAAAACATAGACTTTACATCTTTACGGATACTATATTGATACACCTACGATCATAAAAGGGAATCAATATAGTAAATTTCGATCGTGTGCCACCGAGACTGTAAAATAAGCCGCATCCTTCAGTGCTCGTCATGTGCTAAAAGGAAATTGCTCCGCCGAGAACGGGCGCCATATTGTGATGCGGTTACAAATTCCGATCTCATCAACATGGCTGAGCTAAGCCATGATATATATCTATAGTGTTTACCTTGAGTATGAATTTACTTTGCTTTGCTTATATCTCTTCAGAGAGTAATATTCATTCATCATTAATTACAACCTATTATTACTGTCTGTGTATCCAATACCCCCTGTCATCCTGTGGGTGGCGTAAGTAGCGATAGAGGAAACAACAACAAACAACAAGGAACAAATCAGAAGATGTGCAGCAGCTTCTTTCTAGTAACGACAAAAAATAAAAAACTGCGGTTGTCAACCCACTTAACGACCGTGCCAACTGTGGCAAATATACCCCTATAAGGCAATCTATGATGGAGGTATTTGTTCAGCAGTGGACTTTAAAAGGCTCTAACGGTAACAGATTACTGTGCAGTGCCAGTGGTAGGCAGGGGCATCTTCCTGATAACCATTCGGAACAATAAAAAACTGCGGTTGCCAACCTGCTGGCCAGGCATGGCAATCATTGGAAATACCCCCCCCCCCCCCACGACGCAATCTTTTGGGGGAGGCCTATATTCAACAGAAGAGTTTAAAAGGCTGTTATGGTATGATATGGTACAACCTATCGAAGTCCACGGCTGAACATAACCCGCCCCACGGATTGCATCATAATGATTTTCTAGCTTTTTTATCATTTGTAGTAATAATATATTTATGTACACTCACAAGGAAGGTTTTACAAAGGTAAAGTATATCTGCGGAAGCTCGAGGGGTCAGCGCTCGCAGTAAATATCACAGTACGCGAGCAACCCACGTTCGATCCCCGCAAGCACGAATGAAATTGTTAATTGCAATTTTAAGTGCTGTTTTACCACGTGATCAGGGGTGAAGGAAATCATCGTGAGAAAACCTGTATGTCTGTGAAACAAGAAAAAATATTTCGAGTACATGTTTAGTTCGCCAACACGCATCGGGGCAGGGCGGCGGATATTTCCTTGCACTAAAACCCTCTCAGAAATGAGAGGAGGCCTGTGCCCAGCAGTGTGACGTATAAAGGCTGTAACTTTAACTTTAACTTATAAAGAGTAGACAATGTTTTTAAAATTATGGGCCAATCTGCTGTCTGTACTAGGCGAAAGCCTGTGTTACGGACCTACTAGTTAGCTAGTTACTAGTTATTATTAAAAAAAACTCGGTTGTCTGTAAAGTAAACCACTGACGATAGTTGAACGTGACAACGTCATAAGAAATATTTAATATCGAAAGAATCATTACCTTTATCGCCGCAATTATCGTTGCTATAAACAATTGACACCACATTCACTTTTCACTGCACGTCATACTTGACGAAGACATGAAGATGTATTATTGTATAGCAGCTGTCCATGCGGACATGCCGAACGCGGAGGCCGATTGTGCTTCTTTGTCGCTCGTTTCGCGCTCTCGCTTGCACTTTAAATGGAACGCCCCAGAGCGAGGTAACGCCGCATGAGTCATGTTTTTTCGTGCGTGCCAGCCAGCTTCTTCGATTTATAAGACGTTGTCACGTCAAAAGATGCGTCTTTTTTACTCTTAATATTACCTCTTAAAATTACCAGGTGGTAGGATTATTTTCCTGCCTAGGATACCGTGTGGATAGCATAGGTACCACCCTCTTACCGTTTTCTGTCACAGAGCTAGCACTGATATGTTCCGCTCTAAAAGGTACAGAGTGCCAGTTTGATTACGAGCTGTGAGGCATTGCGTCTTAGTCTAAATTAGTCTTGTGTTTGAAGTTGGTGGCAAAAGTACGTGGACTGTATCAGCTACCTACTATCCGGTGGACTATAACTGTTTTTTTTTATAGAATAATCGTGACAAACGATCACACTGTCTACCTGATATTAAGTGGATGCCGATAGACATCTACATCTATCTATCTATTCACAGTTATGAATTGAAATGCAGATGCGTTGTCATACGTGAGGATTAAGATGGAATGGCTCATTTCCAGTAAAAAGGGTCACCAGTGCTCTATTTAACGCGGATATTCTCTGTTAGCGTAGTCCTTTCCCGGTCGAGCCTAGCCATTCGTGATACAACAATAATATAGCTGCAACAATACTCTACCGCGCTTAGAAGTTGTTTTGTCACTTTAAAAAAACCTCAAACCAAAAGTACTATAATGTAAAACAGACTTCTTTTAAACACAGTTATAATTCAGCAGAGTCAATAACAAATTACTTTACTTTAACGGTGTTGTCTCAATGAAAAACCCCTTAAATAGTGAATGCTGAATTATTGCTTCAGCTCTAGGCTATGAAATTGGCGGTTAGCCAGATATGACAATTTGTTCAATACCCAATATTGGTGCATAGAGGAATAATTTAAAAACATATCAAATAGAAATAATGTTATTATCAGACATATAATTACTTAAACCACCGAAGATAATAGACCACAAGCAAGGAGTGCGTTTTAGGGTTATCCTTATATTTTAAAATATTAAATATATTATCGTCATCATCATTACTGCTCTTCACAATCCACTGTTGGACGTAGGCCTCCCCCAAGGAATGCCACAAAGCAGAGTCCCGAACCACCTGCATCTGTTGTCTTCCTGCATGTCTTACCAGGTCGGTACTCTATCCAATGAGGGGACGCCCAACAGTTCGTCTGCCAGTACGAGGCTGCCACTCGAAAACCTTCCTCTCCATCGGATGTCGCTTCTTCGAGCTATATGGACAGCCAATTTCCACTTCAGCATACTAATTATTTGGGCTATGTCGGTTACTCTGGTTCTACTTTTCTCCGATCATAGCCCTCCCCATAGCTCGCTGAGCGACTTTGAGCTTCCTCATACGGCCAGCAGTGAAGAACCACGTCTCAGATCCATAGGTCATCACTAGCAACGAGCACTGGTTGTACAATCTAGTGTGATGTTTTAAGGTATGTCTGACTAGAATATGTGCCGTAATCTCCAGAACGCTGCCTCTCCGAGTAGAATCCGTCGATTGACCTCTCGTTCAAAGTTGGACTTACCTAGTCGAACTTTTTGTCCCAGGTAAACATTTTCGTAACCGAATTCGAGCTAAGTGCTACCAACAAATACCGGCATAGATGTGACATGGATGTTAAACATGATTTTTGTTTTGTCCATGTTCATTTTAAGACCTATCCGTTGGGAGACACTACTGAAGTCATTGAGCATAGTGCTTAGGCCCTCCAGCGATTCTGTCATAAGGACTATATCGTCGGCAAATCGAAGGTGAGTGGTGTACTCGCCATTGACGTTAATACCGTATCCTTTCCAGTCCAGTAGCTAATTAATAATATATAATAATTAATATATATTTTTAATATTTGTTAATTATATTTAATTTTTTAACCTTCATTTCGCTTAAATCGTGCAATGAGCATTCTCAATTGGTCAGCTATATATTATTATTTTATATTGACACACTATTTGCTTTATTAGGATTAGCTAAAAATGAATCAATATTCACAATAGAATTTATGATGCAGGCAAACGCCAAAAAAGTAATAAAGTCTGGTCCAATCCCTCTCTCACATATTGCTTCATATGGAAGATATTGGCCATTGTTGCCATGCTGGGCAGGCAATTTGGCAACTCCAGTTTTTTATAGTTTTGTTCTCGTCAGGAAGATGCTACCGCTCATCAACTCTTTCATTTCCCTCTATCACCGCTTTCGACATCCACGGAATGATACAGAGTAGTGGATTTTCTTTGTGCTCAGACCACAGTTACTTTATAACCATTCTAACGATTAAAATCAAACAGCACTAATATTTATGTTAACAGAAGCGCTGAAAGTATTTTATTTATCTGTGCCGATGTTTGGATATCCAATAACTACATAAAACCGTAAAGCCAGCTGTAAAATATTATTTGCAAACTGGCTAAAAACCATTCATAAACTAAATTGCAGTTACTACGGAGCGGGAATATGCATAAGTTTTCCACTGATACCCGCTTGAGTATTTGATTGTTTTTGCGCTACGGAATCGTATTGATTTCTTTACGCAAATTTTATAAACTGTCTTTAATTGTTTTTATAGAAGAGGGGGCAAACGAGCATGCGGCACACCTGATGGTAAGTGACTACCGCCGCCCATGAAATACCGCAACACCAGGGGAATTGCAGATGCGTTGCCAGCCTTTTAGAAAGGTGTAAACTCTTTTCTTGGAGGTCCCGAAGTCGTGTCGGTCCGGAAAAATCGCTGGTGGTAAACAATTCCACAAAGAAGTTGTACGAGGAAGAAAACCTTATTAATTTCACGTCGTTACTTAAACTTGAGTTTCATTCACTCTTTTTTAACAGAATAATGGTGACAAACCAACACACAGTCCACCTGATCGTAAATGAATAATGTGGTCCATATATATCTACATCTATCATTTATAAAGAATTCAATATCATCGATTTAGAATTATAATGCCACTTTCTACACCAACGAAATAAGAAAACGAAAGAATTTTTATTAGCCAATTTGAAAATGGAAAGCGTTAAGATGTTAAGAAATAATAGCAAATCATTTAACTCGGATAGTGGGACGAAGGCCAATTACGTATCAAAAATCTGTTTGGGAATTGATAATCATAAATCAAGAAAAAACTAAAAATATAGCGAGTAGTATAAGAAACCAAAGGGAAACAAACAAAGAGATGGACAGCAGCGTCTACCTAATAACGTAAAAAAAACTGCGGTTGCCAACTTGTTGCGAAGCGTGGAAGCTATGGCAAATATCTCACATATGAATCAATCTATGGGGGAGGCCCATCTTTAGTCGTGGACTTTGTTAGGCTGTGACGGTTACGGAAAAGATGAAAATATTTTTTTTACTATTATACGATATAGCTCAAAGGAGAATATTCCTAAAATATGATCATCATTACATTATAAAGCAGAATGTACATGTTTTAATGAAACTATCCTTTTAGCTACAACGTACAATACAAAATACATACACGAGAGTAATTAAGTTTCGTCTGTGAAGGGTTTCCATGTAATTTCCTCTTTACAGGTCTAACCAGCGCTTAATGAGATAACCCTTGCGACCCTCCAGCGGATGAGCGGTATTAATATGTAACTTGTTTCAAAATATGTATAATAGTATGAATAATGCTTATTGTTTTTTTTGAAACAAGCCCCGAAAATATGCAATTATCTACTCTTAGTTTAATGAAACAAATTAAACATCTTTTAAATTTTCGAAAACTTATACGATCCCGATTTAAAAAAGGAACACAGCTTATATACTATTTCGCACATAAACAGAATATCATAAATAATAATAACAAGAGTTAATAGGCTTTTTTTAAATTCAGTCAGATTACTTTACCATCTACCACTGCGTCTTACCATCAGATGGTAAAGTAGTCAAGCACTGGCTAAGAATAGTTAAAAAATAACAATTTATTATAGACTAGCTGTTCCCAGCGACTTCGTCCGTATGTAATTTATTTATTATGGTTGGATTTCATGGATTTTTTGCGCGAAACCGTAGTTGTTTTTTTAAAATAAAAGTTAAAAGTTACTCCTTATAACATCAGCAATCTGCCAGTGAAAGTTCTAACAAAATAGGCCAGCTATTTCGGAGATTAGCCAAAACAAAGAGACAGACAGACAGACAGTCACTTACCATCAGGTGAGCCGCATACTCGTTTTCCACCTCTTCTATATAAAAAAAATGGACAAAAATTTTCAAATTGGTTTTTCGTTATAAGTACCGTACTGACTTTCATATGCATTTAGTAAAAAGATGTTATTTTGATATTTTAAACAGACATATCAATTTTATTTATTTGTATAGATAAAACATCAATATACGTAAAGAAGAAAGAAATACATTTTTTTTTGCATTAAGACTATTAAAAAAATATCGGGATATATGAAGTCAACTAACATGCATTGTGGCTTCGTGGTGCACCATTCCTTGCCTTAAAACTCAAGTATGAGGGAATGCCTAATCCTAATAATAAAATATAGTATACACCTTTTATGGAGGGTCGCTAACACTGCACATGCCAGTACAAGGCTGCCACTTGAGAACCTTTTATTCATCGTTTGTCGGTTTTTCCAGCTAGATTTGTAACTAGAAATTTAAAAAAAAAACAACCTTTCAGACATTGATTTTGTCTTGTATCGTGGAGTCAGTTTATTCACATAAATTGCATAAGGTCAAACATAAAGACCCGGAACAATTGTTTGTTGGCCATACAAATACTTGTACCGTGCCGGATTCACACCCGTAGCCCTCAGCACTGCAAATGAATGATTCGCATTGCCTTAAGGTTTTTGTACTTTGCACTTAAGGTTACTGATCCACAGGTTCATACAGTCAATTTCAGACAATTTTGTTTTTCTGCAGTTATCCTCAGATTTCATCACGCAGGCAATCATATTTAGTCAAATAATATTGTTATTAGAGTTTTAGTGAAATAAATATGATTTCTTAGACAGCAAAACCCAATTCGTTTTATATTCATGACACAGTAAAACTTAAATAACATTGTCTGGAGTAGAAGTCTTATAAATTGCCTGAATTCTTGGCTTCGGAATTGGCTTTCCGCCAGCAATAACAATTTGCTCAATGACAGAATGAAAATGTTTAAACAAAGATCCTTATAAATAAGCAACTTTAATTAGGGCTTCTAGTCCGTTGTTTCTAGTTACGGACATTTACTGTCATATTTTGAGAGAATTTTAATAATAGGGAAATGTCATAGCTGATGGTAATTATTTACCGCAAGTAAGTCGGAAGCTCGTTTTATTATAAATAAATTAAACATTGACACAGTATTCAGTATAAAATTTATTCATAATAATAAAAACGTTTTTCGTTAATAGAACTGTAGTTATGAACTAAATTTTAACATAATAGAGCCCTGCTGCAGTTATATTACTGGTACAGTTGTAGCACGAATGGATCGGCTCGACCGGGGAAGGACCACGCTCTCACAGAATACCAGCGTAAAATAGCAGCATAACGCTTCTGTGTTCCGTATGGTGAGTGTAGAGAACCGGAGACCCTTTTTACTGGAAAAGAAGCAATCCATCTTAGTCCTCACCGCTGATAAATTATCTGCATTTTCATTCTCAAACGAGGATAGATGTGGATATCTATGGGCCACAGCAACCACTTAGAATCAGGTTGACTGTGTGCTCACTTGTCACCCTTATCCTATAAAAAAAATCTTAGTACGCAGATAACGTCGTCAAATTTATTCTACACTCAAGGAGTGAGAACTTTGTATCGACAAATATCGACAACGTGGTAGGAGGTTTTTTCTAGTTATGAACTTAATTTAAAAATAATAGAGCCATGCTGCAGCTATGCCTCTCCGAGTAGAATCCGTCGATTAACCTCTCTTTCAAAGTTGGACTTACCTAGTCGATCTTTTTGTCCCAGGTAAATATTTTCGTAACCAAATTCGAGCTTAGTGCTCCCAACAACTACCGGCATAGATGTGATATGGATGTAAAACATGATTTTTGTTTTGTCCATGTTCATCTTAAGACCTATCCGTTGGGAGACACTACTGAAGTCATTGAGCATAGTGCTTAGGTCCTCCAGCGATTCTGTCATAAGGACCATATCGTCGGCCAATCGAAGGTAAGTGGTGTACTCGCCATTGACGTCAATGCCGTATCCTTTCCAGTCCAGTAGCTATTTAATAATATATAATAATTAATATATATTTTTAATATTTGTTAATTATATATAATTTTTTAACCTTCATTTCGCTTAAAGCGTGCAATGAGCATTTTCAATTGGTCAGCTATATATAATTATTTCATATTGACACACTATTTGCTTTATTAGGATTAGCTTAAAATGAATCAATATTCACAATAGAATTTGTATATTAGTGCAAACGCCAAAAAAGTAATAAAGTCTGGTCCAATCCCTCTCTCACATATTGCTTCATATGGAAGATATTGGCCCCTAGTTTCCATGCTGGGCAGGCAGTTTGGCAACTCCAGTTGTTTATAGTTTTGTTCATTTCCTTTCATTTCCCTCTATCACCACTTTCGACATCCACGGAATGATACAGAGTAGTGGATTATCTTTATGGTCAGACCACAGTTACTTTATAACCATTCTAACGATTAAAATCAAACAGCACTAATATTTATGTTAACAGAAGCGCTGAAAGTATTTTATTTATCTGTGCCGATGTTTGGATATCCAATAAGTACATAAAACCATAAATCCAGGTGTAAAATATTATTTGCAAACTGGCTAAAAACCATTCATAAACTTAATTGCAGTTACTACGGAGCGGGAATATGCATAAGTTTTTCACTGATACCTGCTTGAGTATTTGATTGTTTTTGCGCTAAGGAATCGTATTGATTTCTGTACGCAAATTTTATAAACTGTCTTTAATTGTTTTTATAGAAGAGGGGGCAAACGAGCATGCGGCCACACCTGATGGTAAGTGACTACCGCCGCCCATGAACAACCGCAACACCAGGGGAATTGCAGATGCGTTGCCAACCTCTTAGAAAGGTATAAGCTCTTTTCTTGGAGGTCCCTAAGTCGTGCCGGTCCGGAAAAATCGCTGGTGGTAAACAATTCCACAAAGAAGTTGTACGAGGAAGAAAACCGTAATTTCACGTCGTTACTTATACTTGAGTTTCATTCACTCTATTTAACAGAATAATGGTGATAAATCAACACACAGTCCACCTGATCGTAAATGAATAATGTGATCCATAAATATCTACATCTATCATTTATAAAGAATTAGATATCATCGATTAATAATTACAATGACACTTTCTACACCAACGAAATAAGAAAACGAAAGAATGTTTATTAGCCTTATTAAAAATGGAAAGCGTTTAGATGTTAAGAAATAATAGCAAATCATTCAACTCGGATAGCGGGACGAAGGCCAATTACGTATCAAAAATCTGTTTGGGAATTGATAATCATAAATCAAGAAAAAACTAAAAATATAGCGAGTAGTATAAGAAACCAAAGGGAAACAAACCAAGAGATGGACAGCAGCGTCTACCTAATAACGTAAAAAAAACTGCGGTTGCCAACCTGTTGCCAAACGTGGAAGCTATGGCCAATATCTCACATATGAATCAATCTATGCGGGAGGCCCATCTTTAGTCGTGGACTTCGTTAGGCTGTGACGGTAACGGTTACGGAAAAGATGAAAATATTTTTTTTTACTATTATACGATATAGCTCAAAGGAGAATATTCCTACAATATGATCATCATTACATTACAAAGCAGAATGTACATTGTTTTAATGAAACTATCCTTTAAGCTACAACGTACAATACAAAATACATACACGAGAGTAATTAAGTTTCGTCTGTGAAGGGTTTCCATGTAATTTCCTCTTTACCGGTCTAACCAGCGCTTAATGAGATAACCCTTGCGACCCTCCAGCGGATGAGCGGTATTAATATGTAACTTGTTTCAAAATATGTATAATAGTATGAATAATACTTATTGTTTTTTTGAAACAAGCCCCGAATATATGCAAGTATCTACTCTAAGTTTAATGAAACAAATTAAACATCTTTTCAATTTAAGGAAACTTAAACGATCCTGATTTGAAAAAGGAACACAGCTTATATACTATTTCGCACATAAACAGAATAACATAAATAATAATAACAAGAGTTAATAGGCTTTTTTTAAATTCAGTCAGATTACTTTACCATCTATCTCGTCTTACCATCAGACGGTAAAGTAGTCAAGCACTGGCTAAGAATAGTTAAAAAATAACAATTTATTATAGACTAGCTGTTCCCAGCGACTTCGTCCGTATGTAATTTATTTATAATGGTTGGATTTCATGGATTTTTTGTGCGAAACCGTAGTTGTTTCTCTAAAATAAACGTTAAAAGTTACTCCTTATAACATCAGCAATCTGCCAGTGAAAGTCCTAACAAAATAGGCCAGCTATTTCGAAAGTTAACCAAAACAAACAGACAGTCCGACAGACAAAAATTTATAAAATTGTTTTTTTTTTGTTATATGTACCGTATTGACTTTCATATGCATTTAGTAAAAATATGTTATGCAAACAGACACATCAATTTTATTTATATGTTGAGATAAAACATTAATTTACGTAAAGAAGAAAGAAATATTTTTTTTGCATTAAGACTATTAAAAAATATCGGGATATATGAAGTCAACTAACATGCATTGTGGTTTTGTGGTGCACCATTCCTTGCCTTAAAACTCAATTATGAGGGAAGTCCTAATCCTAATACTAAGATATGGTATACACTTTATGGAGGGTCGCTAACACTGCACATGCCAGTACGAGGCTGCCACTCGAGAACCTTTTATTCATCGTTTGTCGGTTTTTCCAGCTAGATTTGTAACTAGAAATTAAAAAAAACCTTTCAGACATTGATTTTGTCTTGTATCGTGGAGTCAGTTTATTCACGAAAATTGCATAAGGTCAAACATAAAGACCCGGAACAATTGTTTGTTGGCCATAGAAATACTTGTACCGTGCCGGATTCACACCCGTTGCCCTAAGCACCGCAAATGAATGATTCGCATTGCCTTAAGGTTTTTGTACTTTGCACTTAAGGTTACTGATCCACAGGTTCAGACAGTCAATGCCAGACAATTTTGTTTTTTGCAGTTATCCTTAGATTTCATCGTACAGGCAATCATATTTAGTCAAATAATATTGTTATTAGAGTTTTAGTGAAATAAATATGATTTCTTAGACAGCAAAACCCAATTCGTTTTATATTCATGACACAGTAAAACTTAAATAACGTTGTCTGGAGTAGAAGTCTTATAAATTGCCTGAATTCTTGGCTTCGGAATTGGCTTTCCGCCAGCAATAACAATTTGCTCAATGACAGAATGAAAATGTTTAAACAAAGATCCTTATAAATAAGCAACTTAAATTAGGGCTTCTAGTTCGTTGTTTCTAGTTACGGACATTTACTGTCATATTTTGAGAGAATTTTAATAATAGGGAAATGTCATAGCTGACGGTAATTATTTACCACAAGTAAGTCAGACGCTCGTTTTATTATAAACAAATTAAACATTGACACAGTATTCAGTATAAAATTTATTCATAATAATAAAAACGTTTTTCGTTAATAGAACTGTAGTTATGAACTAAATTTAAACATAATAGAGCCCTGCTGCAGTTATATTATTGGTACAGTTGTAGCACGAATGGATCGGCTCGACCGGGGAAGGACCACGCTCTCACAGAATACCAGCGTAAAATAGCAGCATAACGCTGCTGTGTTCCGTATGGTGAGTGTAGAGAACCGGAGACCCTTTTTACTGGAAAAGAAGCAATCCATCTTAGTCCTCATCGCTGATAAATTATCTGCATTTTCATTCTCAAACGAGGATAGATGTGGATATCTATGGGCCACAGCAACCACTTAGAATCAGGTTGACTGTGTGCTCACTTGTCACCCTTATCCTATAAAAAAAATCTTAGTACGCAGATAACGTAGTCAAATTTATTTTATACAAAAGAAATGAGAACTTTGTTTCGACAAATATCGAGTTTTTTTCCGGCAAGGCTTTTGTCTGAGTAGGTACCAACCACTTTTTTATTAAAGTCATATGGATATACATTTGTACTTGTATAAAATGAAGATTAAGTTTCACTAAGTGACAACAATTGCAAGTATACGAGTATATTAATATTATTGAAGGAATTGAGGATCGGCAGGTGGTGCTCTTCAAACTAGGTACTACCTGATGGTACGTGGCTGCTGCAATCTATAACCATCTGCAGTCCATTTCAAACAAAGACGACTTCAGATACGTTGTCACCTCACAACATGTAATTATCCTGGCTGTGTATACACTTTAGACCTGAACACAGTAGTACAAGCACTAGCTACTATTGACAAAAGAAGTAGGTATTTTTTGAAAATAACAATCAACTCAACAGTTCTTGCAGATATTAGATAATCAGAAATATTAAAATTTAAATAACTAAAATCCATGTAAAAATAAAATGATGAATCTTACGTAGATTTTCAAACTAAAGATATATCATTTTTATATCAATGTTCAAAAACTTAGTTTTTTTTTTAATTTATTTATCAGATCATAAAAATAATACAGATATAGGTTTAATTAACAGCTAAAACCACGGAGGTTTGACTTGACGTTAAATAATTAAGTTTAAATCATCGTTTTATGTACAAAACCCAGTCAAAGAAAGTAGTTAGGTATGTGAGTAGGTAGTAGGTATAGTAAGAATATAAAGACTAAGAAGGTAAGTTAACAACTTAGTCAAAGTAAGTAGTAGCATGGTAAAATTAAGAACTAGGCAGATAGGTACGTTAATGTTAAGTAAGTAGATATAGTACGTTATTATAATTTAGATTTACCTTAACATCACTAGTATTCTTAATAAACCCCGACTAAAAATAACGTTTAATAAAATATACCCAGATATTTCATTTAATACTAGGTGGCTTGTTGGATTTATCCTCACTATATAAGACGAAGTGACGAGTTCCACTCCATATTTACTTCAAACATTTTACAGTGTAAATATAAAATTTATAAGCAAACTTTAAACAACCAACTTTTAAAAAAGTGGACACAGTTGCATGCTATTTGGCGTGTAAGGTCCAGATTTTGTGATTTTCCTATTTCAAACTGAATTAATGTATATTAATCGTTGAATTCCCCTTTTTAAATAATATTTTACCGCAAGTTGTACAAAATTACGATTTATCACAAAATAGTTACAAATTGCTAAGATTATTTTACATGTATTTACCTTGTTTGTACAAGATGGGGCACGATCTGGCATTCTCCTTTTGTGGGAAATGATAACTATATTTAAGATAGTTATTGAAATATATATGAATATACAACACGTGTTTTATTTATAATATTGTAGAGCATGGGAGTGAAAAAAATAAGATCTGACAGTGGTGTTGTCATTCAAAGAGACAATTACCCACTGAAGTTGTCGCGTTTAGATGTCAGTGTGCGTGCGCATCGTAACAACTTCATGGTGTCGTTTTTAGAGGTCGGTGTGCACGCGCATCGTAAAAATTCACTCTCATCATTTTTCGCAAACGCCCTAAAAGAAGAATAACTTCAAAAATATGTGATATTCATTCTGTTAATACTAGGAACAGATACAAGCTACTAGTATCAGTTACTCGACTCCACCGAGTCAATAAATCGTTCTTGCGGCGATGTATTCGCTTTTACAACAAAACCCAAGAAATATACAAAATTTGACCTCGGCAAAGTTCAAAAACTTTATTAAACTAAGTTTGTGTAAAAAGGGTTATTATAATTTTAAGAAATTTATGGATACTAATAACCCATGGGAATGAGGTGATAGTGATCACCTCAAGCTATTTCTAATTTGTTTTATGTTGTTAATTATGTAAGACACATGATTTTAAGATGTTATTTTTTTATAACAGTACCGCTGGGTTCTTGCTGTTTTTTACCACGACAGGTTTTTTTCGAACCAGTGCTAATTTATTAAATAATAGTATTAAATTAAACAAAAGAGTGACTTTCAATAATTATTATTTATAATGTATATTGAATAAAAATGTTACCGCTTCTGTTCTATTGTATATCACGTACAAGAAAGTGGTCTTTACTTAAATTTATTTTTCACAATTTTTTTCGATGCACATTTAAATATAATTGTTGTATTGTCGCACATATTTAAAAAAATATATCTATATATATATATATTATCTTGACGTCCATACTTGATAGACGACGATCATCAAAAATTTACAATAAATGTGTGAATAGCTAAGCAATTCTTGTGACAATGTTAGCCAAACGCGCATTTGCAAAACTTAGAGAACATTAATTTTAATTGGTAGCAGTGTAAAGCGAAACGCAGTAACGTTTGTACTCTGGTAGCTCTACCGTAAAGTATATCGACATCACAGCGCTATTTTTGTAATAAGCCTAGTTTTAGTTAGTTTAGTTAGATAGTTACATTAGGTTATTAGGTTAGTAGTAGTAGTTGAAGTATGAAATTCGATTTTATTTTGGCTTTTATGAACAACAAATAAAGCATCAATAACATTCTATTATACCCTATCAAAATTCTACTAATGGACATCACACATTGCCTCATACGAGGGATATTTGCCAGAGTAGCCACGCTTGTCAATGTTGACAACCGCATTTCTTTATAATTTTAAGTTGTTAATAGGAAGATGCTGCTGCCTATCAACTATTTCATTTCTCTCTGTCACCTCTTATGACACCCAAGAGATGATATGGGCTATTGGATTTGTTTTGAATTCAGATCACATTTACTTTATAACCACATTAACACATCGCATAAAATATAACAGCACTAATATTTATATATACAGAAGCACTGAGAGTATTTTATTTATGTTTGGATATCAAATAACTACAGAAAATCATAAAGCCGGCTGTAAAATATAATTTGCAAACTGGCTAAAAACCATTCAGAGACTTAATTGCAGTCACTACGGAGCGGGAATATGCATGAGCGATATCGATTTCCACTGATACCCTTATGGCAACTCGGGTATTTGATTGTTTTTACGCTATGGAATCGTATTGCTATTCGTTTTCAAAATTTACGATTTGTTTTTAATAATCTAATTAAGTTCACATCGTTATTCACTTCAGTTTCATTCACTCTTTTTTAATCGAATAAGTGTGACAAACAAGCAACAAACGAGCGACAAAGTCAACCTGATGGTAAATACATAATGTGGCCCATAGATGTCTACATCTATCCTCAATTAAGAATCAAAATGCAGATGCGGTGCCACACCTGAGGACTGAGATGGAATGCCTCATTTACAGTAAAAGGGCCTTTCTCTTCACTCACCTCACGAAACACAGCAAAATTGATCAGCTAATTTACTCTGCTATTCTGTGAGATCGTGGTCCTTCCCCGTTCGAGCCGGCCCATTCGTTTAACCACCATAATATAGATGCACTATGGCTCTCCTACGTAATAACTCATTTGGTTTACTAAAATAAATAAATAACGAAATTATCACCAATGGATCAGTAGTTAAAAAGGTCACTTGCATGAACATCTGCAACATCGTAAAGTTTGAAGGTTTTTTTTTAAACTGAGGCAGCAATTGAACGAACTTACCTGATGGTAAGTGGTTACATTTGTCCATGAACACCTGTAATTAACTTCAAGAAAAGAAGGCTACATATTACAGCGTTATTACCTCTAAGAAGTTAGATGGAATGCATCACAGTCTGTAATCATACTGGTTCTCTAGATCCCTCAGACCGGACCACAGAAGTGCAAGTACTATTTTTTGGTGGCAGAAGTGGGTTGTACCTACTTAAACGGACTATTAGACAGAAAACGACTACTACCACCTAACAGGTGCTGGATTTTCAGAATACCTTTTAAATATGCCGTTAAAATCGGGTACCATATCCGATTTTTACCCAATTTTACCCAACTTTTACTTAGTTGGCACTACGTATAATGTAGTTAATGTGATATCTTTATATATAAAAATTACGTGTCACATTGTTTGTCCGCGGTGAACTCATAAACTACTTAACTGATTGCAATGAAATTTTGCACATTGTTTGCAGTTTGGTCCAACTTGAGAGATAGGATAGTTTTTATCCCTATAAGTGCCCTGAATATTTTTATTACAAATTTAAGAATTTTTATAGGACACAGAGTCGTCGGAGAGGGCAGAACAACGTCTGCTTGGCCAGCTAGTAATATATAATTTTTACATAATTTGCAATAGTGACATTAGCATCATTCGTAACATTTTTATCTTTAAAATTAATGTGTCAGAAATATTTGGACGGAACTAAATTTATAGCCCAATTTCAATTTTACAACGTATTTTATACAGCATAATAATATGTAAATAATTTAAATGCAGTTGATGTCTTTAAATTACCTAAATAATTAGTTATGACTTGCAATATATGTTATGTTACGGTTATAGGACACTGTGTAGTGGTGGTGTAAGAATATTCACTACCACATTTCACCCCGTGGGTGAGTGTAAGAGGCGACAGAGGAAATCAAATCAGGAGATGTGCAGCTGCGTCTTCCTAATAACGACTAAAAATTAAAATTGCGGTTGCCAACCCTCTTGCCAAGCGTGGCAATTATGGTAAATATCCCCCCCTATAAGGCAACCTATGAGGATATCAGCACTGGGCCTCAATAGGCGGTAACGGTAACGGTTGCGATAGACAATTACAATGATGTCGGTGGTCTTAAATCAATAAACATTATATTTAATGATTTAAAATTAAAAAAATCTACAACCGACTTCAATTTTTTTATTAAGAGTAACTCAAAAACTATAAGTCAGACTTTGATCAAGCACCAGCTTTCAAATGAAAAAAGAATCATCGAAATCGGTTCACCCAGATAAAAGTTATGAGGTAACACATAAAAAAAACATACAGTCGAATTTAGTACGTCTCTTTTTGAAGTCGGTAGAAAAAGAATACGTTGTATTTTACGGTTATATAAACGATGAATGGCAATGAAGTCAGTGTCTTCTCTGTCATTTATCGTACACTCTGTCATTTCCGTGAAAACGATGACGTTGAAATATGAGAAGACGCCACAATCGAGCGGCCATTTTTATACGTCACCGCAATATCCAATTTGGTAAATGTCGAGTACAAAGAGAGTTGTTTTAATACTTTTTGATATAAAATTTGGACTACAGCTTTAAAAAATCTGTCATCATCATTCTTCATTACAGCCCTTCACAAGTCCACTGCTGAACATAGGCCTACCCCAAAGAATGCCATAAAGCACGGTCCTGAGTCACCTGTATCCATCGCCTTCCTGCATGTCTTACGAGGTCGTCACTCCATCTAGTGGGGGAACGCCCTACACTTCGTCCGCCGGTACAAGGCTGCCACTCGAGAACCTTTATTCTCCAGAAACTTTTTTCCCCAAGAACCTTTTTTCCCCAAAAAGTCTGTAGATAAATTTAAATGATTTTTTTGGTAATTACGCGAATACTAGACTTTGAATAAAACAAATTTAATGGATTTAGTCGCGTTTAATTAAATCCAAACCCAAACATACTACTCCAAGACTTCATGATACTGTAAGCTACGTTTTACGTTCAGTGTAGATTGGATTAAAAATTAATATTCAAAGCTGATTCAGGACGTCATATACCTCAGTCCCTCCGTGATCATGGGTGCTGTAAAGTGCCCGTGTGGGGAATTAAAAAAATTAAAATAGAACGCGTAAAATCCGTAAAAATTGTTTTATTCAAAATCAATTTTAGTATTTCTTATTTATTTTAATTTATACTCTTTATAAGAATGATTACAAACTATATACTTAATTAATAATTTCTTATATTTACGCGAACACTACACATTGAATAAAACTGTTTTTTACGGATTTTATCGCGTTTATTTTATTATTTTTTTTTTTATTCCCGACGTTTCGAGTGCTTTTCAGCAACCCATGGTCACGGGGGGGACTGAGATGTTTGACGTCCCAATGTCACAGTTAGCCCGGCTACCTTCAGTTTTTTAATATTAATTTTTGGTTCGATTTACACAGAATGAACTTACAGTATCCGGAAGTCTTACAGTGTTATGCTTGGGTTTGGATTTAATTTTGTTAATTATAGGATCCCAAGCAGATGGCAGCACCCATCCATCTTCTCTATTGAAATTTGGATGTTTTTTAATTTCAATAGCCTCGCGTATCATCCTTGGTAGGAATCGTTGTTCTTTTGCAAGGATTTGTGGTCTATCAAATCTGATGTAATGGCGGGGACGATCTTGAACATGTTCACAGACTGCAGACTTCCCAGAGCGTCGGTGCTTCACGTCAGCTATATGTTCTTTCACGCGGGTTTTAATGGATCTTTTTGTTTGTCCTATGTAAGAGAGACCACATTCGCAATCAAGCTTGTACACTCCTGCATCTTGTAGAGGGATATTACACTTGACGGATGGTAAAAATTGACTAATCTTCTTCGGCGGCTTGAAGTATGTTTTAATAGAAGCTCGCTTCAAGATGTAGCCAACCTTGTCTGTGACTCCTCTGACATAGGGTAGTACAGCAGGCACACGCTCGACTGTGGTCGGCTTCACTCGGTCACTGTGACTTAGGCGCGGGACCCGAAGCTTGTTGTCTTGCAATACTTGCTCGACGTACTGAAGCTCGGCGGCCAGATGTTTTCTGTCACAGATCCCTCGTGCTCTCTGAAACAAAGATTTTCCCACGGTAGCTAACTGTGATGGATGATGGTGCGATTCACCATTTAAATATCGGTTAGTATGGGTCTTTTTTCTATACACAGTATGATCAATAGTGTTATCAGGATTTCGGATGACTAAAACATCTAGGAAAGCTAAAGAATTGTTGGCCTCTAACTCCATTGTGAATTGTATTTTAGAGTTTATGGAATTAAGGTGGTCTAAAAATGCAGTTACTTTGTCAGATGGTAAAATTGTGAAAGTGTCGTCTACATACCGCTTGTAGAATCTTGGATTTACAGGAGCAGTAAGAAGGGCTTTCTCCTCAAAGTCCTCCATGAATATGTCGGCGACTATGGGAGATACAGGTGAGCCCATCGCCACTCCATCTACTTGCTTGTAAAACTCCTCCTTCCACAATAGATAGCCAGATGTAAGGCAGTGTTTGAGTAATACTGCATATTCTGTAGGCATGTTGTATTCTTCTAGCTTCCTGGTTACAATTGAGATGCAGTCTTCAATAGGTAAGCATGTAAATAGTGACTGAACATCAAAACTGACCATAGTTTCATTGTCAGCAAGATGTAGGTCTTTTATCTCACTAACAAAATGGTACGAATCCTTTGTGTGTGCTCTAGTTTGTCCTCTCAGTGGTGACAGAATTTTTGCCAGGTGTTGAGCCAACTTATAAGTTGGTGAATCGATTTGGCTCACTATGGGACGTAGTGGAGCGTTTGGTTTGTGTATTTTCGGTAACCCATATAACCTTGGTGCTTTAGTACACGGTGGTATTATCGAGTTTACGTCGAGATTTAATTTTTCGGAGTAATTCTTTATTAGATCGCTAGTTGTTTTAAGCACATTGGTTGTAGGGTCTGTTTTGACCTTTTTGTACGTACTTTCGTCCGATAAAAGTTGTTGTATTTTCAAATTATAATCTGACGTATCCATTATTACCGTAGCATTTCCTTTATCTGCACGGAGAATCGTGAGCTCTGGTCTGTTGCGTAATTTGTACAACGCTTTAAACTCGTCTTTGGGGAGATTTAGTTTCGGCACAGAACTTCTACGTAACAAGGACGAAATGTCTTGACGTATGGCCTCAACATCTTCCTTTCCCACATTGTTTTTAAACAGACAATCCTCAACGTTGCATATAATTTCCTCATACGGAATTTCTTTCGGTGTTATTGCGAAATTCAGGCCCTTCGATAATACTTTTAATGTAGGTTCGTCCAGTGTTTGTTGTGACAGATTATAGACCGTGCGTTGTTTATTGTTTGTGTCTGTGGTCAACGGTTGTGTATCGTTTCTACGTTGACATGGATGTTTGGCATTTGATTTGATCGTTAATTTTTGGTATTTCTCTATTTGTTTATTTTTGCATTCATTATATTTAGCTTTTTCACGTTTGTTCAAAGTTTCTATGCAATTATTAAAATCAAATGTCGTTAAAACTGTCTGCAAAAATAAACAAATAGAGAAATACCAAAAATTAACGATCAAATCAAATGCCAAACATCCATGTCAACGTAGAAACGATACACAACCGTTGACCACAGACACAAACAATAAACAACGCACGGTCTATAATCTGTCACAACAAACACTGGACGAACCTACATTAAAAGTATTATCGAAGGGCCTGAATTTCGCAATAACACCGAAAGAAATTCCGTATGAGGAAATTATATGCAACGTTGAGGATTGTCTGTTTAAAAACAATGTGGGAAAGGAAGATGTTGAGGCCATACGTCAAGACATTTCGTCCTTGTTACGTAGAAGTTCTGTGCCGAAACTAAATCTCCCCAAAGACGAGTTTAAAGCGTTGTACAAATTACGCAACAGACCAGAGCTCACGATTCTCCGTGCAGATAAAGGAAATGCTACGGTAATAATGGATACGTCAGATTATAATTTGAAAATACAACAACTTTTATCGGACGAAAGTACGTACAAAAAGGTCAAAACAGACCCTACAACCAATGTGCTTAAAACAACTAGCGATCTAATAAAGAATTACTCCGAAAAATTAAATCTCGACGTAAACTCGATAATACCACCGTGTACTAAAGCACCAAGGTTATATGGGTTACCGAAAATACACAAACCAAACGCTCCACTACGTCCCATAGTGAGCCAAATCGATTCACCAACTTATAAGTTGGCTCAACACCTGGCAAAAATTCTGTCACCACTGAGAGGACAAACTAGAGCACACACAAAGGATTCGTACCATTTTGTTAGTGAGATAAAAGACCTACATCTTGCTGACAATGAAACTATGGTCAGTTTTGATGTTCAGTCACTATTTACATGCTTACCTATTGAAGACTGCATCTCAATTGTAACCAGGAAGCTAGAAGAATACAACATGCCTACAGAATATGCAGTATTACTCAAACACTGCCTTACATCTGGCTATCTATTGTGGAAGGAGGAGTTTTACAAGCAAGTAGATGGAGTGGCGATGGGCTCACCTGTATCTCCCATAGTCGCCGACATATTCATGGAGGACTTTGAGGAGAAAGCCCTTCTTACTGCTCCTGTAAATCCAAGATTCTACAAGCGGTATGTAGACGACACTTTCACAATTTTACCATCTGACAAAGTAACTGCATTTTTAGACCACCTTAATTCCATAAACTCTAAAATACAATTCACAATGGAGTTAGAGGCCAACAATTCTTTAGCTTTCCTAGATGTTTTAGTCATCCGAAATCCTGATAACACTATTGATCATACTGTGTATAGAAAAAAGACCCATACTAACCGATATTTAAATGGTGAATCGCACCATCATCCATCACAGTTAGCTACCGTGGGAAAATCTTTGTTTCAGAGAGCACGAGGGATCTGTGACAGAAAACATCTGGCCGCCGAGCTTCAGTACGTCGAGCAAGTATTGCAAGACAACAAGCTTCGGGTCCCGCGCCTAAGTCACAGTGACCGAGTGAAGCCGACCACAGTCGAGCGTGTGCCTGCTGTACTACCCTATGTCAGAGGAGTCACAGACAAGGTTGGCTACATCTTGAAGCGAGCTTCTATTAAAACATACTTCAAGCCGCCGAAGAAGATTAGTCAATTTTTACCATCCGTCAAGTGTAATATCCCTCTACAAGATGCAGGAGTGTACAAGCTTGATTGCGAATGTGGTCTCTCTTACATAGGACAAACAAAAAGATCCATTAAAACCCGCGTGAAAGAACATATAGCTGACGTGAAGCACCGACGCTCTGGGAAGTCTGCAGTCTGTGAACATGTTCAAGATCGTCCCCGCCATTACATCAGATTTGATAGACCACAAATCCTTGCAAAAGAACAACGATTCCTACCAAGGATGATACGCGAGGCTATTGAAATTAAAAAACATCCAAATTTCAATAGAGAAGATGGATGGGTGCTGCCATCTGCTTGGGATCCTATAATTAACAAAATTAAATCCAAACCCAAGCATAACACTGTAAGACTTCCGGATACTGTAAGTTCATTCTGTGTAAATCGAACCAAAAATTAATATTAAAAAACTGAAGGTAGCCGGGCTAACTGTGACATTGGGACGTCAAACATCTCAGTCCCCCCCGTGACCATGGGTTGCTGAAAAGCACTCGAAACGTCGGGAATAAAAAAAAAAATAATAAAATAAACGCGATAAAATCCGTAAAAAACAGTTTTATTCAATGTATATACTTAATTCTCTATTAAAAGGCCTTATCGCTCAATAGCGATTTCTTCCAGGCAAACCCTTAATGAAGGGACCTATTGAATAAAACTAATGTTTCGGGTTTTATCGTGTTTAATTTTGTTATCCAAGTTTTGGGTGTTTTGCAACACGTAGTCACGAGTGGAACTAACGTGTTGCACGTCCTGGTGCCCTAGTTAACAAAAGTTACATTCAGCTTTAAAATAAATATCTAAAATTAGAATGTTTTTTTTTTACTTCAATAGGTTCCCAAATCATCATTTGTAAGAATCGTTGCTATTTTGCGAGAATTTATGGCCGATCAAATCTGATGTACTAATGGGCAAGTTCCTTAAAATAGGTAAGCATATATTTTATATTTCTTGAAATTGAAAAATTATATTTTTTTATAGAATAAATATTGCTGCTGATGCTGTGGCCCATAGACATCTACATCTAATCTTAATAAAATTTTAATGTCTGTTTGTAATGTCAAAACAACTGTTTTTTTTACTAAATGCATATGAAAGTATATACGGCACTAATAACAAAAAAAAACATTTATTTAAATTTCTGAAAAAAAAATCTCTGAAGCAGCTGAACCAATGTTGACGGGATTTTGATAGGTACATAGCTGATGTTATAAGGGGTAAGTTAGGCTACGTTTACTTTGGAAAAAGAGTTAGGGTTCCGCCCAAGAAAATTCATTACGCAAAGGCGTAAGCAGATACTTCAAACTGCCATTTTGCATGATCCTGATATAATTCTTTTGCTTCTTTCTCATCCATATCTACGCATACATTCTAAATAAAGCCAAACGCGCACTTACATTTTCTCCGATGTTTCAATTGGTGAGACGAATGCTCGTTTCCTCTCTTATTTAAAAATATGCTAGTAGGTAATTATTTTAAACTAATCCAACCCAAAGAGCCGTGGTAACTTAGGTAAAAGTTAAAATTAGCGCTCACGATAAAATATAACAACATATAATAATACGAGAGCATCCTGCATTCTAACCCCGCCGGCACAATTTAAATTTTTAATTGCAATATTCAGCGCTAATTTATCACATGTTTGGCGGTAACTGAAAACTAAAAAAAAAACCTTTTGCGCCATAACGCGCTAGGGCAACGCAACGGATAATTTCTTGATGTTAAACCTCCTCATAAATGAGAGGTCTTTGCCCGAGAGTGCACGTGAACGTGTAGCAACTTACCCTATTTAAAAATCCATCATTAAGAATAGCGCGAATAATTAGAGTAATAAAAACAACAAATTATTCGCTATAGGGACGACGAAAATCGATATAACTCATACATATTCAGTTCGCCGACGCAATTAACTCACTCTATAGTTTTAGGTGGACCGTCAATTAAATTTCAAAAGGACTGGAAGGGTTTCTTCTCATTATTGCAACGAAATGACGAAAACATATACATCAGTTATTTAGTATCGCTTTTCTTCCTCATCATCTTCCAGTTAAAGTTCAATGGTATGCATGATCCTCTCCCGTTATAGGATATTGTTATAGGATTTTCTATAATTTTGCTAAAGAACCAGATTTCGGTGTTGATAATTTTATATCTAACTATTGAAAGTTGGCATACATTGACATTATAACGTCGTTAACAGTAAATAGTTATAATATTTATTGGGTAATAAGTACATTGAAAATTGATACAGTGTTATAGTTGAGACCTCTTTTTAAGTATTTAAAATACGTGTGCCAGAAGACCACACGCTACCATAGCCTTATATTATAAGCTTATTACCAATAATTAAATTATTGGCTAAGATTGGTTATGGAAATCTCTCTCCTGTAATTTATAATGGAACACTGATTCCATATTGTGATTCCATTAAAAAATCTTGGCCTGTACATGGACAAAACTATGACCTGGAAATTTCAGATCTCTGAAGTAAGTCGTAAAGTTGTTGCCACCTTGCCCTTTATCGTCTTAAAAATTTCCTACCTTTCAAAACCGAGCTTACGCTTGTTCGTTCCCTCATTCTGCCTATTATAGATTATGCAGAAGTATGTTACCCAGATTTGTCACAAAATCTTCTAAACAAGTTGGAGCGCCTTCTTAATAATTCTATAAGGTTTGTTTTCGGATTACGTAAGTATGACCACATATTTTCCTATCGTTCAAAGCTTAAATGGCTAACTGTACGTCAAAGGCGATATTCTAGAATATTACTTGTAATTTATTCAGTTTTAAACGATACAAGGTCGCCTTTTTATCTTAAGGATAACTTTCATTTTCTTCAATCGATTGACGGTCGAATACCACGATAATTAAACCGTTTGAGGATAAGGTTTCCACAGCATAGGTCTAATTTTTTCAGGTCCTCGTTTACGATACAAGCTAAACATCTTTGGAGAACCCTTCCCAATGATATTAAGAATGCTACAAATAGAAACTTTAAATTACTTCTACGACAACATTACCTGAGGGCACTTACTAACTGACATTTTTTTCTTCAAATATTTGTTTATTTATATATTAATACGCATATTTATAAAGTTTATAATCATGTATAAACATTAAATATATGTATGTACGAGGTTGGATTGAAAAGTACTCGGCCTAACACAGATCCATTCAATTCTAAAAATCAAATCTACCCACATTATTTAGTTCAGTTCAGACTAATTCATTGTGTGAAGTTCGAAACGTGTGCGATAATTAGTTGTGATTTTATAAATTTATTAACAAAGTAATCGGACATAATTTCCGCGAATGGAGCAAATCGAGCAGCGTGCCGTCATTAAGTACCTCCATAAGAAGGGGCTATCATCAAAAGCCATCCATGATGACATGGTCAGTACATTAGGCGATTGTGCTCTGTCATATTCATCCGTCAAAAAATGGATAGCAGAATTTAAGCGTGGTAGAGAGAGTGTGAAAGATGAACCCCGCTCTGGAAGGCCTTCGACGTCAACTACTGACGAAAATATTAAAAAGTACTTGATTTAATAATGGGAGACCGCAGATTAAAAATTAGAGAGATAGCCGAGATTATAGGCATCTCTTATGAACGTACTCAAAACATCATTGTCAACGAGTTGGGTTTCCACAAGGTGTCTGCGAGGTGGGTTCCGCGACTGCTTTCAGTTGAACAAAAAAGGACGCGATTGACTATTTCACGCGACTGTTAGGAGTTATTCGAAGCCGATGCAGATGATTTTTTGAATCGTTTTGTTACTATAGACGAAACATGGGTTCATTACTGTACACCGGAAACAAAACAACAATCAAAACAGTGGAGAAGACCTGGTTCACCACCCCCTAAAAAGGCTAAGTCGATTTTGTCGGCAAATAAGGTGATGGCTTCAGTATTCTGGGACTCGAAAGGTGTGATTATGATTGATTATCTTGAAAGGGGTCAGACTATAAACTCTGATTACTACTGCACCTTACTACGTCGTTTACGAGAGGAAATAAAAGAAAAACGTCGAGGAATGCTCAGAAGAAAAGTCCTGTTTCATCAAGATAACGCCCGTGTTCACACGTCAGTACAGTCAATGGCTGAAATTCACAACTGTGGCTTTGAACTGTTACTGCATCCGCCGTATTCACCTGATCTGGCACCATCAGACTTCTTTCTGTTCCCTAACCTAAAAAAGCACTTGGGAGGTCAAAGATTTTCGACAAACGACGAGGTCAAAGCAGCTGTAGACGCATATTTTGACTCTAAGGAAGAATCATTTTTTTTTCAACGGTCTAAATGCTTGGAAGGGGAGGTGGCAAAAGTGTATTGAACTTGATGGTGATTATGTAGAAAAATAAAAATATAACTGATTTAGTATGTGTTTATTTTCTTGGTTAGGCTGAGTACTTTTCAATCTACCCTCGTATGTATTATTGTATGTAAATATATGTTATATATATATGTACTAGGTTTATATTATATTTTAATATAAATATGACGGGACCAGCACCATTGCACGTGCGGCGCGGTAGCCGTCGGTGCAGTTAGACAGAATTCTTGTAAATAACACGTGTTCCGCACACCTGCACCATTGCACCTGCAGTGGCGCTCGTTTTGCTTGTATAAAAAGGACGGCGCGGCCGCCGTTAGGACAGTCTTGGCTCTGACGTGGAACTGTGCGCTTGTCGTATTCCGTTACTAGTTTATCCTCGACTCTTTGGATAATTAGTTCGTGTAAACGAATTAATTAATATTCCTAACTAATTAATTAGTCTCTGTACTATACTCAATTACCCTTTCTACATCAGAAGTAGGATAAAGTCCCCATTTTTGCCCACATTTAATCTTCGAATAGTATAAGGATTATTACATTTGTGGAAGACTGTAATGCATTCCGCATTGACGAATCTGTTTTTATGTTAAATACCGTAATGAAATTTGCTATGCTACTTAGATATTTTCGTATCATTAAAGTGTAGAGAAAAGATAAAGTGAAATTATTTAAGCCAATTTTTTTTTAATTTGTTCGATATGTATTAAAAGTACCCCGCAATTATTTTCATTATTTCTTGATGTACCTAAATATGTTAACAAATGTCGAAAGAAGTTGGAGGCTTTCTAATTAACTTATTCAAGTTATGTTGTAATTTGATAGTTCACGCGAAACATGATTATCATTTGCTATATTTTAAAGTTCAAAACGTTTAAGGGATGTACCAAAATAAAGGATTAACTTTAACACGCTATGAATTGAAAATAATAAGTGACATTTTTGTGTTCTAATGTGTTGATCAGTGTTGCAGTTTGCTCCGAATATTGTGTCGTCGACAAGATTGGGGTTTGATGTCGAGGGATTCGTAGAAGTCTCTACAACAATGATCAATGAGGAAGATGTTGTGACGGCTAATCGAACATGGTCAGGTACGGCCGAGCGCTGGTAAGATTGAGCCTACACCGCTACAGACGGTAACTTATCGGCTGATCTTACGGCAGGGCAATTTAAGCGGCCGCCGAACAAATGGTGCTTTGGCGCTGTAAATGGACGTCTGAGGTCTGCTTTCGTAGATTTTGCGCAGTTACCTCCTTCCCTTTAAAATGTTGTGGTATTTGCCTCTACACATAGTTTCTGTTATTTTTTGCAATGTTTTCAAATGTCATACTGTTGCCGTTTCTTAAGAGAATATGTGATGAATTTTGGAAGCTCGGAATTCAATGGTCCGCAACACATTTATCTCGATTTATTTTAATTTTACAAAGCAGTGCAACGATTCGCACGAGCTAGTACGGCTACGGCGCGACGGCTCGCTGGCGCGATTGTGGCACGAACGCAGCAGAACGAAAAGCTGGAATGCGTTGGCCTGAAGGTAGCCATATCGGCGCGTTCATGACTTAAATGAAGTCTGGGATGGTCGACCGTTGTAATATTTAACAAGAGTTAATATCTGTTAGCAGGTGGTGATAACTGATAGACCGTATGCTGTTCACTGTCAACCGCATGAGGACGTGCGACAGTCAGAGGTAGCCGTGTCTGTGCATCTAGAAAATACTAGAGACGTTGCAACACTCTAGCGAAGTAATTATTCTTGTGCAGGAAAGGAACATGGAGTTGCAGGAAGGCTGGGATGTGTCGTGTTGCTGTTGGTTTACATACTTAGGTGTTATCATGTCACTACGTCCCTCACGATACACTTTTGTGTGATTATGACAGGTACATGTTTGCGGTATGGTTGGTCTG
Source organism: Parnassius glacialis (assembly GCA_033319125.1). Taxonomy (NCBI): domain Eukaryota; kingdom Metazoa; phylum Arthropoda; class Insecta; order Lepidoptera; family Papilionidae; genus Parnassius; species Parnassius glacialis. Next base: position 38,724,360 of record JAVANC010000012.1, on the reverse strand, counting down.
TACCTGTTCTATATTGAATTGAAAAAATAGAGAGTAAGAAAAAAAGTGGTTCTTACTATCATTGCAGGGCGTTTGCCGGTCCAATGATATAGCTACAGGGAATAGTGATTCCGGACTAGCAAATAGTACTTGAAAAAAAAGAGAGTAAGAAAAAAAATAGTTCTTACTATCATTGCAGGGCTTTGTGCCGGTCCAATGATATGGCTATAGGGAATAGTGATTCCGGACTAGCGAAAACAGTACTTGAACTAATCATTCCGATCTCTTATAAAGTTGATTAAAGTTTGTAGGGCTTACTGCCGGAACAAAACTGATTGTCACCCAAGTCTGAAGGGTAAATATAGACCGGAGCAGACGCTGTTATGTCAGAACAGTCGAACGATGTTTTTTTTTGTCTACAGATAACTAAAATTGTGATGGAGCGCGTGCGAGGACGCACGCATGTCAGTATGGCCGTGACAGGACCAGCACCATTGCACGTGCGGCGCGGTAGCCGTCGGTGCAGTTAGACAGAATTCTTGTAAATAACACGTGTTCCGCACACCTGCACCGTTGCACCTGCAGTGGCGCTCGTTTTGCTTGTATAAAACGGACGGCGCGGCCGCCGTTAGGACAGTCTTGGCTCTGACGTGGAACTGTGCGCTTGTCGTATTCCTTTACTAGTTTATCCTCGACTCTTTGGATAATTAGTTCGTGTAAACGAATTAATTAATATTCCTAACTAATTAATTAGTCTCTGTACTATACTCAATTACCCTTTCTACAAATACATTTTATTTATGTGTTATGTTTTGCATCTGCCTACAATATCTTACGTGGTAGAGACATGCTTCTGCATATTATGGTTGTAGCACGAATAGGTTGGCTCGACCGGGGAAGAACCACGCTTTCACAGAATACCAGCGTAAAATAGCAGCTTATGCTGCTGTGTTTCGTATGGTGAGTGTAGAGAACTGGCGACCCTTTTTACTGGAAAAGATGCATTCAATCTTAGTCCTCACGGGTGACAACGCATCTGCATTTTGATTCTTTATTGAGGATATATGTGGATGTCTATGGGTAACAGCAACCACTTACCATCAGATGCAATGTGTGCTCGTTTGTCACCCTAACCTATAAAAAAAACAATTGTCTTTGGCACCCAAGGTTGACTGGCAGAGAATGCCATATTGCATTAAGTCCGCCTTATATATATATATTAAAGGGTATAAATTAAGGTGTTACATTTAAGTTTTTAATAAATAAATAAATAACTTATTTCTTCTTAAATAATAATCGTGTTATTTTGGAGTTTTACTGGGATAGCCATCATAATCTTACTGCAAAAAGTAACGCTGCTCTTTGCTGATCATGAGGTCCCTGGTTTCGAATCCCGTGTCGGGCCAAAATTATTTATTAGATTTTCAGTCCAGAAATTCTCAGAAGCAGCCCAGTGTAAGGAAGCACGTAAAGCTGTTTCTCCTGCGCCTGGTATCGCTGCAGTCGTGTCGGCTTAATGTTAATTGATATGAGAATATAACTATGTTCGTGCATAATCTGGGACATTATAATTCTTTCATGTGCAGATGGATAGTCTCCGTCAAGGGGCTGTAACACCTTCCAGCTGTAAAATCATTCAAAGGGATGATCTCATCCCTGTAAAGTATGAGAATGCATCTGCTTTCTCATACTTTACACAGACAAGACAAAGTGGTAGATTGTACTCTCCGGTCTTCTGTAAAACTTTCTAAAGTTGTTTCTGTGAAATATTTATTCGAAGAATGTCATCAAATCACAGATATTATTATTGTATTTACGTAGACAGATAATAAATTACTTCTTTCTCGTGCTACAAAATATACTTCACGTAAAATTGCTATCTTCTTACTTAAGCTCGCAATTTCATGCAATCCGCGTAAAATGTTCGTGCATGCATGACATATGCACATATTTGCTTTGCATTTAAGTAGGTCTCTATTACTAAGATATGAGCTATGTTGGATTTCGCGAACACAATTGAACGAGTAAAATTAAAAATTAACCTACTTTCATTTAAGTTCCTACTGGCTTCTAAGTAATTAAAACATTATCTGTATTAAAAAAGCCTTTATCTGTGTTCATTCTACTTTAGACACGTAATACAACAAGTAGGTAGCTCAAGCCCTAATATAATTCTACTCGTAAGTCTTTATCTTTATATATATATATATATATATATATATATATATATATATATATATATATATATATATAATCTTTATATATAAAAAGGACGTGTCACGTTGTTTGTCCGCGATGGACTCCTAAACTACTGAACTGATTTCAATGAAATTTTTGGTCAATGTGCAGTTTGGTCTAACTTAAGAGATAGGATAGCTTACATCTCAATTTATAGTCGCAATACAATATTATTTTATTGAAAATTATTTGTCTATTATTTGACAGTCACAATTATCTGTTAGCTCCAAACGATTCTGTCAGATGACGATATCTGTTGACTTGATTGAGTAAATATTTAATAGATGGCGCTATGTTAAAAATACAAACTTTTAATATAAGCTACAATTTAGTAGTTAACCACCACGTGTTGCTGTAAGTATTCAACAAATAGAACCGATTTCAAAATGCAGACTGTGTGCAGTTTGGTCCAACTTGAGAGATAGGATAGTTTTTATCCCGATAAGTGACCCTCAATTTTTTTATTGCTAATTTCAGGAGTTTTTTTGGGAAAGCAAATGGTTATTCGGAAAGGGCAGAACAACGTCTGCCTGGTCAGCTAGTATATATATATATAAAGTATCCTGTCCGGGTATATATAACTGAACTCCTCTTATACGACTGGACCAATTTTGATAAAATTTTGTGTGTGATTATGTTGAGTCAGTTTAGATTCACAATTGGACCCTGAAGTGGCGCTGCTGTCGAGACCCAGAAAAACCCGTGCAAATATATACAGATTACGCAATCAGGGGTAAAGACAGTTTTATCTGAGATGACTCAAATAATTCAATCTTTTAACAGAAACAGAAACTTTTTTATTCAATATAGATTATAAATAGTACTTATTGAAAGTCACTCTTTTGTTTAACTACCACTGGTTCGGTTTCCTGGAAAGAACCAGCAAGAAACCCAGCGGGACTTTTTTTAAATAATAAGCTGTTATTGTATCATCATGTATGTTACACAAATTAACAACACAAAAAATTAGAAATAGCTTGGTAGCAATAACCTCATTTCCAGGGGTTAATATCATATATAAATTCTTTAATATTATAATAACCCTTCTTATACAAACTTACTTTAATATAGTTCTTGAATTGCGCAGGTCTAATTTTGTATATTTTCTGGAAATTTGTAGTAAAAGCGTATACATCGCCCCAAGAATGAATTACTGACTTGATGGAGTCGTGTTACTTGTACTACTAGCTTGTGTCATCTATTGAACACAGTCTCTTGATAAAACTTTAAATTCACAAACAAATATTCCACAGCTAACTGACTATATGCATAATTTAGGCCATGGGCACTTTCAATCAAGTTCAAAAAGGCACTGAATACGTTGATACGCCTTAGCTCTGAGACTGAATGCTTTAAAGCCCCTAATTAATATTAGGGTTGTCCGTCTGCCTGCCAAGTGTGCCAACTGTGGTAAATATCCTGTATAAGAATGTATGAAACTATAGGAGTGGCCTATGTTCAGCATTGGTCTTTTGATAGGCTCCAATTATGATGGTGATTATGATAAAATGCTTCAGTCCAATCAACTTTATAAATTATTTCTTTACAAACGGTTGAAAAATTTTAGATTTTTCCCAAGTATTTTTTTGTTGAGATTTATATGGATCACAAAAATGTTAGCTGCGCTGCGCCCATGCGAAGTGCCATACTTTCAGTTTTGTTTTTCACTGTACATCACGTGAAAATCAAACGTGTGATGAGCTATTTAAGTACACTGGTGAAGACTGGACTCATATTGCTCATATGATATTATAATTTTTTAATAAGCTCCCGGACCTTGAAATATTAAAGCTATGTCGGGTTAAAATAGTGATTATTAGATGTAGAAGGTTATTAAAACAATATTGTTAAAAATATATAGGACAAATTTATTGCGTGATTTAGTACAATGTTATACTAAAACGTATACATTTGAAATTTCAAAAGTTATATTTACATTGAACTTTATTCGTAGTCCAAGTAAAGACATGCCAGCAAATATTTCGTATACATCTATGATTTATTTTGTTGTTTGAAATGTGAAAGAAATGATAACAGTTCCTTTACATAAACATTTATATGTTCAATCAATAAAAGTTTATTATGATGCAATTAAATTTAAAAATTTATATCTGCCATACATTATCTGTTTATTTGCATGCAGAATTATATTACACGTGGTTCGAAAACCATTATATTAATCTATGAATAAATCAAAAATGTATCTTTTAATTCTTGTTTTATCATTTTACTAGGTATCTTTGAAAGTATCTTTCGTTACTATTGCTCAATAATTCTTATCGCGTACAAATTATTATTCCCATAATGTCATTTAAAGGACATTCCATTTCTTATGTTTTAAAAAACTATGACATGCCTAGCAACGTTTGTGCTGTTAATCGACCATTCCATTTCAAATTATCAGCTATAAAACTATAAAGCTTAATCGGTGAGTTAATAACTGAAACCTATAATATCTACAGTAATCGCTAATGGTAGTGAAATAAATACATCATATAAATTAATACCCGTATCTCAAATATGCGATGTTATTCGTTTTCATTATCTGCGACCACTGAAATAATGTTGTGGTGAATATAATATTTACAGTCTGTGGTACTATCCATTTTAACTTTCTGCAAAATTATATTAATTACATTTACGTGGGAAACATGTAACGAACACTTTTTACCACTACATTTACAGATTATTTTATACACATAAGAAACATCACTTGAATAATATCTATAGGAAAAGTTACAGTACTTTACATGAAATACCTTACATACTTAAAATTTTATCACTATTTATATAATACTGTGTACAAACTCATCAGCTTTGATCAATGACAACATTTTCTTTTCATATTTTGATCTCACTATCATTTTCAATGACATCATAAAACATTATCGAATATGAAACAAACAATAATCAAATACTCAATATCACTAAGTTTGAAGAATCAAAATAAATAAGGGATCCCCCAATAATTTAGTTCTTGAATATTTTAGAACCCACATGGTTTTGATTAGTTTGTAGCTATATTTGTATGAATGTTATAATTCATATAATATATTCTATAATTGTGTATGTGTTAATCTTCGTATATATGAATGGAGGTAGGTATAAATGTATTTTTGTTTCTTTGGAGTCTATTAATTTTCTATTTATTTCTATTAAATGCGTATCAAAGCACGTAGTATATATAAAAGATTTCATTAACTGTTAAATATCATACTGTGTACTTTTAACAAATTTTCACCACACTCAGTTTTGATTAATAAAGGCAATAAGCTTGGCTTTGTATATTTTATTTCGACGAGGTATATTATGGGGTATAAAAAAATAAACAATTCAAAAGGATTTTCATAATTCTCAATTAAAATATAATCCCTTTCGGATCCGTGTTCCTATGTCGATAAAATAATACAATTCTATTGACCTAATAATTTGCACAGATTTTTTTTTAAATATTCAAGTAAAACACGTAATTGAAAGAGAAAAATAACATGAAAATGAAATACACAGAAGTAACTTTAGCTTACATGCTTAACTACAAAGCCTTACTACCTTGACACGCAAAGCCGTAGAATTCTCTAAATAAGATTTTTGATATAAAAATCATTAGTTTACTAAAGAATAAAATTTTAGATTATGAATTGAATTCTAGAAGGAAGAAAACTATAGCATAATACTACGTAGGAGGAAACACTAAGTGAAGACATTCATAAACGCCACACCCGCGGCCGAGCACTTTCCACTCAAGTCAGTAGTCACTCAGTTTCAACACTTAGAATAAGGATATAATATGTAGTAATAATGATCATGCTAATTAAATTTTCCATATCCCTAATTTTTAGAACTTGCCAATTGATCTCGAATTACAAACAAATATTTTAAGCACAATTAAAAAAATTACTTTGTTTTTACAGTTCGTATAACTTCAAATATAAATGTGTAAATAATTCTTGATAAATACCGTAAAACGCTCCAATATTTATTATTGTTTTGAAATTATTGGGACAAGACAGATGTTCTAAGATTTTTTTAAAGTTTTAAATATATATCATTTTATTTAGAGATAGCTTCGAGCATTTTTCGGTGGTTGTTCGCTCAAACCAGTATAAGTTATCTTTACAGTCTTTTTTCAAAGATTGTAGTTTCGACGCTTGACTGAATTTAGGCTCATTGAAGGCCTTTTCCATATTATTGATCACGATTCCACTTTATATTACGTTGTAATTTATTATTTAGCAACCTTTCGATCGCATCTGCAACTATACTGCAGTATATTTTTTGCCTTGTGACCTAGTTTATAATCTCTTTGAGTTAACTGTTTACGTATTTCTTACTGCTGCTACACTTTTTCTCGCTCTACATATACTCTTCTTACTTCTGCATTTATTTTGTATTAGTTTTTGTGTGTTGGACAATGTGATAATTGTGACTTCGGACTACGTATCAACTCTTTTCTTAACATTCTTACATCTACGACGACCTTGCTGCACCAACCCACATTCTGTGTCGTCAGAACATTAGTTAAAGGTTGTACAAGAACCTGAGGAAAGTTTACTGACTCATTATTTACGACGTAGCATAACTACGTCGTACGTACATCAATTAATAATATGACGATGTTAAATTATACTATCATAATATTCAATTATCTGTCTGTGTTTCCATATCACCAACGTTACTTGTTAGTTCTGTCTCTTGATGATCTCCATCACTTTGACTGGAATCTGTATCACCTGAAATACGTATTACATATTATTTATTAATATAATTTCTTCTAACTGAATACGTCGTTTTCTATATTTGTTTTGTGATAAATAATTTACTGCTTTACTTGAGAACGCAATGTATATGAAAATGGAAATATATTTCTTTGACGCTTTTAAATATGTTTATTTATTGTATAATATTTACCATGTTGTCTTGTCTCTAGTGCTAGTACTGCCAGTGGAGTGTCATCTAATACGCCAGACCATCGTGCAGCAAGAACTCTGGATCCTCTATGGCCGCGAACTACTACAGTAGGCATTATGCTTGGTGATATTGAAGAACCACCATACATTGATACACCTACATTTCTTCGTAAGATTGTGCTGAAGTGAAAATTCAAGAATTAATAAGGGACAACTCCGCTTTCATGGTCAAAAATATTTTTGACATTGTCAAAGATAGTAGTAAAGTAGAAAAAAACTGTATCATATAATTTATCCTACACCTTGTAGAGGCGGTATTACATCCACCACATCATATCGTCCCATGGATGACGAAATGGGCGTCGGTGTATTCCTAATAACAAATCGAATAAAAAACCGCCGTTGCCAACCTGCCAGTCAAGCAAATCAACTGTGGTAAATATGTCTCATATGATGCAATCTAAGGAAAGTCCCTATGTTCAGCAGTAGACTTGATCATCGTGATGATAATTATTATGAAATTTGTCCTTACCTTTCCTCAGGATCACGGCGTGGATGGTTCTTTTTCTTACACATAAGAACTAGTGCCACACAAAGAGTTGTCAATATTGTTAGGAAAACGAGAGACAATGCTGCTCCTATAAGCAGGGCAACACTATTGTCACCGGGTGTAGATTGAAGTGGTGGCCCAGGGGTCATAGTTTGTAGAGATCCTGGTCAAACATAACATTATTTTAATACGTAAGAAGGAAATGAAATTACATATTCTATGTCATATATGTGCATTAAAAATAAAATCGTAGGCATGCCTTATTAATTTGTAAAAACATTACTTTTGGCGATCCCCCACCTGATGGAGTAATGACTTGATTTAACACGCAAGTATTCGATGGATGCAGGTGGCTCAGGACCGTACTTTGTAGCAACCTATGGGGGAGGCCTATGTTCAGCAGTGGACTTGGTAATGGGATATAGTGATATTTGTAGTGACGGTAAGCATATCAGGTAACTGAAGTAACCCTTTATTATCAAACATACAGATGCCTACACAAGCGAGCAAGAACTAATTTAGGATAAAATTTCAAATAAAATTAATTAAACTTAGTACTGTGAATTTAAAACATTTACATCATGTCCTATCCCCAGTATATTACCACAGCTCCAGAATTTTATCAACAAAATTTCATATTATTGTTCTTCGATTGTTTGACTTTCATTGTCGTTATAAATGTATAGAACTTTTTTTACTTACCAGGCCTATCTAGGTCATCAACTGTACGTATAGGGATACTGTGTAATGCAGCAGGTCGTTGTGATCTACCCCGAGGAGTTTCCGAGTACACGAGAAACGTATAGCGCCCAGGACTTAAAGCATCAAGTGGAAATTGTGGAATCACATCATTACTAGCTCTATATACTGCTTCTGTAATACCTCGGCCCGAAATACCCTAGAACAAAAAAAAATCGATATGCTCAGGCATGAAAATTTTGAATTATAAATGTACCACTCTCTTAAAAGTGATTGCTGAGTTAGTGCATGATATATTAGAATTTTATCTGAAGGCCGTTGACTAATATGGCCCTATAAGCATCACAACTAACTTCAATTGAGAAATAAAATGCAGAAACGTCGTTACTCCTGAAGAATAAGATGGGCAGCCCCTTACATTTAAAAAAGGGTGCAAGAACAAATCAGTACTTATTATTTTGATAAGTAACGCTGGTTTTCTGTGAGACCGGAGAAGTACTAAGCACTTCTCCGGTCGAGCCAATCCATTTGTCGTGCTTACATAATCCAGTTGTAACGCGGCACTTATTTGAAAATTATCTCTGTTGAATTTTATAAAATAAAATTATACATTTTTATCAAAATTAGTACATCTAAAACAGTTTGGCTTTTATGTTAATCGTTAACGTGGTAACGTCATAAATTTTATATCCCGTTTAAGGTATATGAAATTTAACACAACAAACGACAAATGACATTCCAATTCAACTATGTGCAGGTTATTACTACTATAATATGTAACACGTGTTTTTCAACAACAACTTTTTTTTGTCAAAAGTTAAAAAAATAACGCTATTCCGATGAGCATTTATTGATTTTACACTTAGAGTAAACATCAGCGAGTTTTCACAAGTCTTGGTTTCCTCGTTAAATTTTTATTCACTGCCGAGTACATAATAAACTATTAAATAAAATTTATAAGTGTACACGTGTGTATATTTGCAAAGCTGTGGTAGAGCCATGCTGCAGCTATATTAGTAGTATTTTTTATAAAATAGGGTGACAAACGAGCACACAGTCCACCTAATGGTATGCGGTTGCTATGACCCATAGACATCTACATTTATCCTCAGTAAAGTATCAAAATACAAGTATACAAGTAACAAAATACACCTGTGAGGACTAAGACGCAATGCCTGTTTTCCAGTAAAATGGGTCTCCGGTTCTCTACACTCACCATACAAAACAGCAGTTTTAAGCTGCTATTTTACGCTGGAATTCTGTGAGAGCTTGGTCCTTCCCCGGTCGAGCTGAGCCATTCGTGCTACAACTATACTACTAATATAGCTGAAGCATGGCTCTACCACGTATAATAATAATATCCTCTGCGGTTATTCTCACACATCTCATAGCGCGAAATGAATAATTTAATACAAGTCTTATATTTTTACGTAATATAATTTACTTAGCATATGATGCTATCAAATCAATATAAATAAATATATGGGTTCTCATTTTTGTGCTTTTTTTCCTATTGTATGTATTTTCAGAAAATCGCTTTTCTGGAGTAAAATCCAGTCACGTGTCAGAGCTGATACGCACAATTTTTTTTTATTATCAATTTATTGCGACCGAGATAATAGAAATAATAATAAAAGAAAATAGAATATTTTTTTAACAGTGGTAGAGCCACGCGGCAGCTTTTGCTGTCGCACGGATGGGCCGGCTCGAACCGGGGTGGTACCACTACCTCACAGAAAACCAGCGTGAAATAGAGGTTTACCTCTGTGTTCCGCTTGGTGAGTGCAGGTGGCCGGAGGCCCTTTTTACTGGAAATGAGGCATTCCATCTTATTCCTCACGGGTGACAACGCATCTTCATTTTGATTTGTAATAGAGGATAGATGTAGATGTCTATGGGCCGCAGCAACCACTTACCATCAGGTGGACTGTGTGCTCGTTTGTCACCCTTATCCTATAAAAAAAGAAAAAAAGAGAAAATATTGTATACTGTATTCTATATCAAATCACAACGATTTCAAATAAGTTTTCACTACAAAAACTTGTCTGCCTCGTGGATCTATTGATAAAATCAGTTTTTGAATTTTTCTATAAAGAAATTTTCAGTAGCAGCGCCGCGTCTAGAAGTTGACGGTGTTTCACCGTCTCAAACACTTAAAGCTGTTTGTCCTGTGCCTGATCTCTTTTCGGTTGTATCGGTTTGCCGTTCCATCGTATCGTATGAAAGTGAGGGAGAAGAGAGTGCAACTGAGTATGAGCAGACATTCGGGCATTATAATCCTGTCCTGCGCAGATGTCTGGTCCCTATTGAGATTGGTCGTCGCGATCGAAGTTATATATTTCTAATAAACGTAAATTTTTAGATTTTTTAATAAATTTATTTTAGTCTATTATATTTTACACCAAACGTATTAAGCCAGGTCACATCGAAGACACTAAGCACGGCAACATTCAATCACGCCGCGCTCACCTGATCACTCATGGAGTCACTGTCGAATTCACTCTGCTCCGGTTCGCTGTGATGCCGTACCTCCAGCGCTTCCAATATGAACCGCTGCGGTAGACCCCCGTCATGACCTGGATCGCAGCGGAGAATCTCGTCTTCTATTTCACAATTACTCGGCGGTTCCGGAAGGGCTAATTAACATAAAAATTTAATGAAAATTAACTACATACTAAGAGCAGGGTTCTTTTAACGAAAGAAATAGCAGGGTGCCTAACGCTGTTATGCATTGTAATCAAGTTAAAACATGCCAAGAATACTGGATTTTTTTACAACTGTAATGATAGGAACTGTAATAAAGGGGAAATATTAGGAAATTTTAACTTTCTCATGATGTACTTATATTTTTCAAATTCTATTTGTTTTAATTATTTAAAAAAAATATTTCTTTTCAAATACACAATCAAATTTTTTCACTCTAAAATCGCTAATTTAAGTTTTGTAGAAATTAAAAACAGAACATTTCATAAAAAATACTTAACTTTTAGTAACTACTTTACTTTAAAACAAGAAGACAGCCTACATCACATACATATAGGACGTACTATGGTACGTCCTATTCCTAGGCAAAGGCTTCTTGTGTCCAGAACTGTGTGACCAGTAACTGGACGTATGTGAGAGGGTTCTTTTAGGGCAAAAGACTGACTTATCGGTTATTATATTATATTATATTATATTATGAGCTTGAATACTGTAGCTTAGGTTGTGTAGGATTATTGCTTTAAATATGGCATAGTGATATTATGGCAAAGAATAAAGGACCGCAGACAACTTATAAGTTGATATTGGAGATAATTAAGTGTAAAAAAAATCAAGACCGAACATACCAGCAGGCATAATTCGAAATAGGCAGGGCTCTCTTTGATTTCCCACGTCATTACTTGCCCAGCAAGCCAACCAGCCTAAATCGTCATCGCCAATTTTGGGTAGACCATGTATTACAGTGCTGCTTGACCCCATTATAGTTATGTTTGAAGCAGGTATCTGTCAACAATATTTTCTTTATTTCATTTATTTATCAACATGTTACAAATAACATTTATAAGATATATATATATATATATATATATATAAAACAAAGACTTAGATCTTACCACCTCACTATAACATTACACATTTAAGTGAAGGGCTAATACAAATCCAAATTTAAATGAGGTAAACAAAAATACATTGCTATTTATGATAATATTGTTACAGAATAGTCAATGTTCTAGCCTCTGTACTAGTTTGCACTGTATTACGGTAGGCGTAGTCATCTTTCTCAAAGGTAACTTAAATCAAATTAGAAAAGAAAGAAAGAATACTAAGTTTTGGCACACCACAATATACAAAATTTTCTACTCTATTAAAAACAATAACATAAAGAGTTTAAAATACTTAAATAACACATATTGAGCATGAGCTCTGATAATACTGATAATTATTTTGTTTTATGCTGGTGATCCTAATCAGGATACGAGAAAAAAGTCATAAAATTCTTCTATTGTCATCGGTTGATATGGTTGGTGAAAATAGCAATTAAAAATCCCGTTACATAGATTTTTTAATAAATTTGGCTTTGTAGAAGGCATGCCAAAAAAGGTCATCATTCAGCATGAATTGTGGCGAAACCACATCGCTGATTTTTTGTTGTCTTCAATTAATTTTCCTATTTGCTTTAGACTGCGCAACTACTTAGAGGCCGGTCCTTAAGAGACGTGTAAATAGGTAGTTACGGTTTTAAAAATATTAAAGAAATGACTTCATTGAATGACACCAAAAAAAAATCTCAATTAGTTAATAAATATGTCTACATTTTCACCGTGTGATATTCATAAAAAAACATCTGGATGTTTGAGAAAAAAAATCTTCAAAAATGGTAAAATCACTTAAAACGGCCTTTTCTGTTTTAAATCTCTAGGCCATTTCGTTATTATATTAGAAAATCTTTTTAGTGAAAACATGAGATAAAAGTATAGAAAACACATTCACCATTCATTATTTTTACTAACTGAAACCAAAAAGCAACAATCTAAACCTAAATATCATTCATTTTTAACAGAAATCGTCCATACATTTTAGTGTGAAACGGTTCGGTTTCCGTAATTCGCTTTATATTAGAGAACACGCGTGAAAAAAATTCAATGCCGCCTCAATTTTCAAGGTGAGTGCACGCTTGTTTGTAGCGCGATTTGACCAGTAAAGTCGATACATCTATTGTTTGCCATTGCATAACGGTGGGTCGCGAGTGTTGGACAACATTATTTTTATTATTTGTATTCTTCGAGTAAGTAGACTACCTAGGTATGTGAATTTTATTATGTATTGTTTTTTGTAATTATCACAAATTAATGTACTCAAGAAAATAGTTATTTACTTTAATAATATCTATTTCAGGTAGATAATATGGGAAAACGCAAAGAAAGTTATTAGAATAAAAAAATCTAATTAACAATGTAAGCATATGAAGTGAACCACTCGGAAACTCGCTAAGCAAGCAGTCTTTTTTAGGACTTGACTCAACCACTGGTGCAGTGGGGATCCATGATCTGGACCTTGAGTGAATTGTTGATCAATGGGTTACCCTCTGTGGAGTCCACCCATTGTGATATCATTTCAGACTTCGGGAATAGTCCTGTCTTGATTGACTTGTCCGGTTCTTTGTTGAGGTTACTATCCGATTAAGATGACGTTTAGGTTATTTTAGTAATATCTTATGCCAAGGTTATTATTGCATTAGTTAAATTTAGATTGATAACCAATATTTATAATATAGAAGTTATCTTTAGGCTGTCTTTCAATATTAAGGCTTTTCATTAGTGCTGACAATATACAGTGCGTAACAATAAGTCTGTGGTTCCCTTTAAGTGAGTTATCAAAATCTGTATTCAAACGTATATGTAATTTTACTTCAGAAAAATCAACATAAAACTGATCAAATTAAATTTAAATAAAATAATACATCTAAATTGTATGTTTTTTTATAGGATAAGGGTGACAAATGGGCACACAGTCCACCTGATGGTAAGTGGTTGCTGTGGCCCATAGATATCTACATCTATCTTCGATTACGAATCAAAATGCAGATGCGTTGTCACCCGTGAGGACTAAGATGGAATGCCTCATTTCCAGTAAAAAGGGCCTCCGGCCACCTGCACACAGTTCACCTAATGATATGCGGTTGCTGTGACCCATAGACATCTACATTTATTCTCAGTAAAGTATCAAAATACAGATGCGTCGTCACCCGTGAGGACTAAGAAGACCCCAGTAAAAAGGGGTCTCCGGTTCTCTACACTCACCATAGGAAACACTAGTATTCTGTGAGAGCATGGTCCCTCCCCGGTCGAGCCGACCCATTCGTGCTACAACTATACCAGTAATATACCTGTAGCATGGCTTTGACGTACAAAAATGAATGAAAAATGTATGTGGATTAATTAATTCACATAGGTATTTTTTATCGGTCGTTGATAAAGAACCTTTATTTTTAAATTTTTAATGACAATTGAACTGTGACAAAATTTTATATTTATTAAATTTTTCATGTTTTTAAATATGTAACTAATGAAAAAATACAGGCTCAAAATAAGTCAGTTGGCGTATACTAGACTACACTTTTGCGATCATTTGAAGAGCGTGTAAATTTTGGGGATTTTCCTATACTAAAGTCCAACGATGACGAGCGGGTAGCGGGTTTGAGCTTGAGGAGCGCGCGAAACGCCGCTTATTTTATAAAAGTAAAAAAGCAAAGTTGCAGCCTATTTACGTCCCACTGCTGCGCACAGGCCTCCTCTCATTTCTGAGAGTTTTTAGGGCAAGGAAAAGTCCGCCGCGCTGCCCCAATGCGTGTTGGCGAACTTCACATGTCTTCGAAATATTTTTTTTCTTATTTCTCAGACATGCAGGTTTCCTCACGATGTTTTCCATCACCGCCAAGCAAGTGATAAATCAGCACTTAAAATTGCAATTAACAATTTCATTGGTGCCGGCGGGGATCGAACCCGGGTTGCTCGAGTACTGTGAAGCTTACAGCGAGCGCTAACCGTCTGAGCTACCACTGCTCAATTTGCTTATTTTATAATAATTTTATTTTGTTTATTACATTATTTTGATGTGGATCTATGTAAAAATAGTTTTTATTACATATTCTTTATCGAATAAAGTTTCACATTAAAGATACATAATACATTTCTTCTACAAAAAGTTGCAAGTTCGAAATTTTATCATGACATTTTATACTTGAAACAACCTTTTTTTTTAATATTTTCCCAAATATCTAATTAGTAATAATGTGATTTACAACATAAGTATCCAATAAAAATGTGTATTGACGGTGAATAAATATTCACTACTACAAATAATCTCGTGGGTGTGGTAAAAGGCCGATGGAAATCAGGAGATGGGTTACGGCATCTTCCTAACAACAACTAGTTCCAAGGAAAAAAATGCGATTGTCAACCCGCCTGTCAAAAGTGGAAACTATGAAAAATACCCCCTTATGAGGTTTTCTGTTAGATAGGCTTATGTTCAGTAGTTGACTTTGATGAATCGTAATGAATGACCCATGTATATTTGATCTCCACATAATTTTAGAAACTGTTAAAACTTTTCAAAACATCGTCATCTACGTAGAGGAACTAAGATTTTTTCTCATTAAGTGACTTTGTTAAATGATTTTTGCAAGATAATTTATAATATAAAATAAATATGAACGTATTAAATATTATTAGGTATTCAAGAAGAGATATGAAATTTTCATAAACTACCAGCACTTTAATAAAATATTTTCATTATTATTTCTATTATATTTAAATTAAAAGTTTCTGAGAATAACTAAATCAAGAAAAAAAAAAACTGGAAATAACTTCGCTTCTATCACTAATGTTATAATAATATATGAATTTAGACGAAAATATATTTTTATTATAACTACTTTATTGTATAAACCATAACATTATACCTATTTATTTTAAGAAAACACGAATTAAGTAAATTATTTCTTGTAAGCAGTAAAAAATTGTCTCAATGGTTGCAAATTATAAGATATGATCCACCATAAAGTACCATAAAGATACTTCTGAGGGGATCATTCACACACAAACCTTGGAGGTGCACGCGTTGCGCAGCGACTCGCTTTAAAAAAATTATGTATCGGCCATGTTAGACACCTCACAGTGGCTGTAGTTATGTCGGCACTTGTCGTTTAGTTCAGATGCAAATAACATTTTTAGAAATAATAAATTTAGTTAGTTATAAGATTAGTAGTACGCTAAAATCCCATTCAAAGTACACCTTAACGTCCCTGAAACTACCAACGGATTGTTTGTTACATACTGTTTAAATTGTTTAAACCACTGTGGTTGTTCAAATCTGTATTAACCTTTATTTTTTAATAAAAGATCATTCTTATGAAACCCACACAAAACATTGATAATATTTTAAATTTGTTCATAAATAAAAAATAATAGTTAAAATAATACCTAGAAAGCGTACACTCTGGCCCCACCCTTTGCCATCAGGTATTAATTACGGGCTCGCGGACTTCGCAATGTGACAAACAAATGACATAAAAGAAATTGCAAATGGCTACATACAATGCGTGTTTTTTGAGACATTCATGAACATTCTACGAAGACGAACGCGTGATGAATATGTAACTTGTGCAAAACACCAAAAGTAATTTATTCATCTCCAGGGTGTGTATACTAACACTGCGAGATGCGTCTGTGTGGCTAGAAAATATCAATGTATGTGTTCTATTAGAAGTTCCCACGCTCAAGGACTACAGTCTTAAGGCAACGTATAGTGCAAAGGAGAAACTTGTAAAATCGTAAATAAAATAAAAGTTATTTTATTACGTGTTAGTAATTTATATCATGTATTAGTTATATATTATCTTATTGCATTTATTATCTATATACCGCATGTATTGATATTATATGTTGTATATTTATATTGCACCACCTACCACCTACATATTCATTGTTTTATACCTTTACACCTTTGGTTGCCTGGAAGAGGTCGCTATGTAGCGATAAGGCCGCCAAATTTTACATATAATCTGCTTTTTGTTATCATTTGTATAATTGTTCGTGGTTTACAATAAAAGTATATTCATTCATTCAAAGTTATCAAATAATAATTATACGTTGCCTGGTGCCATTTGGTGGCGATATAAGAGATTCAGTCACGCCATTTTGTCCCGTATTTATGATTTCCGATAGATTATTTAAAAAATAATCCCTTTTGCATCATACCTAAAACATCCAAACCAGCGAGTGGCAGCAGAATTAAAGGTGCGAGACTTTATTTGGCATTGGACTATCAATCCGATTGCCAAGCGGCATGATTAAGGCAAATCCTACTTACAAAGGGAGATGGCAGTCCAGCAGTGGACTTTTTGGCGTTGATGATGAAGACGAAGAAGAAAAACTAACACTCTTAAGTTAATTATTCCATAAACTGAGCTTAATCTCAGAGGCGCGACAAAACTCGCGATACCATCCATACCATCGATATATATGTATTACGTACAAGATTGCGCATTCAGAACATATATTATGTTCAACTGAACTGTACTGCAATCCGTACAGTGTGTCATTTAGTGTTGTTTCAATCTACTAGTTAGTCTGTGGTTTCAATATTCATGCAGTGTGGAGCGGCGCTAATAATACAAGATTTCAAATTAAAGTTTAAACCTGGACGTAAATAACAATTCAGTAGGCAAATAAATTTATTTGTGGTTCATATAAATAAGTAGGTAATAATATTGTTATATTACAAACGAAAAAATCAAAAAAACATATGTTTCTTTATATAAGCTGACCGCACAGGCGCAACGCGGTTAAATCAACTCTGCAATGCGCATGCGCGACTTTACTATCTCCCGCGCATGCACGAACACATAGAGTAGTGCACATTTTTTTGTTTAGAAAGGCTTCTCTAGTACATAGTACATATAACTCAATGATTCATACCATCTGGATGATTGGCGGTCCCACCACTGTGCGATTTAGACGATATTTTCTTCCTCGCACAACTTCCTTGTGGAATCGGTTACCACCAGCGATTCTTCTGGACCGATACGACTTAGGGACCTTCAAGAAAAGAGCCTTTCCTTCCTTTATAAAAGGTCGGCAACGCATCTGCAATTCCCCTCGTGTTGCAGTTGTTCATGTGCGGCGGGAGTCACTTACCATCAGGTGAGCCGCGTGCTCATTTGCCCCTCTACTATAAAAAAAGGTTCGCTGCGATAAAAAGAATGAAATAAATTTTCTGAATTAGGGCATCTACGACATTTTCATATTCACAGCGCGGCACCACTTAGAAATACGGTGAAATATTTGATAGATTTCATAGCAGTGGAAGATATGTTTAATGTTGTTTAGATTATAAATGGATAATAATAATATAATATAATAATAATAATTTATAACAGTAGTAGAGCCACGCGGCAGCTTTTACTGTCGCACGGATGGGCCGACTCGAACCGTGGTGGTACCACGACCTCACAGAATACCAGCGTGAAGTAGAGATTTACCTCTGCGTTTCGCTTGGTGAGTGCAAGTGGCCGGAGGCCCTTTTTACTGGAAATTAGGTATTCCATCTTAGTCCTTACGGTGACAATGCATCTGCATTTTGATTCGCAAACGAGGAGAGATGTAGATGGCTATAGGCCGCAGCAACCACTTAACATCAGGTGGACTGTGTGCTCGTTTGTCACCCTTATCCTATATAAAAAAAAAATTAAATAACGAATATTCCTAAAACTCACCATTCATCGTGTTAAATAATAAATAAATGTCAATCTTGTTTATTGACAACCTGTGTTGTCAATAAACAAGTTTAAAAGTTTTATTAAAGAAAAACTGTGCAAAAAGGGTTATTATAATATCAAGGAATACATGAATGAAAATAATCCCTGGGAGTAAGGTGATCGCCACCATGCTGGTTCTATGAAAACTCATTTAAAAATTGTATAAACGAAATTATTGTCAATGTGAAATATGTTTAAAAAAAGTCCCGCTGGGTTTCTTGCTGGTTCTTCCCAGGACAGAGGTATTTTCCGAACCAGTGGTAAATAAAAAATGACTTTCAATAAGCATTATGTAATAATCAATATTGAATAAAAATTATTCTATTCTATTCTATTCTAAGAGGAATATTAAATCTACCAACCCGTGTTGTAGTAAAATAACACTGAAAGTCTCACATATTAAAATAATAAATCATGGATCACAGAGCTTTTTTTCGTTTCTTTCTTTGATTATTTTTTTATTTGGGTAAATAAACAGTGTTAGAATATAATAATTCACAATACATTACTACAATTACAAGTTGTGACACTAGCACCGTTTCCATTATTATAATATAAATTGGCTCATAGTAGGAATTTGGCCATAGTTACGCACTTGGCACACTTAAAGAAAAGCGGGTTGGCAACCGCAGTTTTTTATAATTTTGATTAATTATAGGTTTTTTCCCCTTTGTCGTCTCCTACGACACCCGTGGGACGATATGGGGTAATGGATATTCTTACACCATCACTACACGTCAATGCACTTACACCGTTTACCACAAACAAATGATGAAAAGTATTTTTAGGTAATTATACTCCCAAAATGTAGATGGAACTTTAGAAGAAAAACCTTAATTAATAAATAAGGCGAACTGCATTCATGGTCTTAATAATGTAACTTGTAAACTTTCCTTGTTTATTCTGACTTCCACTTACCGGCAAAACGTCTTTTGTGCTGTTATATGTCCAGTAAAATCTTAAAGGTCCTGCATCTCGTGTGGAGGGTGCTGTAACTGAGCATCGAGCTCGAACTTCACCACCGGGCGCGCCAGCAAGCTGCTGGACGACACTGCCAGCCGAGCATTCAGGACGAGCTGGAAAAAATATATTCTAAGAAACATGTTTTTTTTTTATATGAAAGTGACGAACTTACAGTTGGAAAGTGCCTACTTCAGTCCATGGATATCTGCAGCTAACTATAAACAAAGAAAGCTGCAGAAGTGTTGTCACCTCTGAGGACTACGATTGATTGCTAAACATTTCAGACCGGTCCATAGCAGTGTCAGCATTGCTATTTGGCTCAACAAATAGGTAAAAGGATGATACCGACCCAGATAGACTCTTAGTCAGAAAAAGTGTAGCTGGTACCTACACCACTATATGGTAAACGGCACTATCCACACGTTATAAAAGCCTATTCACGCTTGCATTGACGACGCTTACATTGTAATCGGACGTAAAGACAGACGCCGGCAGATTAGTCACTCCTTTGCTGTAGGCCAGAGGTGGTAATATTTATGTATCAATGTGCCAATTTTCTAAAGAAATGTCTAATGAGGCCATAGACGTGTCGTTAATTTTTTTTATAGGATAAGGGTGACAAACGAGCACACAGTCCACCTGATGGTAAGTGGTTGCTGCGGCACATAGACATCTACATCTATCCTCTATTCCAAATCAAAATGTAGATGCGTTGTCACCCGTGAGGACTAAGATGGAATACCTCCTTTCTAGTAAAATGGGTCTCCGGTTTCCAACACTCACCATACGAAACATAGCAGCATTAAGCTGATATTTTACGCTGGTATTTTGTGAGAGCGTGGTCCTACCCCGGTCGAGCCAACCCATTCGTGCTACAACCATAATATAGCTGTACCGTGGCTCTACCACGTAAAAAAAAGGTTATATATATCTCTTATATTATTTTAACTTAATTTTTTTATTATAATAAGTTTGCATGTAACATACGAAAAAGAATAAGTGCCGAAATATTTAGATTATTTTTTTCCAAATGTCTTTACAGTTTACTCAATTAAGTCACCTAATATATGCGGTCAGTTAGTGAAATTGTAACATGGTAAATAAAATGACTTTCTTTCTTTTAAAACCTTAGTAAAACTGAATGCATTTTAAAGAATATCGTTTAAAAGTCTACCACAGAATAAAGCTACGTTATTTTATTTTTTAAAGGAAAACTTATTTCCACTTGAAATGAAACAGGAAATACTTACATAGCACATTCAAAGTAAGCGGTTCACTTAATCCGCTACCTTCAGAATTTCTCGCTCTACACCGGTATCTTTCAGAATGATGCCTTCGCAGACCTCTTAATATCAGTTTATTTCCCTCCACGGAGATGCCTCCAACTGGATCGTCGTGAATGAGATGGTCCTAGTGAATTTTAAATAAAAATCTAAATTATTTTCAGCTCTCTTCCTTTACAATTATATTTTAACTAAAAACCCGTCCCGACTTCGCGTGTGGCGTAATTTATATTTAAAACTAGCTGTTCCCCGCGGCATCGCCCGCGCGTAATTTATTACGATTGGATTTCATGGGTTTTAATTTTTTGCGCGGAACCGTAATTATTTTTTCTTTTTCTACAGTAAAAGTAGTATAAGTTACTTCTTATAACATCAGCTATCTGCTAGTGACAATCCGGTCAATATCAGTCCAGCCGTTTCGGAGATTAGCCAGAATGAACCAACAGACAGAAAGAGAGATAGACAAACATTTTAAAAATCGTGTCTTTGTTATAAGTACTTTATATACTTCCATATGCATATAGTAAAAACTGTTATTTCTACATTACAAACAGACAATGCCGTGTAGTGGCGGTCAAGAATATCCACTACCCCATATCCTACCGTGGGTGTCGTAAAAGGCGACAAAGGGAAATAGGCGGGAGATGGGCAGCAGCATCTTCCTGATAATAGCCAAAGTTACAATAAAAACACTGCGGTTGCCAACCCGCTCGCCAAGCGTGGCAACTATGGCAAATACCCCCCAATGACGAGAGTAACAAAGAGACGGCCCCCAGTCCCCGGCGGCCCCGCTATTCCTGGCTACGGTGGCGACCATGGTAACGGCGGGGCAGGGGGTGCTAAGAATCTCCGGTGGAGGTTCGGTTGCCACCTACGATGACTTGACCTGGCAAAGTACAACGCACGTACCCTGAGGACTGACAAGAAGATCGTGGAGCTGGAAGAAGAGATAGACAAGTTGCGCTGGCATATTATAGGATTATCCGAAGTCCGAAGAGAGGGGGAGGACACGGTAATCCTCGAATCCGGCAACTTGCTTTATCACCTGGAGGGCGACCATCTGTCCCAAGGAGGTGTAGGATTTATCGTCCACAAGTCTCTCGTTAACAACGTTGTAAAGATCGGGAGTGTGTCGACGAGGGTTGCGTACCTTATACTCAGAATCACCAAACGGTATTCGCTGAAGGTCATACAGGTTTACGCACCAACCTCGGCACACCCCGATGAGGAGGTGGAGGAAATGTATGAGGATATCTCTAGAGCCATGCATTCCTCCAAAACCCAATATACGGTGTTAATGGGAGACTTCAATGCAAAACTAGGCTCAAGAGAGAACGGTGAGCTGAAAGTAGGGAAATTTGGAATAGGGCAACGGAACCCAAGGGGCCAGCAGCCGGCCAACTTCATGGAGAAAGAGGGACTCTTTATGGTGAACTCTTTCTTCAAGGAGTGGCCCCACAGGAAGTGGACCTGGTCGAGCTCCGACAATTCGACCAAAAATTAGATTGACTTCATTATGACGACCAGACGACAACTGTTCAGTGATGTCTCAGTGATCGCGAGGGTGAAAACCGGCAGCGACCACCAAATGATTAGAGGCATACTGAACCAAAATGTTAAGTTGGAGAGGTCTCGTCTGATGAAGTCAACGCTCCGTCCTTCTCGTGCTCTAATCCAAAATCCCGAAACCTTTCAGCTCGAGTTACAAAACCGTTTTCAGTGCCTAGAAGACTGCAATGAAGTGGACGATATAAATGACAAGCTCGTGGAAACTGTCCATGCGGTCGGAGCTAAGTTCTGTAAAACCCGCCGCAGAAGAACACAAAAAGTCTCCGATCACACTCTCAATCTCATGGCTGTTAGACGGGAGATGAGGCTACATTCTTCAACAGATTTGTTACAGCATACAGGCAACTGAACAGACAGATCTCCAAATGCTTGCGGCGGGACTTGCGCAACTTCAATACAGCTCGTATTGAAGAAGCGATCGAGCGGAACCAAGACTCCAAAGTCTTTGCCAGAGATCTGTCTACCAGAAAGATCCAACTGTCAAAGCTGGCAAATGTGGCAGCATCGTTTCCGGAGCACCTGAGATTTTGAGTGAAATTGAAAGGTTCTATGGGCAGCTGTACACGCCATCGTTGGAGCTAACGATCTAAGAGCGAGTCTTATCCGACACTATTCCGAAGATATCCCGGACGTCAGTCTGAGCGAGATTAGAATGGCTCTCCAGCACCTTAAAAACGGCAGGGCCATAGGCGAGGATGGAATTACAGCGGAGCTTTTGAAAGCGGGTGGAGGACCGGTACTTGAAGTCCTTCAGAAGCTCTTTAATTCCGTCCTCCATGGTGGCATTACACCGGAGGCGTGGAGCAAAAGTGCGGTGGTCTTGTTCTTCAAGAAAAGGACCAACGCTCTCTTGAAGAACTACAGACCGATTTCCCTTCTGAGCCGTGTCTACGTGCTGTTTTCGAGAGTAATTACGAATCGTCTCGCGCGCAGACTTAACGACTTCCAGCCTCCCGAACAAGCCGGTTTCCGAAAGTGCTTTAGTACCATAGACCACATACATACCCTTCGGCAAATTGAACAGAAATCCGAAGAGTACAATTTGCCACTATGTCTGGCGTATGTGGACTATGAGAAAGCCTTTGATTCCGTCGAAATTTGGGCGGTGCTGCAGTCCCTTCAGCGGTGCCAAGTTGACTATCGGTATATCGAAGTGCTGAAGTGTTTGTACAGTAGAGCTACGATGGCTATCCGAGTACAGAACCATAGTACGAAACCTATCCAATTGCAAAGAGGTGTAAGACAGGGTGACGTCATATCCCCGAAACTCTTCACCGCTGCATTGGAAGACGTTTTTAAGCTTCTGGACTGGAAAGGATACGGTATCAACATCAATGGCATGTACATCACTCACCTTCGATTTGCCGACGATATAGTCCTTATGGCAGAATCGCTGGAGGACCTAAGCACCATGCTCAATGACCTCAATAGTGTCTCCCAAGGGATAGGTCTTAAGATGAACATGGACAAAACAAAGATTATGTTTAATGTCCATGTCACACCTATGCCGATAGTTGTTGGAAGCACTAAGCTCGAAGTTGTTGACGAGTATGTTTACCTGGGACAAATAGTCCGACTAGGTAAGTCCAACTTCGACCGAGAGGTCAATCGACGGATTCAACTCGGTTGGGCAGCGTTCGGGAAGCTACGACACATCTTCTCGTCAGACATACCTCAAAACCTTAAAACGAAATTGTACAACCAGTGCGTGTTGCCAGTGATGACTTACGGAACTGAGACGTGGTCCTTCACTGCTGGCCGTATGAGGAAGGTCAAGGTCGCTCAGCGAGCTATGGAGAGGGCTATGCTCGGAGTTTCTCTGCGTGATAAACTTAGGAATAAGGATATCCGCAATAGAACCAGAGTAACCGACATAGCCCAACGGATTATTAAGCTGAAGTGGCAGTGGGCCGGCCATGTAGCTCGAAGAACCGACAACCAATGGGGAAGAAAGGTTCTTGAGTGGCAGCCTCGTACCGGTAGGTGAAGTGTAGGGCGTCCCCCCACGAGATGGAGTGACGACCTGGTAAGACATGCAGGAAGTCGATGGATGCAGGTGGCTCAGGACCGTGCATTGTGGCATTCTTTGGGGGAGGCCTATGTTCAGCAGTGGACTTGTGAAGGGCTGTAATGATGATGATGATGATGATGATTGCAATTTTATTTATTTGTATAGATAATCATGAAAGACCATTTATTCTAGTTAAAAAAATATATTTACGTTTTCCAATAGAATGTATCTGAAAATGTATATTCTACATGAGTGCATTGCTCTCTATCTGATAGTAAAGTTTTATTACAATTGATTCAATCATTTCAAAGATTAGCCAAACAGACAAGAGACATTTTTTTAAAATAGTTATCTATCAAATTTTTCATTCAATTAAATTCAAATAAATAAAATTGAAGTGTCTGTTTGTAATGTTAAAATAACAGCTTTTTATTAAATGCATATGAAAGTATAAACGGTAGTACCGTTTATACTTTCATATGCATAATAAAAAAAAACAATTTTTAACATTTTTGTCTGTCTGTCTGTTTGTAACGGCTAATCTACGGAACGGCTGGATCGATTTTGACAGAACTTTACTGGCATATAGCTGATGTTATAAGGAGTAACTTAGGATACTTTTATTTTAGAAAAAGATTTAGAGTTCCGTGCAAAAAATTAAAACCCTTGAAATCGTAGTAAATCCCACGCGGACAAAGACGCGAGGGGCAGCTAGTTCATACTAATAACCTATGCATATAACTAAAGTGTTACTTCGGTATTATAGACAGACATTTTATTTTTATAGATATGTTTAAACAACCACGTGATTTATTAGTTGGAGTTGCCGGTCAAGTTTGATTCGTTGGTTGTCCTCTTGATCAAAGATCGACTAATAGGAAATTTAATTTAGAAAATACATACAAACCTCACGATAGGTAAACTGTTTAGTTATAATATGTTGTTATATTGACCTATGCAATTAAGACAATTGTAGGAATTAATTATAATTGCCAACATTGAAACTGCCGTCATGACGTCTTCCTAGCAAAACATGTGATCATGTACTTTCAATCGATTTCGACAGCTGTGAAATTTTGTTAATATTGCCTTTATCATCAACTACGAAGGAAATTTGCGTAAGAATGGTTCTCGAGTAACAGTCTCCTACCAGGAAGCGTTGAGTTGGACGACGAACCACTAGATAGAGTGATGATCTGATGCAGGTGTCTCAGGAACTATTTTTGTGGCCATATTTGGGGTAGGTTTTTTTTATAGGTTAAAGGTGACAAACGAGCACATAGTCCACCTGATGGAAAGTAGTTGCTGCGGCCCATAGACATCTACATCTATCCTCTATTACAAATCAAAATGTAGATGCGTTGTCACCCGTGAGGACTAAGCTGGAATGCCTCATTTCCAGTAAAAAGGGCCTCCGGCCACCTGCACTCACCAAGCGAAACGCAGAGGTGAACCTCTACTTCACGCTGGTTTTCTGTGAGTTCGTGGTACCACACCGGTTCGAGCCGGCCCATACGTGCGACAGCAAAAGCTGCCGCGTGGCTCTACCACTGTTAAAATTCTATATTCAGTAGAGGACTGGTGATGGGCTGTAATGATGATGATGATGGTAGTGGATCTTATCATTATTTTAACAAGAAATAAACCATATAAAGTTACATCAATGATATTACTGTTGGATTTAATAATATTAATATTGGATTAAATTATTTTACCTCTAGACCCTTGTAGAAACTAAAGTTGGTTGAAGGCGGCACAGCATCAGAAGAGCAGAGTAAAGTAGCATCTTCGTCTTCACGAAGTAAGTGTGGCTCTTTTGGTTCAATAAGAGATATCTGAGCAACCGGTGGATCTTTAACAAAGTGATTTTAAAGTTTTGTAATTAGCATTATCTTTATTCAGCGCAATATCTATAAAATGTTTATAATTGACGTGTACTTTAAACATGTAAGCTACAAAGTCTATAGTTGTATTCTATTCTATTCCATTCCATTGCCTTCAATTCCATTCCATCTCATCCCATTCCATCACATACCATCCCATTTTATTTAATTTCTATTCTATTCTATAACTAGTGCTTTTAGCCGGGATGGAAGATGCGATTTAGATGTGGACAGGCGTGTCGCTGCCGGGAACAAAGTCAATGGTGCCCTGACTGCGTTAGTCAAAAGGCAAGGCGTAGTGAAGAGTGCACGCCTTGCAATACATAACGCAGTGTTGGTACCGACTTTGTTATATGGCAGCGAAACCTGGGTATGCCAGAAGAAGCATAAAATCAAGTTGAATGCAGTGGAGATGCGATCTCTTCGTAAAATGTGTGGCCTTACCATGGCCGACCGAAATCGAAACGAAGAGATTCGTTATATGGCAGGTTTGAAAGATGACCTTATCACAAAAATTGATAAGGGCGTGCTTCGATGGTTTGGGCACGTTGAGCGAATGAGTGAAGACCGAATGGTGAAGAAAATATATAGTGCGAAAGTTAATATTAAAAGGTGTCGAGCTAGACCGAGACTAACTTTCGAAGACCATGTGAGCAAATTGCTCGAAGAGGGGAGGGTCAAGAGTACTCGGATACCTAGACGTGCATGTATGAAGAAGTTAATGAATCTGAAAGAAGCGAAAGAGGTATGTAAGGATCGTGACACTTGGCGATCTGTTCTCTCTGGCTACCCCGTCAGGGATTATGCGTAAAAATAAAAAAATAAAAAAAATTCTATAACTATATTATCATGTATTTTACTACCACTTTTACTTTACTAACATACTATACTATCAACATACTGACATATTTTTGGTGCTATAGCTACTGTTTTAATTTTAGATTTTGTAACCCTTGTATATTATGTATTATAATAACAAAATGTACTACGCTTGTCGATTGTTTGTTGTGTGTTGTTACTTAGGGCTAATAAGTAAAATGCTCCGGACCAGAATCCAAATCTAGGTAACAAAAGTGTAAAATCTTGTTAAAATGATAGACTGATAAAAAAAAAACGGGGTACATAATTATAATTCTTACATAACACGTCTAAAGACACAGAGTCTTCTAATGTGTAAGCCGGAAACCATGGATTGGAAACACGGCACACAAGCTGTCTGCCGCTATCTTCTCGTCGGATTCGCCACGTCAGGACGCTTCTTGTGACCTCTCCATCCACATCCATCTGTAAAACAGGATACTCATTTAAATTGAATCGATACCCTCAATTTCAGTTGGCATAAAGAACTTCACTTAACGGGAGAGCCAAAAACCGTGGTTTTTTACATCAAAACACTTAATTTTTTTCATTTTAAAGTCTGTTAAGATTTTAAAACGTTTAAAAGTAGACTTATTGTACATGTTTTTAGGTTAATACTAAGGGTATAATTGACTTTAATGTAGATCTGTCTACGTGGTAGAACCATGCTGCAGCTATATTAGTAGTATAGTTGTAGCACGAATGAGTCAGCTCGACCGGGGAAGGACCACGCTCTCACAAAATATCAGCGTAAAGTAGCAGCTAAACGCTGCTGTGTTTCGTATGGTGAGTGTAGAAAACTGGAGACCCTTTATTGGAAAGGAGGCATTCCATCTTAGTCCTCACGGGTGACAACGCATTTGCATTTTGATTCGTAATCGAGGATAGATGTAAATATCTATGGGCCACAGCAACCACTTACCATCAGGTGGACTGTATGCTCGACCTCCCACCCTCCCTCAATCGTGCGCACTATACCCATAATATTATTTTCTTTCTTTACGCGGAATTAAGCAAATTAGTTTATAACAATCCCATTATAATAGATTTCCGCAAATTAACAACTGATTCAATTAATATTAGAACTATTAAATAAAATATGAATGGAAATAGAAACAATTTAAGTATCCTAAAAGACAAAAAAGTCTTGTAGCTTCAGACTTGTAACAATGAAAAATAGTTACGTATTCCGTTTCATGTCACGTATATAGAAAAATATATCAAGGATAAAATGTAAAATGTGGATTGTAGATTGTAACAAATATCAACTCACATTAATTGAGCACTGCTGGCCGTATGAGGAAGCTCAAGGTCGCTCAGCGAGCTATGGAGAGGGCTATGCTCGGAGTTTCTCTGCGTGATAAACTTAGGAATGAGTATATCCGCAGTAGAACCAGAGTAACCGACATAGCCCAACGGATTAGTAAGCTGAAGTGGCAGTGGGCCGGCCATATAGCTCGAAGAACCGACAACCGATGGGGAAGAAAGGTTCTCGAGTGGCAGCCTCGTA
Organism: Parnassius glacialis; assembly: GCA_033319125.1. Classification (NCBI taxonomy): domain Eukaryota; kingdom Metazoa; phylum Arthropoda; class Insecta; order Lepidoptera; family Papilionidae; genus Parnassius; species Parnassius glacialis. The sequence goes on along the minus strand of JAVANC010000012.1, from coordinate 38,695,610 downwards.
CCGGTAGGCGAAGTGTAGGGCGTCCCCCCACGAGATGGAGTGACGACCTGGTAAGACATGCAGGAAGTCGATGGATGCAGGTGGCTCGGGACCGTGCTTTGTGGCATTCCTTGGGGGAGGCCTATGTTCAGCAGTGGACTTGTGAAGGGCTGTAATGATGATGATGATTAATTGAGCTTAAGTCCTGTCTAATTGGGAGTGTTCAAATACTGAAAAGGTCGTACTGGAAAACAAAAATGTAAACATTTATGACGACGTTACATTGACATTTGAAATACAGTAAACGGTGTGGGAGTTTTGGCGGGAACTTGATCGGCGGCGGTTTGCTGCTCCTGTATTATAGTTTAAATAATAGTTTGAAGTGGATTTTGATACGTAAAAGTGGTGCGATTTTATGTATTAACTGTCTACGCATGTGAACTCTTAGTGGAAACGGTGAAACAAGTGCTCTGATGGTGATGGATTCTCAAGATAAGCTGTTTGCATAGACGCCTTTAGATACCATCGCTAACTGTCGGGTGCCTGCTGGCTCAAGTTGCCGTCAAAATCTTGCAAGGGCTGCACAATGTGATGCATCAACATATTGTGAAGCAGTGAACTATGAAGGATAATAATACATAAAGACAAGGCTTGGGAAAATTATAATAAACCGAATAAAAATACTCAAGACTTGGCCTAAAGGTCTAGATACCAGGCCATAAACTCCAAAAAAAACAGTAAACGGTGTAAATGTATATCTTATATATGGAAGTAATCGTATTGTAGATGACCTCTTTTATTTGAAAATTTCCTTAATTCGACTTTTACTAATAATCAAATAAGGTTTATTTTCTCGTATTCATAACTTAACTGTCTCCTAATAATTAGCGCCCAAGTTAATTTGATTCGAAGATGAATTTATTTCTTATACACCAAACGATAGTACTTGAAAAGCTGAGTCGATTGGTATATAAATACAACTCATTTTAATGTGATCTTAATATGTTATGAAATGAAATCGAGTTAGCTTTGATTGGAGACACTGAAGGCTGCGGGTTTGAATCCCGTACGGAGAAAGTAGATCAATGGTCTGCACGTGTTTGTTCAGGATGTGATTGTGGGCCTTAGTACATTTTATGTATGTAAACTGCCTTAACGATACGGAAGAAAATTCTAGTGCGGATTAAGTTTTTTTTTTATAGGATAGGGTGATACGAGCAAAGTCCACCTGATGGTAAGTGGTTGCTGTGACCCATAAACATCTAGATCTATCCTCAATAGAGAATCAAAACGTAGATGCGTTGTCACCCGTGAGTCTGGTGAGGTCATCTTAGTGATGGAATGCCTTTTTCCAGTAAAAATGGTCTCCGGTTCTCTACACTCACCATACAATAACAGTAGTTTTATGCTGCTATTTTACGCTGGTATTCTGTGAGGGCTTGGTCATTCCCCGGTCGAGCCGACCCATTCGTGCTACAACTATACTACTAATAAAGCTGCAGCATGGATCTACCACGTATATAGAAGAGCAAAAAACCTCATTACTTCCCAAAGTAATAAATTAAAATTTCTATTATCAAACGTCATGTCTTCATTATACTAAAGTTTTAAAATGAGCTTCGTCGGGCTTGAGAAGAAACAGGAAAGGAAACTATGAATAATATAATGCGATAGTAGAAATATGCGATATAAACATACTAGACCCAGTGGTAGCGTGCCTTGCAATGGCAACGTAAAATAATCTACTACCCCATATCATCCCGTAGATGTCCCAAGAGATAATACAGGGAAATAAAACAGGAAGTGGACTGTAGCATCTTCCTGATATAATTACCTCAAGATACAGATTTACCCTAATTTGGGTCCAACGGATATTATTTGTATGTATTTTCTTTAACACTGTTATTGCATGTATTTGTAATATTAATAAAGCATATTATTTATTTATTTGTCAACTCAAAATAATAAAAAAGTGCGATCGCTAACTCTCTTGCCAATCGTGATAACTATGTCATGCTTAACATTACTTTGCATGGATTAGTCTTAATATAACTATCTCTAGTAACGTCAGTAATCCACAAAATGAACAATTAATAAATTTTTAGGCTTAACACTTTACGTCTGGCATAAACCGTATTCTATTGGAAGTCATAGTTCTTTTTTGGCATTTTCGTGGTAGTCACAGTCTTAAATATATTTTTATAGAATAAGGGTGACAAATGAGTATACAGTCCACTTCATGGTAAATGTATGTTGTAGCCCATAGAAATCTACATCTAACCTCCATTAAGAATCAAAATGCAGTTGAATTGTCAACCCTGAATGCTAAAATGGAACGCCTCGTTTTCAGCAAAAAGTCTTTCCGGTTATGTAAATTAACCATACAAAACACAGTAGCATTAAGCTGCTATGTAACGTTGATGTTCTGTGAGAGCATGTTTCTTCCCCGATCGAGCCGACCCATTCATGCCACAACCATGATACAGCTGCAGCATGGCTCTACCACGTAAAACATATTTTGTATTGGTTTTTGTAAATTCCTTTCTAAACATTCTTACATCTACGATAATCTTACATTCGTTGTTATTATCTTCGTTACTATATTCGTCGTTAGTTAGCTAAAGGTTGTACAAAAACTTAAAGAAAGTTTTCTGATTAATTCTCTATAAAATAGCAAATCTATGCATAATCATCATCAATTAATAATGCGACGTTGTATGATTATATCATTATTGAATTACCAGTATTCTTTGTATTGGTTTTTGTAAACTCCTTTCTAAACATTCTTGCATACATGATATAGCTACAACTTGGCTTTATCACGTATAGATATATAGTGTACAAATTTTATTACAATCATAAACTGGTTTATATTAATTGTAGCTCTAAGATCTACTTATATTTAATGTGCTTACTTACCTCAGTCATAGATGAGTCGATACGCTGAGAGTTAATGAACCAATCGATATTTGGTGGTGGTTTAGAACCTCGTGTGGTACAGACGAAAGATCGCTCATGACCAGCCCTCGTTGCACCACTGCCCGTGACCCGAACGAACTGAGGTTTCACTGCATAACGTTCAAAATAAAATTAAAATTAAAAAATAATCCTAATTAAAAATGCTTTATGGTAAAAATACATTTAAATAATTTCAGGTATTTACTCTCGAGATTTTCTGTAAAAGCTGGAGTAATTCAAGGAATAAACGCTTGCTATGTAAATTCATATATCAGTATTAACTAGTGACCCGCTCGGGCTTTGTCTGGATAGAAGAATCTAATAATGTGGCGATATTAAAAGAAAGATGCCCATTTTTCACTTGACTATGTATAGAAATTAAATATATCTTAAAATTCACCGAATTGAATTGCAAATTAATTACGCTTATCACAATGTTAAGAGAAGCGCAGGAGAAAATGTTTTTTTTTAATTTCTTTAAGCTTATTCTACGTCAAGGGTAAACGTATTACCATATTTTGAACGCAATTCGACTACCCTTTTTCTAATACGTTCCATTTTACACACTGCTACTCCACTTTATTCAACTTTGTTTCTGAGTTTTATACATAATTTTATGTTTTATTTTATCAGTAATCATTTCTTTATTGGCCTTTCTATAGTACAGACTTATTAAAAATAACATGAAAATTAAATAAATTATTAATTCAGTATGTCATAGAGTGCGCATGAGTGAAAAGAAATTTTTTTGACATTTGACAGTTCTGGGATTGGCATCGGCGCAGTCCTCTTGGTACAGAGTAACTGTGTTCTGTGGCGCAGTCTTTCTTTGTTGCTTTTGAGTCTGGTTGTGTACTGTGCCATTTTGTGTGTTTTTCATAAATCATATAGATTAGAAATATGTAGGGTTACACTAGATTTTTTTCAATATAATATCAGAGGAAGTGATGTTAGAATATTAATAAGACATAAAAAGTTAAATCCGTGCACATTTCAAGCAAACAATGTTATGTATACATTTTAATAGAAAATAATATGTCTGACAGAGCTGATATAGTCGAATATTGTTTAGTCGATCGACAACCCATTGGACGTTGCGCTCGCGTTATGGTGTTATTGTTGCAGCTTGGATGGGCTAGGTATCAAGAAAATATCTCTGCTCCAGCAGAATTTCTGGATGACGTAGTTGTAAGAGATTGAGATGAAAATGGTGTTAATTAATAAACCATTCCACTTTAACATAATGTATTATTTGTTTTCCCGTTTTGTTCATCAGGTATATATGTAAGTATGTACCGTAGATCAATGAAATGTGTTTGGTAGATAAGTGATCACTTTTGACAATACGAAAACTAAGTTAGACTTTCTAGAGATAAAGAAACTATCTATCGTTTTTTTTTTTTTACTAAAAATGTAGTTAGTAAGTACTTATGTGTGCTGGAGAAACAGCAGATAGTGCTTGACACTCAACTTATAGTGACAATCATAAACAGTAACTTAGGGGCAGTTAGTTTCAAGGAATTCACAAAGTAAAAAAGACGTTTTTGACCATAGCTAGGTAAGTATTCCTTTCTAAACTTCGAACGTTAATAATAAGTTCTAGCACATTTATTTCTTTATTATTTATTTGGTAACGGCAAATCCTAATCTTAAAAGTAACATTAATATGATTAGGGCTTCGTAGCGTTTAAATAGTAAAAATGAATATATGACATTATTTTCTAAACTTACAGGAAGTTTTTTTTACTATACCCATTGAGTTATATGTACTACGTACTAGGGAAGCCTTTCTAAACAAAAAATGTGTACTACTCTATGTCTTCGCGCATGCGGGATAGTAAAGTCGCGCATGCGCAGTTAATTTAAGCGCGTTGCGCCTGCGCGGTCAGTTTATATAAAGAAATATATTTTTTCATGATTTTTTTATTTTGTTATATTACAATATTATTACTTATTTATTCACTTGAACAACAAATAATTTTACTTATTTGACTACTGAATTGTTATTTACGTCCAGGTATAAACTTTAATTTGAAATCTTGTATTATTAGCGCCTTTCCACACTGCATGAATATTGAAACCAGAGACTAACTAGGAGATTGAAACCACACTAAATGACACACTGTACGGAATGCAGTACAGTTCAGTTGAACATAGTGTATGTTCGGAATGCGCAATAAAAAAAAAATATATATATATATATATATATATATATATATATATATATATATATATATATAGATATTATAGTATAATAAATAGTACGTTGTACATAGTATCGATAACTATACCTCATAACTATACATAAACTCACTATCAGGTTTTAAATGTATAAATTGTGAGCATGGTTTTTAAGATAAGCATGAACAACTATTTACACATCTCCAAGTTTCTCAGATGAAATATAGCCTAGATCAGTTCTGGCATTAGTGTCTATCTGTTCATGAACTTTCATTATTATCTATTCAGTAATTTTCAAGACTAATTCGATCAGACAGACAGACAAAAATTTTAATAATGGTTATTCTTAACGTAATGGCAAGCAAAATAACTTTTTTAGTTCAAGAAAGTACAGTTACTTCCATATTACAGAGATACACTTCAATTTTATTGTATGTATAAATTAGAGTAAGTACGCAAACAAAGTTGGATTCCCAACAAACATAGAGATCTATATATGAGCTATAAGTATATTAAATTGATTTACTTCATCTTTCATCAGGTGTTCATTCTATGTTACTGAAGGGGGAGGTTACCAGTCACTATAACATCAATAATGCTAGTCTCACATTAATAATGCTAGTAATAAATTAAAATTAACATACTTACAAAATAGTTTAATTGTAACATCTCTATAGTATGCTTTCAAAAGTGGCGGTTCCACTCTACACTGTAAAGTTGTACCAGCAAATTCTCTGGAAAGTCTTTGCAAGTGGAGTTGACAAACTGATCCTTCTTTTGTAACAGCTAAGCGCTCCTGGCCTCTATACCAAGAGATATCTGGTGGCGGTTTACCTGTTAAATAAAGATAGCATATTATATTACACAACATATTATACATATTATAATCTAGATAAAACAGTAAATTTATTTATAAAATGCGCTTAAATATAAAATAAGGTTACCATCACTGTTACAGCCTATTTCCACTGTGTCCACTGTGTTCCACTGTCAAATCCACTGGTGAACATAAGCCTACCCTATTGATTGCCTCGTAGGGGAGATATTTTCCATAGTTGCCATGCTTGACAAGCGGGTTGACAACCGCATTTTTTATATTTTCCCATCTCCTGATTTGTTTCTCCCTGTCGCCTCTTACGACACACACAGGACTATATGTGTAGTGGAATATTCTTACACCGCACCCCCACTACACGATAAATTAAATGTAGCTTAACTATTCTCACTCACATAAGAACGGGCTAAGTGGCGCGGCTTGGGAGAGGCTTACGTCCAGCAGTAGACTGCCGCAGGCTTATGATGATAATTTTTTTATATAGAAGAGGGGGCAAGCGAGCATGCGGCTCACCTGATGGTAAGTGACTACCGCCGCCCGTTAACAACCGCAACACCAGGATGTTTGCAGCGTTGCTGGGCTTTTTACAAACTTGTACCTAAGCTCTTTTCTTGAAGGTCTCTAAGTCGTATCTATATATTTATAGTATTTGAAATACGCAAACTCATTACCTCCAGCTGCTTGACAGGACAATAATAGGTTTGATCCTTCCCGAAAAGGCCCAGCAATTGAACCAGTGATTTCTTGACCGTCAGAATCATAAATCCGAGGTGATTCCGGTGGTACTATAAAAATAAATTGTTAATATAGTAAAAACAACGATAAACGCGCAATGAGATTGGGTGATAATTTGATGTGATATTCAGAGAGATGATGACAATACACGCAGTTGTATAAAAACGGTATTTCAGGCTATATTTGAGTAAGGTCCGACATAACCCTTTCTTGTTGCGTAAGCATTTCCCCTTGTAAAAGAATGTTCGGAAATGGACTTGTAACGGAGTGTATTGATTGAAATTCTTCAATTTCATTAAACAGGAACAACATGATGATATCTTCAAGTGTCACTTAGTGAGTAATTTCTCACTGTAATTTTGAATACTGAATATACGTATATGTGTGTTTCATCATCGTCGTTCATCATTATAGCTAATCACAAATCCACTGCTGAAGATAGGATTCCTCTAAGGAATGCCACGATCTGTATGTCTTAGCAGGTCGTCACTCCATCTATACTTCGCCTGCCGGTCCGAAACTGCCACTTGAGCACCTTACCTTCCCTTCGGTTCGCGGTTTTTCGAGCTATATGGCCAACCCATTGCCATTTCAGCTTACTAATCCGTTGGGCTATGTCAGTTACTCTAGTTCTACTACGGATATCCTTGTTTTTAAGTCCATCACGCAGTTACACCCCGAGCACAGCCCTCTCCATACCTCGTTGAGCAAACTTTAGAGAGAACTTTATCAAACGGCCAGCAGTGAACGTCTCAGATCCATAGGTCATCACTGGCAACACGCACTGGTTGAACAATCTAGTTTTGAGATTTTGAGGTGTGCCTGACTAGAACAAGTGTCGTAATCTCCCGAATGCAGCCAAGTTAAATCCGTCGATTGACCTCTCGGTCAAAGTTAGATTTACCTAGTCAGACTATTTGTCCCAGGTAAACATACTCGTCAACAACTTGGAGCTTAGTGCTCCCAAGAACTACCGGCATAGGTGTTCATGGACGTTAGACATGACTTTTTTTTGTTCATTTTCGTCTTGAGACCTATACGTTGGAAGACGATAGCTATCGTAGCCCCACTGAACAAGCACTTCAGCACTTCGATATACCGACAGCCAACTTGCACCACTGAAGGGGCTGCAGCACCGCTCAAATTTCGACAGAATCAAAGGCTTTCAAATAGTCCAAATTTGCGAGACAAAGTGGCAGATTGTACTCTTCGGTTTTCTGAACAATTTGTTGAAAGATATTTATGAAGTCTATGGTGCTAAACCCTTTTCTGAAATCGGCTTGTTCCGGAGGCATTAAGTTGTCGAGTATGCATGCGAGAAGATTCGTAATGATGCTCAGAAGGGAAATCGGTCCGTATGTCTTCAAGAGAGCGTTAATGCTTTTCTTAAAGAACAAGACCACCGCACTTCTGCTACACGCCTGTGGAGCAGTCCTCCATGGAGGACGGAATAAAAGGGGTTCTGACGGACTTTAATTACCGGTATTCCACCCGCTTTAAAAAGCTCCGCTGTAATTCCATTCGTTTTTAGGGTGCTGGTGAGCCATTTTAATCTCGCGGAAACTAACCTCTGGAATACCATCGGAATAGTGTCGGATAAGACTTGCTCTTATATCGTTACTCACACTTGCGTGTGGCTCTAACGATGACATGTACGGCTGCCCATACACCCTATCAATCCCACTTAAAATCTCAGGTGTCCCGGAAACGACGCTGTCACATTCGGTTTTCAGCTTCGACAGTTGGCTCTTTCTGGCAGACAGATCCCTGGCAAAGACTTTAGAGCCCTGGTTCCGGTTAATCGCTTCTAGAATACAAGCAGTGTTCAATTTGAGTAAGTCCCGCCGCATTCATTTGTAGATCCGCTTCACTTCCCGTCAAACAATCATGAGAATAAGAGTGGACCGCAGAGTTTTTGTGTTCTTCTGCAACGGGTTTTGCAAAACTTAGCTCTGACCGCATAGACAGTTTCCACGAGCTTGTCATTCATAACGTACACTGCATTGCAATATTCTAGGCACTGCAAACGGTTTGTAACTCGCGCTGAAAGGTTTCAGGACTTTTTTTATAGGAGAGGGGGCAAACGAGCATGCGGCTCACCTGATGGTAAGTGACTACCGCCGCCTATGAACAACTGCAACACCAGGGGAACTAATTGAATTGCAGATGCGTTGCCGGCCTTTTAGAAAGGTGTAAGCTCTTTTCTTAAAGGTCCCTAAGTCGTATCGGTCCGGAAAAATCGCTGATGGTAATCGATTCCACAAGGAAGTCGTGCGAGGAAGAAAACATCTTCTAAATTGCACAGTAGTGGACCGCCAATCATCAAGATGGTGTGGATGGTATCGAGAGTTCTGCCGCGATGTGCGTTCGTGAAATTTGGCGGCTGTGATTAATCCGAACAATTGCTCAGAGCCTTTCCCATGGTAGATGCGAAAGAAAATGCAAAGGGATGCAACATCTCTTCGCAGTGCCAATGAATCGAGCCGATCGGAAAGGGCTCGGTTGTCGACGATTCGAGCCTCTCTGCGCTGGATGCGGTCAAGTAGAAGGAGCTGGCACTGGGGAGCCCCTGCCCAGAGATGGGAACAGTATTCCATGTGAGGCCGAACCTGCGCCTTGTAAAGTTGCAGGCGGTGTGCCGGCATGAAATACTGTCCCGCTCTGCTGAGCACGCCAAGCTTTTTAGAGGCCAATTTGGCATTCTCTTCCAAGTGACCACGAAACTGCACGTCACTCGATATGTTGACGCCGAGGATTCTGATACTGGCTGAGGCAACCAGGGGAGTGCCTTGAAACTGAGGAGAAAGATCAGAGCACGAGGGGGTTGGATCGTTGACTTCATTAGATCACACCTCTCCAACTTATCGTTTAGGTTCAGTGTGCCTCTACCCATTTGGTGATGGTACCATTTTTCACCCTCACGATCACTATGACATCACTGAACAGTTGCCATCTAGTCGTCGTAATGAAGTCAATCTCATTTTATGTCAAACCGTCGGGGCTGCACCAGTTTCACTTCCTACGGGGCCGCTTATATAAAAAAAGAATTCATCATAAAGAGTCGCTCTTTCTCCATGAAATCCGCCAACGGCTGGCCGTTTGGGTTCCGATACCCTATTCCAAATCTTCCTACCTTCAGCTCGCCATTCTCTCTTGTGCCCAGTTTTGCGTTGAAGTCTCCCAGTAACACCATATAGTGGATTTTGGACGAATGCATGGCTTTGGAGATATCCTCGTACATTTCCTTCCATCTCCTCATCGGGATGTACTTAGGTTGGTGCGTAAATCTGTATGACTTTCAACGAATACCTTTTGCTGATTCTGAGTATAAGGTAAGCAACCCTCATTGACACACTCATTGTCTTTACTACGTTGTAAACGAGAGACTATTGGATGATAATTCTGACAATTCGTATGATAATTTAGGTTTTTATTTATTTTTATTATATTTTAATATGGTGTTTAATGTTTAAATATATGTTTAAAAATTAAAAAAAGTTAAACACGAAATAATAAAGACCTACCTATTACAGTTAAATTGACCTTGTAATTTCTAGTTGGTGAATCGACATAGTCGATTCGACATCGATAAATTCCTTCATCGTATCGAGCAACCTTATCCACGGCAAGGTGTGCTGATGACGGATCAGATTCGTTGAGTACGAAATGACTGCGAGCGCCGAACTCTCCAGCTACTGCCCAATGTACTGGTGGTCCATTTCTGAAGTCCACACTGAAATAAACTCAAGGGTTATGAATGAGGATACATAGAAAATAAAAGAAAATATGACAAAGTGTGGGCAGAACTCAAAACTTCCACTCTTTCGCGCAGTACTAAGACGGCGTAGACTATTAGCTACTATTTTACTGGGCGGTAAGACACCATTTTCCGGTTTCGGTCTGAAAAGAATAGAGAACTATATATTTACAATAAATGCAAGGTCTGAGGAATTCTAGCTTAGTCCTTAGAGGTGACAACGCATCTATAGCTTTCTTTGTAATATCCTATGGACAGAATTTCGGTCACGATGTCAGTCTTATAGTAGAAAGGATTATAGTGCCAGAGTGTCACAGGTTTTTACCTGTGACACTCTAGCACTATAATCCTTATTATTATATAGACATTGTTGTCTATTCCCTCACTCTCATAGTCAAATGGGACGGCAATATGGACACGACCGGTGAGAGATCAGGCGCAGGATTTTTAGTGTTGATTTATCATGCCAACGAATCTTAATGAAAACGTCATGCAGAATCCTACATATAGAAAGAAAGAAATAAAGAAAGAAATGTCTTTGTTTGAAGCTACATACGAGTAGTATATAATTCCACCACATGAATATATAAAACCATGCTCATTAATTTCGCAACAAATAGGCAGTATTATAACCAGCGCTTTTGTTTTATCTGAGAAATAATCAATATATATCGTACGACATGTGAAGTCTGCCAACACGCATTAAGGCAACGCTTTGCTGGCTTTTTGCGCGTCATTTGCTGATGCTCATAGGTTGATGTACAATAACAAGAAGAGTGCAATACCCAGTCTTAAAGGCTGGCAATAGGCCACGCGATTGTGTTTCCTCGATCAAGATTTAGGGGTACGCTAATTCAAGTACCTAGATCACATTGTCACAGAAGACCAAGAGAATAATGCTCACATAGAAAGAGGGCGCTGGATGTTGTCGGTCAGTGAACTGTTGGCTCGTAGATTTTATCATTGCTCAACATCTGACGTTTTTAAGCCTACTGTACTTCATATTACTCGAGCAATCTGTGGGTTAACTATACTCAAAAGTTTTATAACAGCCTGTGAATACAGTACATTAATGCATTCAGAGCACAGTTGGGGCCGCCACGATACTGCAGTGCCTCTCGCATTTTCGCACATGTTTTTGACAGTTTCCCGGCCATACTGCGAAATAAATCCGGCTCACTCTTACAGCGAGTTCGCAACAGCCGAAATAATGTTCTGAAGGCAATCGCCGACAGTGGAGATTGTTCACTTGTCTGTCAAGCACCTATGCATAGGGATGAAACTATACCACTAGGGTATCGAAACTTTTACTCAATACAGAATCGGTCGTAAATTATCGATATTTACTCATATCTATCGATTTTTATTCGTAAAATTTAGAATAAACTAAATAAAAACGGTAACAAGTATTCATATTCTTTATTGATACAAATATATTAGTTATAAAAGGAATTTTATAAAAAGTAGTCCGCTTTTGTGGTGCTCCACAAAAATATTAATTTTCTAAGTGTTTGCCTGGTAAACGATTTCTGGATGCAGTGACTATCACGCCAGCTTTGGAAAACAGCCTTTTGCAGGGTACAGATGAACCGACAACATTTAGATATATTCGCGCTTGTTTATATAATGCTGGAACGAGAGGTTTTAAATCCTCCCATTCCTCTAATGGGTTGGCTTTTAAAGCGCAGACTGGATTAGGTAAATAAATTGAAACTTCATCGGCTTTTGAGTTAGCATGCTAACGCTTTTGGCCAACTGCAAGTTTTTTGTGGTGTGACCAAAAAGCGAAATCATCGTTAGCGGTTTCTTCTTCAGATCTACTGCTTGACATTGTCGTATCTTCTTTAATAATATATTTTAATTATTGTATCGCCTTCCCACTAGAATTTGCATTTTGAAAATGGAGGTTTTTGAAACGTGGGTCTAAAATTGTTTCAAACACTGCAAGTGTGTTAAATTCAATAAGACTAAATCTTTTTTTAATTAAGCCAGTTAATTTGTTTGCAACTGAGTGACACATTTTATTGATGATGAAAATGTTGTTAGTTGCGACGTGAGACAATTAATCAGGGGTATTATTTTGGATAAGGTACGTGATTCGCGCCTGAAGATTTTTTATTTATTTATTTAATAACAACCTTTTTACATAAGTTCATTGATTCCCTGGTCCCTGAGCTAGTGGAACTGTGTTTGAGGAAGCAGTTTCTCCCCTTAAAGTTAGCCTTGTCAAAAGGTAAATTTCTATATAATTATAATAATTTAGTTATTTAGTATGTTAAACAAGTACAGAGTTATAAATAAGAAATTAAAAAAAAATATTATAAGCGCTTGTTTTGTGTGTGTGTATGTGTGTATGTGTGTGTGTGTGTGTGTGTGTGTGTGTGTGTGTGTGTGTGTGTGTGTGAGTGTGTATGTATGCGTGTGTGTGTGTGTGTGTGTGTGAGTGGGTATGTATGTATGTATGTATGTGTGTGTGTGTGTGTGTGTGTGTGTGTGTGTGTGAGTGAGTGTGTGTGTGTGTGTGTGTGTGAGTGAGTGTGTGTGTGTGTGTGTGTGTGTGTGTGTTGGAATATATGTGTGTGAGTATTGCTTGTGGTAAACCTACAGCATAAATTCTTCTGTGCTCTCATAATCAAGATTCTCTAACCACACTTTGATCCTTGTCTTTATTTGGTGATTACTGTAATTACGAGTATTTAAGTTTAATTTAAAGTCCCTGTATAACTTATTGTACAAATGCGGGGCAATGTAACTACAAAAATACTTCTTGTTCTAGGGGTCGGGTATTTGAATGTCCTTTTCATTGGAATTTTGATATTGATGATTGTCTTATAACAAATTCGAATGGTTGAACCAATTCAGGACTATCTGTAGCTATGAGTAAAAATTGCGCAGCAATTTTCGACATATCTAGAAATCTATCAATCATGTAATATAGTGAGTTCCAGCGAGTCTTAACGTCAAGAATAATTTTTTTAGTACATCCCTCAGGAACTCGACTATCAATCTGGATTTTCCTAAGTTTGTCTGATTGAATGACACTGTTTTGACCCATTTAACAATTTCTCTAACTTTATTGATAAAACTTTTTATTACAGATAAAGTATTTTTAATGAGTTATCTACTATCAAATTAATAGTATGCGCAAAACACGGCAGATGTTTTGAATCACCAAGAGTTTTTTTGATCGCGGCAATCATATTAGCGGCATTGTCTATAACAGCGCAAGTATTTTTAGACAGTGGTATATCCCAATATTTAATAATATCGTCAAAGACATCAGATATGTACTCTGCTGTATGATTTGATTGAAGTTCCCTGGTAGCAATATTTGAACTGGTTAGGATTGTTTTTTTTTCAAAAAATGTACTGTAACACCCAAAAAACTCTTTTAATTAATGGTTTCCGTCCATATGTCAAGCGTCACGCATAACTCAGTTGCATTAGATATTCTTGAAACATACTTCATCTTCAGAAGGTCATATTTGTTACATAACAGCTTCTTAAAATGTGTCGACGAAGGTACTTTGTAATTTGTGTAATTTGTGGCCATTTGTGGATGTCGATGTCGAGGCTTCAGGGATATCTGGAACTATTTCCTTTTTCAGACTACTGACTTCTGCAATATGATCAGTTTCCCTTTTCTTTCTCCTAAAAATAATTGAAGTACACTTACTCTTCAATAATGTCGGTGTGCGCTTTGTACATTGAAAATGAACGTTCTATCTATTTACATAAACATCTCGTTACCTCATGGCAGATAAATATTAATTATTTAAAGTATTTTTTTTTATTTTTATCGATACCAACCGATACTTACAATAACGCTACTCATAATCGACAGCAAAAAATTCATAATAATTTGTACCTCTCAGCCACAATTTAGTCATAACTATGGTCAAGCCAATATAAATGTCGTACTTACATTGACATATTGTCGCTATCCTTACCAGGTGAAATACAATCAGAGTGATTTTTAAATGCTTATGCAAATTAGAAGTATTGCCACAAAACTGCACGGTTTTAAAGCATTTTTTGCAGCTTGCGTTTAACTCATCTTTTTTTGTGAAATATTGCCAAACAATAGACCTATGTGGTCCCTATTTCAGTCATTCAAAAAATTAAAATACTATAAATACAAACAAACGTCGACAGTCAGAGGTTAGGATTACCAACGTGGAAGGAGAACAAAGTTAACTTATTTTTCTCTCGGGCATAGACTAACAAGCTTGCCAGCTACATAAAAGCAACAAAACTAGGATTAAGATACGTTCAAAAAATTCAACACAAAAAATATTTTTTTATTAGCATATTCATAGAATGTATTATATCAATGTGTTAAAATCAAATCGTTACATTGGCAAACCACATATATACAAATTCTTTGGACCGATACCTACATGATACTTAGTTTTAAAAGTACTTGGTATCGAAAGGAATGTGTTGAGTCAGTACTTATATTTATTCGTATCGTTGCATCCCTATCTATGCAGGCTATATTATATATAATATTAGTTATTAGGTGCTATTATCAGTTATCAAGTTTTTTTTTTTTAATTTACTGAAACTAATGGATTCTTATTGTCCGAGAAATAAGTTAATTTATTTATTCCAAGTTCCAAAAACACCCTCTCAAAAATTAAAGAAGGCCATGCCCAGTGGTAAATAATCTGTAACTAAGTTAATACTATATACTTCCTTGTTAATAATTTTACGTATTCATGTGTAATATTGAGAAATTCTACATTGAAATGTCACGAATTCGTTATTAATTGCCATAGGCACTGCACCCGACGTCCGACGTCTGACGTTCATGATGAATGAACCACGCTGAGGATCGACGCAGCTTGTCTACGCGCTCTCAATTACTGTTAATTGAGATACAACTTATAATATTCCTGTTATGTCTTAAGTGCTCGTTATTTATATTAATTAAATTGTTTATGCTTTATTGTAAAGATCATTTGAGGGTAAAATGGGCTGACTAAATATTCTTTTTTTTTCGAACTATATGGAGGAATAAGAGAAAAACATTGTCATGAGTACATATATTATACGTCAAGAAACAATATATTATGTATTAATACATTTATATAGTATTATCAATACCAATATAATATCTGATAAAGTCCACTTTACAAAGGCCTCCCCCATATATTGCTTTATAAGGACGATATCATATACATATCATATACATAAAAAAAATCAATATATTTAAATTTCTTATTCTTACTATTTCTAAAATTAAATCCTTAGACTAAAAACCAGCTAAAAAAGAATTCCACATAAAGCTATATTAGAAATATTTAAACATAAAGAAGTTATTGTAATATATAATCTAAATCCATATATATATTTGGCAGCGGGTTGTTAACCACAGTTTTTAAAGTTATACTTCTTTTGGGACATTTGGGAAAATTATGAGAGTAATGTTTTTACGACGCGCGCACACTGACATCTAAACACGACACCATGAAGTTGTTTCGATGCGCGCGTACACTGGCACCTTAAAGTGACATCTTCATTGGGTAAATCTCTCAAATTTTCGTGGGAACTGGTAACTATATTTAAAGTAGTTATTTTTGTTTTATTACGCTAAAGATGTATAACTTACTACTTGCGTACATAAGTACACACACACACACACACACACACACACACACACACACACACAAAACATACACACACATACACACACACACACACACACACACACACACACACACACACGTTGTTTTACTATTTTGTGTTGATATTAGGAAGCTTGGCCATTCAAATATTTAAAAAATATTTATTACACTAAAATAAGCTCAAATTATCAAATAGTCCTACTCACTACATTAAATTGCCAAGAACGGTTACATGTTTTCCTCGCTGAATGGTTATATTTAGCCTTTGGATGAGAAAAGAGTATTTTTGTGTTTTGTGGCGACGCCCAGTTGCGGATACAGTTATTTTTTTACATAGAATAAGGGTGAAAATCAACCCAGGCCTATATCACTCTTGCTTCCTGCGTGAAATAATTACCTACAATCGCGAGGCGCCCCCCGGGGCAGCGGGCAGCCGGGGCTAGCGCATTCTAGACGATTGAATGTTAATGTTTTTAACGCTGTTTACGTAAATAGTTTTCGTAAATACTTGTTAAAGTACTTTTCGAAATAGCTTTTGTTTAGTGTTTAGGATAAAATAGTTGAAAAAGTTTTAATGTAAATTAAGAATAATGTATATGTGTATTACCTATCTATTTCATACATTATAATGGCAAAACGTCGTTCCTACTATATTATATATACTATATTATATATATAGAGCAAATGAAAGGATTCAGGTGAATTTATTTCATTTTTTTTGTTACATAGGTACTAATAGCGAAAACAGAATTAAGTAATAATTTAACTACAGAAGTAATACCTAAGTACTTTATTACAAAACTTAGTTGAAATTTACTTCACTACTCAAGTGCCTACTTACTTACCTATACTAATCTTTTGTAATTTAAATATTTTAGGTTATAATAACTGAAATGAATGAAATGAAAACTTTGTTTACAAGATTGTTAACTAAGTAGAATACGATCACATTTGTGTTAGGAATCGTATTTCGGGTTTATTTGTTGTTTACACTATCTACCTATGTCTAACAAGCCAAGCACCGCGATCCCCGACTAATGGCCTTACTAACAATTTCACAATGTATTTTTTTCCTTATTAACAGGCCTTAGTAACCACGGAAATTCCATCGTGACGTAGAAAAAAGAACAGATGCAAAGTAGTACAGACACTCGTGCGCAGCGATAAAGTTTTATTTAGCCTGCGTGCGCGATTTATCTGATTAATAACTATGTGGGCTATTAAAACGTCGGCAAGTAGTCAACATCAAAGGAGTGCAACTTCTGTACGTAGTACTATTATTTATTCTATGATCAAGCACACAGAATACCTCATGGTAAGTTGATACTGTGGCCCATATGCTACATTTATCCTCAATCAAGAATCCAAATACAGATGGGTTATCACCCCTGAGGACTAAAATGGAATGCTTAGCTTCCTGTAAAAAGGGTCTCCGGTTCTCTATACTTACCATAACAGCAGCATTAAGCTGCCATTTTACGCTGGTATTCTTTTTTTTATAGAATACGAACGATCATGCGGCTCACCTGATGGTAAGTAACTACCGCCGCCCATGAACAACCACAACGCCAGGGGAATTGCAGTTGCGTTGCCGACCTTTTAGAAAGGTGTAAGCTCTTTTCTTCAAGGTTCCTAAGTCGTATCAGTCCAGAAAATTCGCTGGTGCTAATTGATTCCACAAGGAAGTCGTGCGAGGGAGAAAACATCTTCTAAATTGCACAGTGGTGGACCGCCAATCATCCAGATGGTATGGATGGTAACGCGAGTTTTATCGCGATGTGCGATGGTGAAATTGAGCAAATGGAATTAGTCCGACCAATTACTCAGAGCACTCCCCGTCATAGATGCGATAAAATACGCAAAGAGATGCAACATCTCTACGTAGTGCCAGTGTATCGAGCCGATCAGAAAGCACTCGGTCGTCGACGATTCAAACGGCTCTGCGCTGGATGCGGTCAAGTGGAAGGAGCTGGCACTGGGGTGCTCCGGCCCAGAGATGAGAACAGTATTCCATGTGGGACCGAACTTGCGCTTTGTAAAGTTGCAAGCGATGTGCCGGCATGAAATACTGTCTCGCTCTGCTGAGCACGCCAAGCTTTTTAGAGGCCAATTTGGCCTTCCCTTCCAAGTGACCACGAAACTGCACACTATTCGATATGTTGACACCAAAAATTCCCATACTGGCTGAGACAGCAAGGGGAGTGCCTTGAAACTGAGGAGATAAAACAATAACATAAACAAAGGGGTTCTTTTTAGCGGTAAACGCGCAAACTTGTGTCTTCTGGGGATTGAACTGGACTAGAATTAGTTGGCCCCAATCCGAGACTTTGTTAAGCAGACTCGACTTCAGACACAAGTTTTCCCGGTACTCGGCGACGTTTTCCCGAGAAATATAGGCACGGCCGGTATATAAGGCATCACCAGTACTGTCGTCTGCATAGCAATGAATGCTACCAGTTAGCAACATATCATTGATATGCAGGAGAAACAGCGTTGGTGATAGCACGCAGCCTTGTGGAACACCAGCGTTGATAGGCTTGAAATCAGAGCATGCACCGTCTACTACGACCTTGATGCTCCGATCAGCAAGGAAACTGGTGATCTATTTGCACAATTTCTCGGGAAGCCCATAGGAAGGAAGCTTCGAAAAAAGCGCTTTGTGCCAGGCCCGATCAAAGGCCTTCGCTATGTCCAAACTAACGGCTAATGCCTCCCCCTTGGACTCTACTGCCTCCGCCCATCTATGAGTTAAGTAGACTAGAAGATCACCAGCTGATCGACCCCGACGAAAACCGTACTGGCGGTCACTAATCAACTGGTGATCTTCAAGGTACCTCATGAGCTGGCAGTTTATAATGGCTTCCATTATTTTGGAGAACAAGGAGGTGATAACGAAAGGCCTGTAGTTGGACGGGTCTAAACGGTCGCCTCTTTTAGGGATCGGGTGCACCAAAGCTGTCTTCCATAAGTTTGGGACTACGCCTTGGGAGTAGGAGTACCGGACAAGACGCGTTAAAACCGGTGCCAACTCCGGAGCACACGTCTTCACCACAATGGGAGGGACTCCGTCGGGCCCACTCGACTTGCTAACGGCCAGGGAGAAGAGTGCTTTGCGAAGCGAGCGCTGTGTAAATCGCACATCCGGCATAGAGCACTCACATCGCGAGATGGTCGGCGGTGTGTTCCCCCCGTCATCTAGAGTCGAATTGGACGCAAAAAGAGAGCTCAACAGATCGGCTTTCTCCTTTGCGGCATGGGCCAGTGAGTCGTCCTCTCTGTGCAGAGATGGAAGTGATGGCTGACAGAAGTCCCCTTGGACAGAATGCACGGGTTCCCGAAGGAAGGCGAACTAGCTTCTCGCCAATTCTGCCGATGTGCTCAGACCTTGCCTTGGCAATGACGCTTTTGAAGGACCTGGAGGCGGAATTATACTTCTTTTTAAGTGCGCTGGTATTTACATCCCGAGACGTTGATGCGTCAGCCCAGGCCCGGTAGCACTCCTGCTTATAGCGTGATGCTATTTTACAGGAGCGACCAAACCATGGCTGGGATCTCCGATGGGCACCACAGAGGATGGAATAAAAGTTCCATACCCTGAAGTACCACATCGGCAACATTATGGGCAACAACGCTGGGATCTTCCGGCGAGAAGCAAACCCGCCAAGGGTAGGATGCAAAAAAGACCGCATCCCGTCCCAATCGGCTGACCTATGACAAAACACGGCGGCAAGCTGTAGATCGCAACTGCGATTGGAGCGTGAGTGGCACCGTACTCCGGATCACACAATGGTCCCAAGAGCCCAGAGGGGCATCGACGGAGACCTGATATCCGTCCGGATGAGAGGTCAGCAGAAGGTCTAACAGGAAAGGTACATGGTCTTCCACATCTGGGATCCGCGTAGGCGAAGTAACCAGTTGTGTTAGACCATATGCCAAAGCAAAGTCATAGACAGATCTACCCGCATGATCGGTTAAACGAGAACCAAGCCATTCATCGTGGTGGGCGTTGAAATCACCGTATATCACGATCTCTGCGGATGGGACCTGTTGTAGCACGGAGTCTGCAGCCATTTGGACGTGGTCGATGAGTCGGTCTGTGTCGGCATTACCGCTATGGGACTTAAATAGGCACCCGTAGACGCGGGGGATGGTCGTCGGTGTCTACGCGCAGCCATAGGATGGACAGGTCCGTACCTTCAAGACTGACGAGGCGTCGAAAACAGATGTCCTCTCTGACATACACGCAAACTCCAGCCCGGGGCACAAACGAGTGTTCTAATTTGTACCCCGGGTGGGGAGAGATACGAAGTATCAGGCGGAGAGGACACCTGTGTCTCGGTTGGAAAGAAGAAGGCCGGCTTAGCTATCTCCAGATGGTAGTGGACGGCGTTAAGGTTGGAATGAAGTCCCCTGATATTGCAGAAATCCACGGTAAGCGTGGCAGGGGTTGCCTTTGTCTTCTTGCTCCGATTGCCCCGAGCAGGTTTCGTCTTGAGCGGAATTTCGCCCCCACTTCCCCCCCAGAATACGCGGGGCAGCCTGAGCACCCACGCCCAGGAGTAGAGTAGTTTGGTCGTGGATGCTCAGCGAGGTATTCTCCAGGGGTGCTGGTACCCTCCTGGGGTAGTCTTTTATTTAATTCCACTACCATGTTGAGGGGGGGGGGGATTGGGCCTCCGGCCACCTGCACTTACCAAGCGCAACGCAGAGGTAAACCTCTACTTCACGCTGGTATTCTGTGAGGTCGTGGTACCACCCCGGTTCGAGCTGGCCCATCCGTGCGACAGCAAAAGCTACCGCTTGGCTCTACCACTGTTAACGCGTGAGGGCGTGGTCCTATCCCTGTTGAGTAGACCCAGTCATGCTACAACCATAATATAGCTCCAGGCTGCAGCATGGCTCTACCACGTATGTTACAATTTAGAAACTTAACCTGCGTGGAACCAATGTGGCTATAATCATCTCCCAGAGACTCGTATTTGCGTCATACACTCGGTTCGACAGCCTCCAATTACACTTCGAGTCTTGACAAGGTATCCCCATGAAAAGAGGCCGCCAAAGTGCCTACACTAATATCATGTGTGCAGTTCATTCGCGGTAGAAGTAAAACCTTCTGAAAATGGGGCCGAGATAGTAGGAAACACTGTATAAATTATTTCATCTCATTCCCTAGATATATATTTTTGTTTCCTTTCAGTGTCGCTTTTTCGTTTCTTCGAGTTTGAAATCAGAACGATTCTAAAGAATTTTTCACTTCAACATTAAAGTTTTAATAAAATTAAAATATATTATTATAAAAGTTAAATTTTTTGACTCCTTTTAATGGACCAGGAATACACATTACAAGGTAACAACTAGAATATCGTCTAAATAGTTATATTATAAATATCGTTCCCTATTTATTCACCCTTAAGAGTTAAATTACTGTTTCTAATGGGAAAAGTACAGTTATTTACTGTCTCACAAGTGTACTTGCAAACATGACTAACTAACGTATCTGTGCCCTAATGAAACTCTTATCCAATTGATAAGTGTCAGTCGATCTCGAGCAATACTATACTGTCAGATGATATCAACTGTACAGAAGGTGTTACTGTCTGACAAGTGTACGTGCAAACATGAAAACTTGAACTAACGTATCCGTGCCCTAATGAAACTCTTATGCAATTGATAGAGCTCTCTTTTAGCCGAATTAAAAAAAAGGAGCTCGGCAATTTTTTTCTATGTATATAAAACATTTTTATAATTATTTTTTATTAAATAGGTGGATACTCAGGGGGTAGTCTCCTGTTATTTTTGTTAATGCATCTGCGTCTTGATTCTTAACCGAGGATTTAAATGTAGCTAATTATAGGCCACAGCATCCACTTACCATCAGGTGGACGATTAAAAACCTAATTCTATTAATAAATAACCAATAAGGGGTGTCGAGATAAAGGCTAAAATTATTAGTGTAGATATCATTAAAATAGTTATATTCCTTAGTCCACTCAAGAGGGTCAAAAATAAGATTTTTAATAAGACGACTTAGAATATTATTTACAGAACATATACAAATTATTTACAGTAGTATTAGTATTGTACGCACTAAGTTTGTTTCCTTAATAAATTTTCCTTTGTGGGTCTACTGGAAGATATTTCAGCAAGTTATGGAATAAGTAGAACCTGTGTACAAAATTCATTATAAGACTGTTTCTGTATCTTGTTGTGTGAACATAAGTAAACTAAAAAAATAGATAACTTTACACGCTGAAGTTAGGGCATTAATTCTTCTATGCAGTAGACATTAGCGCCGACTTCAGAATATTAAATTATTGTATTATTTTTAGATTTATTCTTTGTAGTTATTCGACTCCAGAGTCAGTAATTCCTTCATTGGGCAATTTACTCTAATATACTTTTACAATAAAGTCACAGAAAATATGTAGAAGGCCTACAACAAATCTATCAAAATTAAAATTTTTTACTAAGGAAAAATTGTTTATTAATGCTTATTATATTACTAAAGAGTACATGATTGATAATAGGTCGTGGTAATAAGGTGATCGTTACCATGCTGTTTTTTAGTTTTTTTTAATACTAATTTTGTAAAATATCATATTGTAATCATTTTCTGCCGACTTCCAAAAAGGAGACGGTACTGAATTCGACTGTATGTATTTTTATATGTGTGTTACCTCATAACTTTTTACTGGGTAAACCGATTTCGATGATTCTTTTTTTATTTGGAAGCTGGTACTCACGTGTGGTCCCATATGAATTTGATCAAGATCAGACCAATAGTTTTTGAGTTAATCTTAATAACTTATATTAAAGTCGGCAGTACAAAATTTTTAATTTTAAATTATTTTAAGCCCCGCTAGGTTTTTTGCTGGTTCTTCCCAGAACAGAGGCTTTATCGAAACCAGTGCTTATTGAAAGTCACTTAAGTTTTACTTAAGTGACTTTCTATAAGTATTCTTATAATCTATATAAAATAAAAATGATTCTACTCCATTTTATTCAACAGTTGTATGAAAAAGTTTTTTTTTTAATTTTTGTTCTACTTCTCCATGTAGTTAAGTTTCTGGTGAATTATAAAATAGGAAGTGTTCATGTATTTTTGTTTTATATGTCGTTTTGTTGGATATGATCTTCTAAAAGCTGTTTGTGACGTATCCCAATCCGTCTTACTAATATTTCTACCTTAAAGCAAACACACTGCGGATGTTATTGATCCGAGGGAAACACTCCACGGTGGATCTAAACAAATATTTCTCTTTTGATTCAGTGCTCGGAGCCTGGAGTGCTTCCAAAACGGAAGATGGGCGGAATCTTTTACTGAATTGCTCCTTCCTTTTACTTAAGGAGTTGTTTTAAAATGTGTGAGTCAATTTAACGGAAGCTGCTACAATTTCGCGATGAGTTTTGTATGAAAATAATAGAAATTTTAAATAAGAGATACTGTTATTTTAAATTTGTTTTACTTATTTGTTCATTTCAAATAAGTTTATTTGTTTTAATTCATTCCACTTTATTTTGACCTCGTATTCAAATTGATTTCAAATAAACAAGCTTAAAGGTTAAAACAGTAATTAATACTTGACGCAGTTTACTAAGAAGAAAATAAATATAGCCTGCCACTCCCACAATTAAAACAAATCTATTGCTGCATCGTATGTAAAAATCTATCAAAGCGTTTAGGCTACAGAGCGTGTCAAAAAATTGACATACCTACATTCTCTCGAAATCTTTTTGAATCACCCTCCTGGGGCAGTTGAGTACTAAATAAGGGATTAGATTATCTATTTTAGTGTGCCTCACCAAAATCGTCAAAATTAAATACTTAAGAAATCTCTTTGATGTAATATAGCACAAAACACTAATTGTTCTCATGCTCTGGATCAAAAAAAGTTTTAGGGAATTTCGGATCAAATGCAGTTAAAAACTACTGATTTTTAATAAACTAAAAGCCAAGGGTTTTTAATTCTACTGCTGTTAAAAGTTCTTTCCAAGAATACCTAAGCTTGCTGATCTATGGCCATGAACCATCACGCGGGGTAGACTTGTTGGTCAGAATATGTGTTATTTTACTGAGTTTCTTGCTGGGTCTTCTTAAAACAGAAGTATTTAACCTTCTCTGTGTATTTGTCTATCTGTGGACCGTAGCTCTTAAACAGATAAACCAATTTGGATGTGATTTGTCTTTATTTAAAAGCAAGTTTCCTAGCGATAGTTCTTAGACTTGTTTTATCAAAATCGGTTTAGCCGTTTCAAGGTCATCAGCTGTTTTGGTAGCTGCGGTGGAGTCTCTGTGTATTTGTCTATCTGTGGACCGTAGCTCTTAAACAGATAAACCAATTTGGATGTGATTTGTCTTTATTTAAAAGCAAGTTTCCTAGCGATAGTTCTTAGACTTGTTTTATCAAAATCGGTTTAGCCGTTTCAAGGTCATCAGCTGTTTTGGTAGCTGCGGTGGAGTTCTGTTCAGAGTTTTTTAAAATTTTCAATTTATTTCCTAACCAATTAAATAAAAAATTTACCTTACATTAAATAAAACTAATTTTACGGAGTTTTTTGTTTGATTTGATAAGTAAAATCTTACGCGATAACATCCATAAAATTAGTTTTATTCTATGTGCAATGTCACTGCCAACGAGTATCGACCTATTCTAGAAATATTTGAAAAGAAATCAATGTGTTGTGTTCG
Organism: Parnassius glacialis; assembly: GCA_033319125.1. NCBI lineage: Eukaryota > Metazoa > Arthropoda > Insecta > Lepidoptera > Papilionidae > Parnassius > Parnassius glacialis. Next base: position 38,670,846 of record JAVANC010000012.1, on the reverse strand, counting down.
CGTAAATATAAGAAGTCATTTAATTAACTTTTAGAGAACCAACAACCGATGGGGTATACTAGAGTGACGGTTAGCTAAGTGTAGAGCAGCCGTCACTAGATAGAGTAAATGCCTGGTAAGAGCGGCAGGAAGACGGTGATTGGTGGCTCAGGATTGCGCTTTGTGACACTCCTTGGGGGAGGCCTATGTAGCAGCAAACTTGTGAAGAAAGTGCTTTAATGATGACAATAATTTAGAAATAAGCGTATTATCAATTAAAATGCATTTTCAAACGCTAAAAACAAAAACCGCCTTGTCATACCCCACACGGTAATAGTGCTATAGCTATGGCTAAGGTCTCCTAGCTACCTACCTATATTATAAAACAATATAATATGTCCAAACATACGAACGCTGGCTCCAAGCTATATGCGGCTATGTAGTATGTATGTAAAAACTGCCTATAAAAGTCTACTGCTCAACATAAACCTAGCCCATAGATTTATTCATAGGGGGATTTTACCATACTTGCCATGCTTGGCAGGTAGGTTGGCAACCGCAGTTTTTTTATTTTTATTCAGCTGTTATCAGGAAGATTCTGCTGTCTATCTCCTGTTATAGTTTCCCTCTGTCATTTCTTACTACATAAACCTTTGCCTTTAGCTTTGCGCCACAAGCTGTTCACGTAATGCTAGTAGCAGGCTTTCACTGTAAGATTTAATTTTACATACGCTTTCATTGTATCTTCTTCGAAATCTATCGTAACTTTAGCAGCCTTCTACTCTGGAATTTGGTAAGCAATAAAATAAAATAAAATTGAGTAAGCTTCTTTGTTCCTGTGACTCAGGACATCATTTCATTTTGAATATACATCCATCCTGAAACAATTTCATTTGCTGAAAGCAATGCCAAGTTAGCGCATAGTGAAATTGTTTTTCTGTTGCGTTCGTTTTTACGACACCCACGGGATGATATGGGGTATTGGGTGTTCTTACACTACTTTTACGCGCTTGTATTTATGTATGCATGTATACATATAATAAAATATAAATTATCTATATCATTCTGTTCTTAATCAAACACGAAAATATTGTCCTTTTTCCGTTTTAATTGTTAATCAAATAGTGTTTTAAAATTAAATTGTGATTTAGCTTTGTAAGATAGTAAAACGTTTCCTTATTGCATTTCATGTCATATCTAAAAAACACGCCAGATTGGTATGAAAAGCATAAACATGGGCGGTCTCATTAATCCAGGATGTATACCAATGTAATAACGGAAATATAATGTGTAAATTTATGATCAAGTGGAAACATAAATTTTATGTTGCCATCCTTTTGGCAAATGTTATTCATAATGATAACATATATTATAAGAGTTTATAAAAAATAAACACCACGTATTAATTATAAACTGTGTTGATCTTGGTGAGAAAACTAGGCTACAGCTACGGTTGTAGCACGAATGGGTCGGCTCAACCGGGGCAGGACCATGCTTTCATAGAATACCAGCGTAAAAAACGCATCTTAACGCTGCTTTATTCGTATGGTGAGTGCAGAGAACCGGAGATCATTTTTACTGGAAACGAGGCATTCCATCTAAGTCCTCAGGGATGACAACGGATCTGCATTTTGATTCTTAATTGAGGATAAACGTGGATGTGTATGGCCTACACGGGCTACACTATCCACTTACCATCAGGTTGGTTGTGTTTGTCACGCTTTTCTATAAAAAAAGTATTATAAAATTATTGTATTTTCGCCGGTACATAATAGGTATGGAAAATTTCAGATTATCAAATATCTGGAAGTGAGTGAAAACTAAATTAAAAAATTCCATTGCATTAATTCATAGATACATAGGCAAGTTCATGCAGGTCAAGATAATATAAATCATGTAAAAAGGAATATTAACCAAATTCTAAAAATCAGCACATTGATGTACTAGGCGAAAGTTTATCGACCAAATTGACGATATATTGAAAATGGGCCAAATTAAGAGTACATTTAACCGACGAGCGTGTATGCGTAGGTATATGGATGTGGAGGAAGCGAGAGAGGTGTGTCAGGATCGTACCAAATGGAAGTCCATAGTCTCTGCCTACCCCTCTGGGTGACAGGCGTGAGTGTTTATGTTATGTTTATGATGTACTATTGAAGTAGTAAATGAATCAGAATAAAATTGTCTCATGGCTATGCATATATTAATTTAACGAGTAAGGAAAACCTGAATGACGTTGATCTCTTTTATATCAAGACAAGTACACTTAAGACACCTTACAACAGGTGAGCTGCATACTCGTTAAAAAAAAGAAAATTCTTTGACGGTCTCACAGTCCTTTGGCTTACAATCAGTGCCTAATTATCCGTAATAAGTAATTTATTTACATCCTTTTCTTGTTATTACTTTTGTTACCATATTTTATTATTGAAATCTTATATTCTATTTTAAATTAAAGCTGTAGTTTTCTGTGAAAAAAAATATTAAATAAAATTAAATAAGTTTTGTGAAAAATTATATTTTTTACGAAACTTATGTGACAAACCAAGTTACTGATCACCTGAAGGTTAATGACTACTGTAGTCCATGGACACCTGCAGCTAATTTCAAACAAAGAAAGCTACAGAGGCGTTATCATCTCTAAGAACTAAGATGGAATGGAAACTGGCTTAATGTGCACGCAGTTTCTATACGTACAGAGTTCTATATTAAAACCAAAATTAATATGTCCAGCACAACCATCTTTTTTGAGTTCGAACCTTGGACTCGAGACCCACGGTACCACTAGGCCATGCAGCTGTAGGCAATGGAATAATACATTATCATTATCAGTCCACTATCTACTGAATCCAATCCAATTTGACAAGTAGGATCAATATCGCCGCGCATGTATTGCTAGTACATTGTCACGAAATGATTAAGCCATTCAAATACGAAACAATGGGCTTATTACAGATACCAGCACAGTGATAAGGATTCACGATAACTGTAACGCGGTTACTGAACGCAATATTAATAAATTGGAAGCCTATAACAAATTCTAGTTTTAATAGTTTGCAGTTGAAAGCTTTGTGTTATAATACGTTCCTGAAAACGTTTTTAGCTGCATAGATTCGACCATCTTAATACAATCGTTTTTAATTTAACTCAAAGTTTCGAAAATTTTCAGCTCCTGTTACAAAATCATTTTCTGCGTCTAGAAGACTGCAATGCAGTAGACGTTATGAGTTAGTATGAGAGCTCATGGAAACTGTCCATGCGGTCGGAGCTAAATTCTGCAAGACCCGTCGCAAAAGAGATCAAAAATTCTCCGATCACTGTCAGATGGGAAATAAAGCTGCAGTATTTAGTAGATTTGACAGCACACAGGTTTCCAAACGAATGCGGCAGGATTTATACAACTTCAATACAGCTCGTACTGAAGAAGCCATTGAGCGGAAAATCGCCAAAGCCTTTGCCAGAAATCTGTCTACCAAAAAATACCTACCGTCAAATCTGAAGACCGAATGTGGAAGCATCGTTTCCGAGACACCTGAGTTTTCGAATGAAATTGAGAGATTCTATGGTCAGCAGTACACGTTATCGTTGGAGCCACATGCAAGTGTGAGTAACGATCCAAAAGTAAGTCTTAGCCGACATTATTCCGATGATATCCCAAACGTCAGTTTGAGCAACATTAGAATGACTCTCTTATACATTAAAAACGGCAAGGTCCCAGTCGAGGATGGAATTACAGCAGAGATTTTGAAAACGTGTGGAATATCAGTACTTAACGCCCTTCAGGGCTCTTTAATTGCGTCTTCCGTGGTAGAGTAGGAGATATCGCTCCGCTCTATTGAAGAACTACAGACCGATTTTCCTTCTAAGCCGCGTATACGTGTTGTTTTCGATAGTCATTATGAATCGTCTCGCATGCATACTTGATGACTTCCATCCTTCTGAACAAGCCAATTTGCGAAAAGACCATGTGGTCTATAGTGCTAAAGCATTTTCGCAAATCGCCAAAGGGTATGTACATACATACCCTTTGGCGATATAAATTGTACAAAAGACCGAAGAGTAAAATCTGTCACTTTGTCTTCCGTATGTCGACTATGAGAAAGCCTTTAATGCCGTCAAAATTTGGACGGTGCTGCAATCCCTCCAGCGGTGCTGTTAACTGTCGGTATATAGAAGGGCTGAAGTGTTTGTACAGTTGGGTTACGATGGCTATCCGAGTACAGAGTACAAAACCTATCCAACTACAGCTAGGTGTAAGAAAGGGAGATGTTATTTCCCCGAAACTCTTCACCACTGCATTGCAAGACGTTTTCAAGATACTGGACTGGAAAGGATATGGTGTTAACATCAATGACTAGTTATAACATCAATAGCATTACTTAACTTCGATTTACCGACGATAAATAGTCCTTATGACAAAATTTCCAGAGGACCTAAGCACTGTGTTCAATGCCTCCAAACGGATAAGTCTTAAGATGAACATGGACCAAAGAAAGACCATTTGTAACTTTCATGTTAAACCTACGCCGGTAATTGTTGGGAGCACTAAGCTAAAAGTTTTGACAAGTATGTTTACCTGGGACAAATACGCCGACTAGGTAAGTCCAACTTCGAGCGAGTGGTCAACCGACGGATTCAACTCGGCTGGCCAGCGTTCGGGAAATTACAACACATCTTCTCGTCTATACCCGACGCGAAGATGTGTCGTGCCTCAAAATTGGAAAACAAAATTTTACAACCAGTGCATGTTGCCAGTGTTGACTTAGAAATCTGAGACGTAGTCTTTCACCGCTGGCCGTATGAGGAAGCTCAAAGTCGCTGAACGAGCTATGGAGAGGGCTATGCTCAGGGTTTCTCTGCGTGATAAACTGATACTGTCGATGGGGAAGAAATGTTCTCGAGTGGCAACCTCATACCGCGCTACACGGCGTGTGGGGCGGTCCCCCGCTAGATGGAGTGACCACCTAGTAAAACATGCAGTAAATCGATGGATGCAGGTGGCTTCGGACCGGGCTTTGTGGAATTCTTTTGGGGAAGGCCTTTAGGTGGACTTATGAAGGGTTGTAATAACGAAATGATCATGGTGATCCATTCAGGGCGTGGCATTTTGTATATAAAAGTAGGTCTAAATTTTAAACTGGTTTCAAGTCAGTAAAATCAGTATGATAAATTTGGTTGAAACTTCACAAACTCTGTAGTGTGAAACGTTCTAAAAGGGAGGAGGAGAGATTCGGCATTTTTAACTCCAGCATTTTCGAGTCCATAATACGTCACTGTATAGTTTTTACAATTTATAAAAAGAAAGAAACAAAAAGCGTTGAATAAGTTAAATTCAATAAACATAATATCACGACGGCGTATATAAAGTGACGTTGCAGTACCTACCTTTAAAAATTTTTAACATCTATAAAGCTAAATTTAAATTAATTATTACGAACGACGAGAACCGGGTATTTTTTAACCGGATTCAAGAAAGCAGAGGGTTCTTAATTTGACTGTATTTTTTATGTGAACTTTTTTCCTCAGAACTTTTTTCAAGGTGAACAGATTTTGATAATTCTTTTTTTATATGAAGGTTGGTTCTTTGGTCCCATATAAATTTCATCAGGATCTGAGAAGTAGTTTTTTTGGAATCATCCCTAATAATGAGTATTTAATTGACTTTGAATACATTGATGATTGTCTCAATTTATTAATATTAAAGTCGGTAGTACAAAATTATTATTTTACGTCTTGTACTAGTAACGAATCATTCAATAATATTCCTCAGCGATAACATTGCATGCGTGGAGGATATTTAAATTATCTTTGCACTACAGCATTCACTTACCATCAGATGGATTGTGATCTTGTTTCAAATGACAGTACCGTTATGTAAGTCGTAGTCCAGCCTTGTAAATATTTACCATAGAACTCACGTGTATATGGGCATCCTGTCGCCGTCCTTGAACCACAACATCATTGCAACATCCCGAACTGGAGCAGCAAGGTCGCATGGCAGGCGCGTCATTCCCCCTGGCGCTGACCATACTTGAATTACATCTGTGAAAAGGAAAATTATAATTATATATCATTAACGTGTAATGGCACCATAAGAGATGTCACTAACCCAAATCGTACCATGGGTTTCGGAAGAAGCAACACAAAGAAATGGAACAGGAGATGGGCAAAAGCATATACCTGATTACAATTTAAAATATTTAAATAATGACCGCTCTGTAGCACAGCGATCTGTAGAACCCCGCTTGTTAAAACCTGTTCGGTGGTAAGGATTAACACCGTGAGGAAACCTGCATGGCTAAGAAATAATAAAAAAGAAGATACAGCTTTTCGAGCACATGTGAATTTCACTAACACATATTGTGGCATCGTGGACATTACCTTGGTTCGAAACTCCCTCAGAAATTAGAGGGGGCCTGTGCCCAGCAGTCAGAAGTGTATAGGCTATAACTTTAATTGTAGCATAGTGAAAACGCACCTATAGCCTGCTATGTTTGATATTAGCTACAGGTGTTCATGGAATACACGTATAGCTTTAATTTTACATATAGAACTTAATGAATAAGAACTCCTCATCCTTATTAATAATAAAAATGTAAGCATATACGTGTATATATAGGTAATGACCTATTAGAAAATACTGTTCCCTACAGTTAATTCAAGTTGCTTAAGTTTTGAAAATTAAAAGCAATTGCTATTCTGTATTTTATTATTTTTCGACGCTTACACTGGTAACGAACCAAAATTGATTCATAGATTTTCTAACGATCTCATGACACCAATTTGTAATTTTGAAAATTGTTATCAAAAAGAAAAAATTTAATAAACAAGGCTATGATTCCCATATATCTCCTGTATATATATATATATATATATATATATATATATATATATATATATATATATATATATATATATATATCATCATCATTACAGCCCTTCACAAGTCCACTGCTGAACATAGGCCTCCCCCAAGGAATGCCACAAAGCACGGTCCCGAGCCACCTGCATCCATCGACTTCCTGCATGTCTTACCAGGTCGTCACTCCATCTTGTGCTTACTAATCCGTTGGGCTATGTCGGTTACTCTGGTTCTACTGCGGATATCCTTATTCCTAAGTTTATCACGCAGAGAAACTCCGAGCATAGCCCTCTCCATAGCTCGCTGAGCGACCTTGAGCTTCCTCATACGGCCAGCAGTGAAGGACCACGTCTCAGTTCCGTAAGTCATCACTGGCAACACGCACTGGTTGTACAATTTTGTTTTAAGATTTTGAGGTATTTCTGACGAGAAGATGTGTCGTAGCTTCCCGAACGCTGCCCAGCCGAGTTGAATCCGTCGATTGACCTCTCGGTCGAAGTTGGACTTACCTAGTCGGACTATTTGTCCCAGGTAAACATACTCGTCAACAACTTCGAGCTTAGTGCTCCCAACAACTACCGGCATAGGTGTGACATGGACATTAAACATAATCTTTGTTTTGTCCATGTTCATCTTAAGACCTATCCGTTGGGAGACACTATTGAGGTCATTGAGCATAGTGCTTAGCTCCTCCAGCGATTCTGCCATGAGGACTATATCGTCGGCAAATCGAAGGTGAGTGATGTACTCGCCATTGATGTTAATTCCGTATCCTTTCCAGTCCAGAAGCTTGAAAACGTCTTCCAATGCAGCGGTGAAGAGTTTCGGGGATATAACGTCACCCTGTCTTACACCTCTCTGCAATTGGATAGGTTTCGTACTCTGGTTCTGTACTCGGATAGCCATCGTAGCTCTACTGTACAAACACTTCAACACTTCGATATACCGACAGTCAACTTGGCACCGCTGAAGGGACTGCAGCACCGCCCAAATTTCGACGGAATCAAAGGCTTTCTCATAGTCCACATACGCCAGACATAGTGGCAAATTGTACTCTTCGGACTTCTGTACAATTTGCCGTAGGGTATGTATGTGGTCTATGGTGCTAAAGCCCTTTCGGAAACCGGCTTGTTCGGGAGGCTGGAAGTCGTCAAGTCTGCGCGCGAGACGATTCGTAATGACTCTCGAAAACAGCACGTAGACGCGGCTCAGAAGGGAAATCGGTCTGTAGTTCTTCAAGAGAGCGTGGTCGCCTTTCTTGAAGAACAAGACCACCGCACTTCTGCTCCACGCCTCCGGTGTAATGCCACCATGGAGGACGGAATTAAAGAGCTTCTGAAGGACTTCAAGTACCGGTCTTCCACCCGCTTTCAGAAGCTCCGCTGTAATTCCATCCTCGCCTGGGGCCTTGCCGTTTTTAAGGTGCTGGAGAGCCATTCTAATCTCGCTCAGACTGACGTCCGGGATATCTTCGGAATAGTGTCGAATAAGACTCGCTCTTGGATCGTTACTCACACTTGCGTGTGGCTCCAACGATGACGTGTACAGCTGCCCATAGAACCTCTCAATCTCACTCAAAATCTCAGGTGCCCCGGAAACGATGCTGCCACATTCGGTCTTCAGCTTTGACAGTTGGCTCTTTCTGGCAGACAGATCTCTGGCAAAGACTTTGGAGCCTTGGTTCCGCTCGATCGCTTCTTCAACACGAGCTGTATTGAAGTTGCGTAAGTCTCGCCGCATGCATTTGGAGATCTGTCTGTTCAGTTGCCTGTATGCTGTCAAATCTGTTGAAGAATGTAGCCTCATCTCCCGTCTAACAGCCATGAGATTAAGAGTGTGATCGGAGAGTTTTTGTGTTCTTCTGCGGTGGGTCTTGCAGAACTTAGCTCCGACCGCATGGACAGTTTCCACGAGCTTGTCATTCATATCGTCCACTTCATTGCAGTCTTCTAGGCACTGAAAACGGTTTTGTAACTCGAGCTGAAAGGTTTCGGGACTTTGGATTAGAGCACGAGGGGGGACGGAGCGTTGACTTCATCAGACGAGACCTCTCCAACTTAACATTTAGGTTCAGTGTGCCTCTAACCATTCGGTGATCGCTGCCGGTTTTCACCCTCGCGATCACTGAGACATCACTGAACAGTTGTCGTCTGGTCGTCATAATGAAGTCAATCTCATTTTTTGTCGAACCGTCGGGGCTCGACCAGGTCCACTTCCTGTGGGGCCGCTTCTTGAAGAAAGAGTTCATCATAAAGAGTCCCTCTTTCTCCATGAAGTCGGCCAGCTGCTGGCCCCTTGGGTTCCGTTGCCCTATTCCAAATTTCCCTACTTTCAGCTCACCGTTCTCTCTTGTGCCTAGTTTTGCATTGAAGTCTCCCATCAACACCGTATATTGGGTTTTGGAGGAATGCATGGCTCTAGAGATATCCTCATACATTTCCTCCACCTCCTCATCGGGGTGTGCCGAGGTTGGTGCGTAAACCTGTATGACCTTCAGCGAATACCGTTTGGTGATTCTGAGTATAAGGTACGCAACCCTCGTCGACACACTCCCGATCTTTACAACGTTGTTGACGAGAGACTTGTGGACGATAAATCCGACACCTCCTTGGGACAGATGGTCGCCCTCCCGGTGATAGAGCAAGTTGCCGGATTCGAGGATTACCGTGTCCTCCCCCTCTCTTCGGACTTCAGATAATCCTATAATATGCCAGCGCAACTTGTCTATCTCTTCTTCCAGCTCCACGATCTTCTCGTCAGTCCTCAGGGTGCGTGCGTTGTACGTTGCCAGGTCGAGTCGTCTAAGGTGGCAACCGAACCTCCACCGGAGATTCTTAGCACCCCCTGCCCCGCCGTTACCATGGTCGCCACCGTAGCCAGGAATAGCGGGGCCGCCGGGGACTGGGGGCCGTTTATTATTGTCATTGCTCATGGGGGGGTATATTGCCATAGTTGCCACGCTTGGCGAGCGGGTTGGCAACCGCAGTTTTTTTATTGTATTTATGCCGTTATTAAGAATATGCTGCTGCCCATCTCCTGCCTGTTTCCCTTTGTCGCCTTTTACCACCCCATATATATATATATATATATATATATATATATATATATATATATATATATATATATATATATATATATTTAGTACTTTACGCTTACAGTGAAGCAGTGGAAGGAGTTTGCCACCATCCGTCTTTTCATCCGATTATAATGTGTGTGTTCAAGGCACAGAAAAGGCAAGAGTGAATAGACATTTATTTAAATTTAATGAACCCCACATGTATGGATTTGATGGAAAAAAGGTTTTTGAGTTTCAGTTCTAAGAATGGGGAACCCCCAAAAGGAGATGTATGAAATTGGGTTGTTGACATCGTTCGTAACAGTGATACAAAAATATGTAGGTAATATAAAGATAAATTATAAGCATAAATAAATGGTTTTTATTTCTGTAAGCCTTGGGACAATCATAAAAACATTTTTTTAAAACTGAAATAGAAAGCTAATGCTTTTGCTTTAGCAAAAACGAAACGTCTTTAAATATCTTTCTGTTCTGTCTATGGCAATAGATAATGAACGCTATTTTTATAACAAAATAACCTTCCTTACCAAAAAAAATCATAATATTGAAACATTGACGCGTATCTGTAGTTATTAATATTGAATAAAATAATATATTTAGAAAACGATTGAATAGGCTATGTCAATAAATCAAAAACATTTTAATATTATCCTACACGACTGAATAGGCTGTATGGTTATTGATCATTGCATATTCCGAAGGAGACTTCAACTAAACGTAGTGATTATATTCTCTTTGACTTCAACTTAGTAACTTCAAGTTTCAGCTTGTCATGCGGCATGCGCATTTGGCATTGTAGCTGTTTTTTTGGATAAATTTCGTATTTTTACTTTCGTGTATTTATTTAACTTGACTCTTGGATTTTCTCTCGGATCACAGGACAGTAGTGTGTTGCGCCCATATAATGAAAATAATGTGATACTTAAGTTTTGAGAGGAATAGAACAGACAATGTACAGCCTCCGTTTGTTTTTTTAGATGACATTTTATTGATAATTGCAGAAAATAGTTAAACAATTAAAAAATGTTGAGTTTTATTTTACTTTATATAATAATAACTACAAAACTGTATTCTTTTGTTTTTTTTTTCAATTTATTCAAAAAACCTATCACAAGAACGAGTGATTTTACTACATAACCTACAAATCATAAAACAAAATACAAAAAACCCCAGGCCCGGCAAAAATATGATTTTTGCATATAAGTAGCAAATATTTAAATCTTCAAACTAACACATATTTTAAGTTTGTTCACGCCGGGCCCAAGCTTGTATGAAATCAAATTCATCTCCTTTATTGTTTTTTCTATTTTTGTGTGAAAATCTTAATGCGGTTCTCACAGAATACATCTACTTTCCAAATTTCAACAGCATAGTTCTTATAGTTTCGGAAAAAAATGGCTGTGACATACGGATAGACAGACAGACAGACAGACATGACGAATCCATAAGGGTTCCGTTTTTTGCCATTTGGCTACGAAACCCTAAAAAGGACTGAAGTCATGCACTGGATATAAAAGGTAAAAATATACAAAATTAACATGAGTTCAATATCTAATAGGGCCGATTTTTAATCACAAATTTTAAGTAATGAATTGTCGTCGAACATCATTACGGATATACATAATTGAGAAATTGAATTCGCAAATAGTGTCTGAAATTTGGTATACATTAAGACAACATAGTTGACTCTTTCTTGTCCAAAATTCTATAAAAATTATAAAAAACAACTGTCTAAATTATTTTCGAAATAGAATATCACTACAAAGCGACTTTTTTGCCATTTTGAACACAAGCAAAGTAATAAAGCATGTTTTATCTATATACATAATTTTATTTACTAAATTTAATATATAATGGAAGGTTATCAGATTAAATTAACGGTCACATGAGTTTATTACAATTAATCGTTATGTACAACAATCCCTTAGATGAATTGGAATGAAAGCAATTTAATTCGCATATCAAATTGGGACGCGTAAACAAAATCCACTAGATATTATGGTGATGACCAATTAAAACTTAATCAAAAACGATGTGTATTAATTAGTCATTGTATGCCGTGGCACGATCATCCGTCAGCGGACAACAATGTTGGAGTATTAAACATCCAAGGGCTCACTTTATCACGCGTATAGAATTTCATTGAAATTACTAATAAAAACATCACTTATTTTTGCATCCCAAAATAATATAAATTAATGTAATCTTAACAGAAATGTTAACATTTATAAATATTAATTTTTCTTCACTTAAAATCAATCTTGATATCATAAAGACTAATTAATAGAATCAGGCGTTACTTTGCGGAAATTCATTATATTAAAGATGTAGAACCAGAGTAACCGACATAGCCCAACGGATTAGTCTGAAGTGGCAGTGGTCCGGCCATATAGCTCGAAGAACCGACAACCGATGGGGAAGAAAGGTTCTCGAGTGGCAGCCTCGTACCAGTAGGCGAAGTGTAGGGCGACCCCCCACGAGATGGAGTGACGATCTGGTAAGACATGCAGGAAGTCGATGGATGAAGGTGGCTCAGGACCGTGCTTTGTGGCATTCCTTGGGGGAGGCCTATGTTCAGCAGTGGACTTATGAAAGGCTGTAATCATGATGATGATGATGATGAAAGATATAGTGGACTGTATGTATTTATTTATTTGTTAAGGTGAATACTGCTAGGGGCGTTATTAAGAAAAAGGTGGTAAACGTTACAATTTTATATATTAAAGTATTTAAAGGAGCGGCAATTATGACTATTACTATACACACAAGAAGGGTTCTTCTATGGGAGTCTTGATTGTGTTAATTCTTCTGTCTTGAGAGTCTTCTTTCTTGAGTGCTGCTGTCAAATCGAATGAATGAAGGGGCCAAAAGCCTCTTTTTTATTCCCCCGGCGGGTGTTCTGGCATGAGCGTTTTCTCACGTGGTTTTCTGTGCGCTCATTAGTCGGCGACCTCACGTGATGTCCGGGCGGTGTGCGGAGTGTGTGGGGCGCAACGGGGTGTGAGAGGGCGATGGTAAGGCGGCTCCCTTCGCCGTCCGTAGCAAAAGATGTTAAAAAATAATAAGCTCAAATCCGCGAAATAAAGAAAATAAAGAGTCTTCCCTAGTTTGAAGAGCATCTCCTATCCTGATACTGCAAAGTCTATTTTACCTAATGTTGCCAAACACGTGTCGTATTATCGACAGTCTTTCCTAGTGTAGTAGAGTTGGGAGTAGTGGTGCTGGGATTAGTGTTGACTAGGATAGTGTGGGAGTAGTTCTTCAAACTAGGTAAGACACATAATTTTGTTTTATTATGCGGATCTTAGGGAATATTTTTAACATTTTTAATTTTTTATCATGTAGTGTTGCATGCCATAAGCGCAAAGCGCGTAGGTATGTTCCACTAGCGCCTAAAAATCAAGATTCCAACTTTTTGTCGCATGAATTTGATACATACTTGACCAAGGTTATTATTTTTATAATGACAGATTTTTATTACAATATTTTGTTTTCGCTAAAAGTACGTAGGTTTTATATATAAATATACTTATACCTTTAGGACTTAATGGAGTAACCTGAAAATGTACTTCGGTATCTACTACTGGAACTCCTCGAAGAGTAGAATTAGGTGTGCCGAGTTTGGCCTCGTTTTGTTAGTTATGATGAGACCTTACCTCTGGACTTGATACAGTGACCTAAAATTGTACCTAAATGAACTCCTTGACGAATAGAACTACAATTTGCAACTTTTTTCATTTTTTCAGGATCTTATGAGTCGTGCAATTTTGCATTTTCTAAGTTTGTTTTTGATTGAAATTTGACATAAAATTATCGGAAAATTGGAAATATAGTAATAATTATAAGGTCTTTAGTGAAAGCTCGATTGTAATTAAACTACTTTAAAAATTTACGAATAATCATGTTATTCGTAATATTTTGAATGCGTTTGAGGAATGTACTATTGGATTTATCAATAGCTCTATTTTTGTTTTTTGATCAGTATCATTGCATCTATATGAAATCGTAAGATTAACAAAAATAGTAATAATATGTAATCTAAGCCCTATATCTTCATTGAACCGAAGAAGTTGCTCAGCCATGAGCATGTTCACTTTTTACGTGAATTCCCAGATAAGTGGTACGTTTGCGCATTAAAGATCTGCAATCGTTTAGATGTGCAGATCAGTTTAGAAAGGTGTTAGTTTCAATAAAATTTTTGTTTAATTCCAAATTTTTCTGCCGAAATTTATTTTATTTAAATTCTACAATAAAAAAAGAGACTTGATCATATATATCTATTTTTTTTTTCGTATTAAATTAGCTCTAAGATCAATTTGTAAAGGTTTATGAGTTCTTAATTAATTTTTAATTTGGATTTATATAATTATGTAATTATTTTAACAGCTATGATGATTTAATTAATTAAAGGTTTATTAAATACCATACTGTGTCTCTGTAATAATATTTGAACATTCTTCGTTGGTTCATCTAGATAAATACAAGTGCTTATCGAGCTTATTGAAATAATGCATATTAATATAATTCATCGTTATTACAGCCCTTCACAAGTCCACTGCTGAACATAGGCCTCCCCATAGGTTGCCTCATAGGGGGGATATTGACCATAGTTGTCACGCTTGGCCAGGGGGTTGGCAGTCGCAGTCTTTTATTTTTAGTCGTTGTTAGGGAGACTTTGCTGCCCGTCTCCTGATTTGTTTTGCCTCTCCTGATTTTCTGCAAACAGTTTCTGTTCACAGCAATCAGTTTCTGACGGCCTCATGGAGCAATCAGCTCGAAGCGCAGCTCTAGTTAGTGTAGGTGGACTTTTTATGATATCATGATTCTTTAGAGTAGGTTGTTGATGAGGGTTTCCTATACGCTTAAAATTGCAACCACATCTTTAAATAGAATTTTATTAGTAATTTAATTTATTTTAAAATTAGAGTTCAAATGTGTGCGGTATGTTATATATAAATAAAATAATACAAACTAAAATAATCATTAATTTATAGTGTTGGGGTTTGAATATCCGTTAAAACATATCATCCTGTGGGTATCTTAGAGGCGACACAAGGATAATGCAACTGGAAACGGACAACAGCATCTTCCTGGTAACATAATATAGAAAAGAAAAAAATACACTTCCCTACTTTTTAAGTTGCCTGTCAATCGTGTTATCTATGGCAAATACACCCATTATGAGAATATCCATGGGTAGGTTTTTTAATTTTTCTGTAAAGAAAAATGTAATTAAAATGTATAACATTAATGCTTGTAAATGCATATCATCTCTTATTTGACGTAAAAGCCGATAGAAGGAAATCAAATTAAAGACGGCAGCAGCATCTATGTGATAATAACTGACAATAATAAAAACTGCAATTTACAACACACTCTTCTTAAAATATACCGAAGACATGTTGTCAACTCCGCTAATACTTATAAGGTGCAGCGAGTAGTTCCTTGCTCTATGACCCAATCAGAAATAAAAGTAGGCTTGTGTTTAGCAGTAGGATGTATATAGGTGTTAAATTAACTTTCCTTAACTTTTATCACGAAAAATTCAACTTCGTATGTACTATCGATGCAGCAATTCCATGTTCATCGAAGCTACAGTCTCTTTGCATTCAGTACTGCAACATTCATTTTTACTGCACTTAAGTAGAACGTTTCGATGAAATGATGTTGGAGCGATGTATCGATTTGTTTTGTTTGAAATGCAACGTTTGTTTGCGCTTGACGCTTCGTGTTCCGCTTTGCTATTGAAAAGTTTGAAAAGGCTCTCACTACAATACAGGTTTATTGTCGTTTTAATAATAAAAAATATCTGAATACGCGAAAGCAGTTAAAAATAACCTTTAATATTTACTGGAGTTAGAACTTCTTTTCTGCGTAGAAGTTCGTCTTTGTAGGTATCACCTCATTACTATTTCTGCTGTCAAATAGCAGTACTCATATTGCTGTGTTCCAGTTATAAAACTACAGAGAGCCATTATATACATATATATTACATACCTATATTAGAAACGCAGTAGAACCACGCTGCAGATACATTATGGTAAGGCCACCCTCCCATAGGATACCAGCGTGAAATAGCAGCTTAATGCTGCTGTGTTTCGTAATAATATGTTGAGTGTAGAAAACCGGAGACTTTTTATTGGAATTAAGGTATTCCATCTTAATCCTCAGGGGTAACAACGCATCTGCATTTTGATACTCATTGAGGATAAATATAGACGTCTGTTGGCCAGAGCATGCTCATACCATCAAGTGAACTGTGTGCTCGTTTGTTACTCTATTCAATTAACAAAATATAGGTTATGAAACATTATATTATTCAGATGTGACCTATCCTTCTTTGTTTGAAGTTGAGAGTCCATGATCTGTCGTAGCCAATTACCATCGTATGGACTATAGGACGTTCGTTACTTCCGTTTTATTAAAAAATCACATCACAAATCCGGGAGGTCATACCTTGAGTGTAGACCATACTTGACAGTGTCAATTTGGGTTTAAAACCGAGTTTTTTTTTATAAATACCTGCATGTATTTCAAGAATGTACCTATTTTTTTTTTATATTTTAGGTCACTGTCTAGTAATTGTCAAGAAAAAATTCCAATATTTTACCACATCTAAAAGAAATTTAATTTTTTTATTAAATGTCTTTTATCGGTAGATCAGGATAGGATCACCACCTCTCATAGAATACCAACGTAAAATAGGAAGTTAAGGCTGTTGTTTTTCGTATGGTGATTTTAGAGAACTGGAAACCGTTTTAACTGGAAACGAGGCATTCCATTTTAGTCTTCTGGAGTGACAAATATGTATTCTCATGATTAAATATTATTGTCTATGGGCCACAGCATCCACTTACCATCAGATGGACTGTGTGCCCGTTTGTCACCATTATTCTATAAAAAGGTCTCACTGGGATACCACGCTGACGTCGTTGGTTATGTAGCCATGACTGCCTCTGGTAAAGGAGAGTTGCCAGTTAGTTTCGTAGTCGTAGTTAGTTAAGTTGAATGCAACTGATAGCGTTTGCAAAATTTATCAATTATATAAGTCGGTAAATTTAATTAAAAAAATTGCCTTAATTGTAACGCTTGTCAATCGGAATAATGAACTTGTTTATGACGCTGCTGCTCGTTGGCGGTCTGGATATTTTACGTCCATCGTTAATGAGATGGTAATATCGCCTATCTATCGAAAGCCATAAGATATTTCTATTAAAAGAGGATTATGACTTAAGTTCACTGTCTCACAGCATGTTTAATAAAATAAAATGGTTGTCATTTTATTTTACCTAATCTTCTGAGAAAAGACGACTCTAAAATTGTTCAATTAAAGACAATTGCAAACGTCATCACCTAAATGCAAGTATTTAAGCGGAATAGTGACGAGACAAAATATTAGTCACACGGTCATTCCATGCAGAACCATGAGTAAGAATACTATTTTGTACACAGTAATTGATCAGAAATTATTAAAACATATTTTAACATTCCGAAATAGGACCTTCAGTTCTTCGTATGTACACTATGTTTAACACCGAATTCGGTTATTACTTTTAATTAAAAGGTACTAATTTTTTTGTATAGTTTTTCCTCCCTTCCCTTCTGGGTCGTGGTCCTTCACTGCTAGCTTTATGAGGAAGCTCAAAGTCGTTCAGCGAGCTATGGAACGTGATATGATCGGCTTTTCTCTGCGTGGTAAACTTAGAAATGAGAATATTCGCGGAAGAACCAGAGATACCGACATAGCCCAACGGATTAGTAAGCTGAAGTGGCAATGAGCCGGCGATATAGCTCGAAGAACCGATGGGTAAAAAAGGTTCTCTAGTAGCAGCCTCGTACCGGTAGGCGCTCAGGTGGCTCAGGACCGTGCTTTGTGGCATTCCTTGGGGGAGCCTTATGTTCAGCAGTGTACTTGTTAAGGGCTGTAGTAACAATGATAATGTCGACCCTCTTTACTCTCCGCGACCGGAGCGTAATCGGCGGTGGAGCCATAGACCAGATCCGCTATTGGCGTCAGGAAGGCTAGTGCTTCTGAATGCTCGTTTTTCTTCGTCGCATAGCCTCTGCACGTCGGACTCGGGGGTACCCATTACACAAGTGGCGTTGTAGACCACGCAGGACCACGCAGCGCCTTACCTGAGAAGAAAATGGGAGCTGTACGCTCTCAAAGAAGCTGTGAGCAAAGGTGGAACACCATGGAGTTACAGTCGGTGCGCGTCTGTCATAAACTTTTCTAGTCCTCGTGTAAAAAAAGAAAGTTACTTGCGCTTTGTGAACACGTTAAGTTCATTTTAACCATCGAAATTGTTGTTATTTTAAATTTTTATTTAACACAATATCGTCGGTTACACGTATACTTGATTATTTTTAATTATTATTATCCCTCCTGGTGTTAAACATTATGCATCCCATAATAAAGTGACTTTCTTTGCATAATAAAACCCACTAGAACTATTGCATATTAGGTACTATAATGTACAGTTTAACGTTTTTACTAAATCACAAAGCTAATTGAACTATGTTAGTAATGATCTAGGCTATATATTATCCGCAAAATGTGTTAGTTTTTGTTTTGAGAGAAAAAAGTTTGACAAACGTAATTGTTTTTGATTACCTTAAATCTTAATAACGTCAGATCAAGGCGTGTCGCCAGTATTGATAACAAGAACATAATAAACTTTGTATATACATATATACACGCATAATAGAATGGGGAAAAAGTTTCTTCATGTTTTTTTATATAAAATATAAGAAAAATCTTTGTCGTTATGCTATCTATGTATCTGGTTGATTTTAGTAGTTTATATAGCATGTTAATAAAAAGTAAAAAAGTTGCTCTCCCGGCATTTTTAAATTGTTTTTCTGACCGCCAAAATGAGTGAATTTAACGAAGAAATTAGATACATTTGGAAGTTTTATTACCAAAAAGGGAAAAATGCGACTGTATTCTCTAAAGTGTACTCCTTTGAGATTCTCTATTGAAACGTAATGCAATCAAATCATTTTGAAAATATTGATCACTGGTGATAAAAAATGTATAATTTGCGACAAGAACGAACAAAAAAGACCATGGTCAAAGGCTAGTCAAACTCCACAGACTGTAGCGAAGCCCGGATTAACACGCAATAAGTCACATCATTGTGTGTTAATCACGGCTGCTGTGTGTATTTTTTACAGGAGAGGAAGAAACGAGCATGCGGCTCACCTAATGATAAGTGAATACCGCCGCCCATGAACAACTGCAACACCAGGAGAACCAGGAATTACAGATGTGTTGGCGGCCTTTTAAAAAGGAATAGGCTCTTTTCTGGAAGGTCCCTAAGTTGTATCGCCGGAAAAATCGCTGATGGTAATCGATTCCACAAGGAAAATGTGTGAGGAGAGAAAACATCTTCTAAATCGCACAGTGGTGGACCGCAAATTATCCAGATGGTGTAGATGGTATCCGGAGTTCGGCCGCGAAGTGCGTTCGTGAAATTTAGCGGCTGGGATTAATCCGCAAAATTCCTCAGAGCACTCCCCGTGGTAAATGCGTAAGAAAATGCAAAGAGATGCAACATCTCTTCGCAAGTCAATGAGCCGATCGGAAAGGACTCGGTCGTCGACGATTAGAGCCGCTTTGCGCCGGATGCGGTCAAGTGGAAGGAGCTGGCACTGGGAAGCCCCTGCCCAGAGATGGGAACAGTATTCCATGTTAGGCCGAACCTGCGCCTTTTAAAGATGCAGGCGGGTGTGCCGGCATGAAATACTGACCCGCTCTGCTGAGCACGCCAAGCTTTTTAGAGGCCAATTGGTCTTCTCTTCCAAGTGACCATGAAACTGCACGTCACTCGATATGTCGAAACCGAGAATACCGATACTGGCTGAGGAAACAAGGGGAGTGCCTTGAAACTGAGAAGACACGACAAAGGGTTCTTTTTAGCGGTAAACGCGCAAACTTGTGTTTTTTGAGGATGAAACTGGACTAGATTAGTCACCCCCATTCCGAGACTTTGTTCAGCAAATACTCGACTTCAGACACAAGTTTGTTCCGGTACTCGGCGACGTTTTCCCGAGAAAAATTGGCACAGCCGGTGTATATAGAGCATCACCAGTGCTGTAATCTGCATAGCAATGAATGTTACCAGTTTGCAACATATCATTGATATGCAGAAGAAACAGTGTTGAAGCGCCTGTCAAATTATATTAGCAGTTCTCATGCCAATATTAGTCCGTAAGCTGTGTAGGTATGTTTAAAAAATGTTGTACCTGTCGTCGTTGTAAAAATTAGAGATCAAGTAAAGGTCGATTGAGCAAATTACTGCATTTTATTATTAAAAAGAGATCAAATTCCTATCCATGGTCCTAAATCGAAGCCGGATTTGAAAAAAACGTAATTGGACAAGATATTATTTAGTGGAATACGCTTGGGAAGTCTTAAATATTCGTTGTGGAAATACCACCGAGGGAGTGAAGATATTTAACCAAGAAATCTGGAGTCTTAGCCCCTTAGATATTGGACTATTATTTAATTTATTTAACCCAGCACTCATTATCAGGTAGTATTTTGTGTAAATCGACTGCTAATTTATCAGGTTAGTACCATAATAATTTAATAATAATTACAGCCCTTCACAAGTCCACTGCTGAACATAGGCCTCCCCCAAGGAATGCCACAAGGCACTGTCCTGAACCACCTGGTTAGTACCAAATTACCTATAAAATAATTACGTATAACTTAAAGTATTTAATCGGCTAAAATTCATTTAATATTGTTTTATATAGTTTCTAATAACCGTCAAATCATAATTAAATTAAATTATAAAGCTTGGTTAAATTATATTGACGATATTATAATTTTTTTTTTCTTTATTGGTTTAAACTGTTTTTTAAAAAATAAGTCAAGAGAGTGTATAATTGAAAAAATTGCATAATATTATTTATTACATACTAAGGCATACCTGTGAAGCTGTTTGATTGTCTGAATTGTATTTGTTACCCTTAATTGTTGTTAATTATAAAGTTAAATATCAAGGTAGTACATGTACCATTTTGTTTAATTATTTAAGAGTTTGAAAAATAAGTAAGGGAATTAGTTTTCATTTCTTTATAACTGTAAGCAAAGTTGTATAAAACTACTTATGAATTATATTTTATAAAATATAAACTTCTTGTTTGTATAAATTTCAGGCATTTGCACTAGTCTCCCAATACCAGCCAACATGTCAGAAGATAAGGAGCAAATTAGGAAACGAGCTAGCTACAAGGGACAAATAACTGCTTTTTCAAATTATTTAAATTCACTGAAGGTATCTTCATTGGCTGCTACTGAGGTAAATGAGTTGCAATTACGTATTAGTAGGATTGAGTCAATGTATGAACGATATGATGAGGTACAATTATCCATCGAGTGTAATACTGATAATATAGACGCCCAGATATCAGAACGAACTGAGTTTGAATCCCTGTATTTTAAATCGCTTTCTCTTGCAAAAAGGATCTTAGCAGATTGCATTAAGGCAGATGACATAAGCAGTGACGGTGGCTCTCATTCCGGCAATCATAAATTTGTTAAACTGCCCACTATTCAACTACCTAAATTTAATGGTTCTTATGATAATTGGTTAGAGTTTCATGACACGTTCATGAGCCTCATACATTCAAATGACGAGATAGATGACATAAATAAGTTTCACTATCTGAGAGCGTCGTTGGAAGGGCCCGCTGCTGTGGTAATACAGTCAATCGAATTCTCGGCAGCTAATTACACCGTCGCATGGACTATATTATGTGATAGATATGATAATAAAAGACTACTAATTCAAAATCACGTGACAGCCTTATTTAATATAGCACCAATTCATAAAGAATTGTCTGTCAACTTAAAACGTCTCATTGACCAAATAAATAAAAATTTACGTGCACTAGAATCTCTCGGTGAGCCAACTAAACAATGGGACACACTTCTCATTCATATTATTACTCAAAAATTAGATGCTAAGACATATCGTGAATGGGAAGAGTCTAAAGGTCGTTTGGAGAAAGATACACCTATTACGTTCGATATATTTTTGATGTTTTTAAAAAATCGAGCCGATTTAATCGAAACACTAGAAATGTCTAATTCTGGTGCTACTAACCGTTTAAATTCTTCTATAAAATATGCTCCAAAAGTTAAGGCAATGGTTTCAGTTCGGGATACCGGTAATAAAAACGGTTCGGCCTTTTCCGCCAAACTGTGTCCTAAATGTAAGGGTGACCATAAGTTAAGCAGTTGTCCTCAGTTTCTTGGATTAAGTAACGATGTGCGTCTACAGTTACTGCCAGAGTATAAAGTATGTTTCAATTGTCTTAATTCAGGACATTATGCAAATCACTGCAAAAAGCCAGGATGCAAAATATGCCACCGAAAGCATAACACTCTCGTGCACGTCGCAGATTACCAGTCAAAACCAATTACAGATATTAATACATCTAACACGAGTAGTGGTAATAATAAGCCCGTTATGCAAGGTCATTTCGAACAAACAAACAGTTCGACAGGCTCACAGTTGTCATCCAATTCTAACGCACATCTGTCATTATCCGCAAAGGTAGGCACTGCATCGTGTAGTGAACAAGGCGACGTATTGTTGTCGACGGCATTAATTAAAGTTATAGGTAAGAATGGTTGTCCATATATTGCTCGTGCTATTCTTGAAAGTGGCAGTAACGCTTGTTTAATAACTGAAGAGTTATATCAAAGGCTAGGTTTGCCCGCTCAAAATGTAAATCAGTCGGTAGTCGGTATTAATAATGCTTCGGCACACATCAAGAAGACTTGTAAGGTATCGATAAAATCATTGAATGATAACTTCTCTAGTAATTTTCATTGTTTTGTCCTACCATCAATAACCCAAAATGTACCTACTAGATATGTTAATTTGTCAAACTTAAAAATTCCATCTAATATTTCTCTGGCAGATCCTAATTTTCATTCACCTGCTCCCGTTGACATGCTTATAGGTGCTGATGTCTTTTGGGACTTAATAGGAACGCAGAGATTAAAATTAGGGGACGGTCAGCCGATTCTTTGTGAAACTAGCTTAGGATGGTTAGTATCAGGTCCGATTGATTATAGATATGTAAAGAAAGGGGTTAACTCTATTAAATGTAATTTTACAAGAATATTTCAAGATGAGGCTAGTAAAGATTTAGATGAAGATATACAAAAACAATTAGTACGCTTCTGGCACCTCGAAGAGGTAAGCCCTGCGTCTCTTTATTCAAACGAAGAAAAATTATGCGAAGAACACTTTTTAAAAAACACCACACGACTGGCAAATGGTCGATTTTGCGTGAGGATACCCTTAAAACATAATCCTGACGTATTAGGTGATTCTTGGCCACGAGCTAAGAAGTGTTTACTATCGCTAGAGCGCAGGTTAGCAGGTCAATCTCAGGTCTATGAAATGTATAAAGAATTTATGTCAGAGTATGAAAGTCTGGGTCATATGGAGAAATGT
Source organism: Parnassius glacialis (assembly GCA_033319125.1). Lineage (NCBI taxonomy): Eukaryota > Metazoa > Arthropoda > Insecta > Lepidoptera > Papilionidae > Parnassius > Parnassius glacialis. The sequence goes on along the minus strand of JAVANC010000012.1, from coordinate 38,647,445 downwards.
GAGAATGATAATTTACCACGTAAGATGCATTTTATACCACATCACGGTGTGCTGCGGGAAAGTAGTACTACTACTAAATTAAGAGTCGTTTTCAATGCTAGCAGTCCGACTTCTTCGGGTGTTTCCTTGAATAATATACAGATGGTAGGTCCCGTGGTACAGGACGACCTTTTGGCCATTCTTTTACGCTTTCGGCTACACAAATACGTTCTCACAGCTGATGTTGAGAAAATGTACCGGCAAATAGTCATTCATCCCGATGACCGCTATTTGCAACAAATTGTCTGGCGTGATAACCCTTCAGAACAGCTTCAAGCTTATCAACTTAACACCGTGACTTACGGCACCTCTAGTGCTCCCTTTTTGGCAACTAGGTGCCTCCAACAATTAGGCTTAGAGTGTACCGATGACAAGGTTGCTCAAGTGATCATTCACGATTTTTACGTTGATGACTTGCTAACGGGAAGGGATGATATTAACGAGGTTACAGATTTGCGCCGTAAAGTGACTTCCACACTTGCATCAGCTCATATGGTTTTGCGAAAGTGGAAGTTGAATGAATCTCAACTGGTTAGTGAAAATGATATTTCTCCGCTTGATTTAAATATTGGTGGCTTTGAACCGACTAAAACTTTAGGCCTTGGGTGGCAATCACATACTGACCAACTTTGTTTCCCTATAGGAGGGCTATTCTCAGGTAGAACAAAGCGTGATATGTTATCTGTGATTTCTCACATTTTTGATCCACTAGGACTTCTATCTCCCTGTGTAATTAAGATGAAAATGCTTCTTCAACAGTTGTGGCTGCTCAAGCTGTCATGGGATGAGCAGTTGACGCCAGAAATCAGCAAGATGTGGGCTGAGATAATAGTCGATTTACCTTAATTAAATACTCTACGTATTCCACGTCGTGTTATTTGTGACTCGCCTAGTTTGTTTGAATTTCATATTTTCTCGGACGCTTCTGAGCGAGCATATGGCGCCTGTTTATATGTGCGTAGTGTTAATGATCAGGGTGAGGGTTTAATTCAATTATTGATGGCGAAAAGTCGTGTCGCGCCGCTTAAACCTATAACAATCCCAAGACTGGAACTTTGTGGTGCACTTGTTGGAGCTCGCCTTTACCAAAGGGTTGTAGCATCGCTGAGACAACAAGCTAAGCGCACTTTCTTTTGGACAGATTCGTCCATCGTGTTAGGATGGTTAAAGGTGTTGCCTAGCAAGCTACAACCCTTTGTTAGAAATAGGGTTGCTGAAATATTAGAGAAGACTGGAAATTGCGAGTGGAGGCATGTCCCAACAGAGTGTAATCCGGCCGATCATATTTCTCGCGGTGTGAGTTGTAAGGATATTTCATCCATGAGTAAGTGGTGGTCAGGACCTGAATTTTTAAAGAAAGAGGTCTCTCACTGGCCTGCAAATTTCTTAAGTATTAATCACGAGTTGCCTGAGATTAAATCGTCAAATGTTATCCTCCACGGAATACTTCATTCTAACAACAATGAAGATTTAGGCGGGAATAAATTAATTGAATTTAAACGCTTTTCTAAATATACTAGATTAAATCGGGCCGTTGCTTATGTGCTGCGTTTTATTAATAATTGTAGAAAGCAATCCGTTCACGGTCCTCTAAGCAATCAAGAGTTGCAAACCGCACTCAATGTTATTATAAGAATATCTCAGAGTGAATCATTTGAGGAATACACCATGTTAATTAAAAATAAAAGCTTACCCACTAAAAGTCCGTTGCATAAATTTAATGTATTTCTCGATGATAATAAAATAATGCGTGTTGGAGGGCGTCTTGAAAATTCCGATTACTGTTATGAGAAAAAACATCCCATACTTATACAGTCCACTCATTATTTTACCAAATTGCTCTTCAATTATGAGCACATAAGGTTAATGCACGCGGGACCACAGCTAATGTTGGCCACTATAAGAGAGATGTACTGGCCGATTAGAGGTCGTAATTTGGCCAGATCTTGTTATCGACAATGTGTAAGATGTAATAGAATGAAAGGAAAAACCATCTCTCCAATAATGGGCAACCTACCACACCAACGCATCCTTTCTGGTTTTTCATTTCAAAATATTGGACTAGACTATGCGGGACCAATTCAATCTGTTTCTCGCCATGGCCGTGGTTGTAAAATTGTAAAGGTGTATATAGCTATTTTTATTTGCTTCGCGACTAAGTCAATTCATCTTGAATTAGTGGGTGATTTAACTAGCAATACCTTCATATTAGCTTTGCGCAGATTTATGTCAAGAAGAGGGAAACCTCTTAATATTTATTCGGATAATGGTACCTCCTTTGTAGGCGCATACAATGACATTTCAAAATTTATTAGGACGTATTGTAATTCTTTATCTGAGGTAATGGCAAATTAAGGAATTAATTTCCATTTTATACCGCCTTATTCTCCCCATTTTGCTGGGCTTGCGGAGGCTGGTGTCAAATGCATTAAATATCATTTAGTTAGAGTGCTGGGCAATTGTAATTTGACTTACGAGGAACTAAATACCACATTAATACAAATTGAGGCTATACTTAACTCCAGACCACTCACACCTTTGTCAACGAATCCTGAAGACTTGCTACCACTAACGCCCGGTCATTTTTTGATTGGACGCCCCTTGACTTCCTTGCCGACACCAGACTATAAAGATCATTCCGTAAGCTCTTTAACCCGATTTCAACGAATAGAACAATTACGTCAACATTTTTGGGCTAGATGGAGCAAGGAATATATATCAGAGCTTCAACTGCGGATGAAATGGCGTTCCTGTAAAGGCTCTTTAAAGTTAAATTCACTGGTACTCCTAAAAGAGAAGAATTCACCGCCATTAAAGTGGAAGATGGGTCGCATCGTCGCAGTCCATCCAGGCTCGGACGGCGTATCAAGGGTGGCGGATATCAAAACATCGACTGGTATAGTTCGCCGATCATTTAGCAAAATTTGTCCGCTTCCTGAACCTGAAGAATCTGGTTGAAAGGTAGACTTTCTTCTTTCTTCTTTTTTTTTAAAAAACGTTACCCCTACACTAGGATTTTCTCCTGTATCGCAGAGGCAGTTTACAAACACAAATTGCACAAGGACAAACATCCAGACCCGGAACAATTATTTGTAGGTCATACAAATACTTGTTCTGTGCGGGATTCGAACCCGCGGCCCCCAGCGCATCAACTCATTGCTAAGCCACTGCGCTACGGAGCCGTCAACGCCGGGGGGCATGTTAAAGCGCCTGTCAAATTATATTAGCAGTTCTCATGCCAATATTAGTCCGTAAGCTGTGTAGGTATGTTTAAAAAATGTTGTACCTGTCGTCGTTGTAAAAATTAGAGATCAAGTAAAGGTCGATTGAGCAAATTACTGCATTTTATTATTAAAAAGAGATCAAATTCCTATCCAAACAGCGTTGGTGATAGCACACAGCCTTGTGGAACACCAGCGTTAATAGGCTTGTAAACGGAGCATGCACCGTCTACAACGACCTTGATGCTCCGATCTGCAAGGAAGCTGGTGATTCAATTGCACAATTTCTCGGGAAGCCCATAAGAATGCTTCCCTCTTGGACTCTGCTGCCTCCGCCCATCTATAAGTCAGGTAGACCAGAAAATCACCAGCTGATCGACCCCGAAGAAAACCGTATTGGCGGTCACTAACCAGCTGGTGATCTTCAAGGTACTGCATGAGCTGGCAGTTAATAATGGATTCCATTATTTTGGAGAACAAGGAGGTGACTGCGATAGGCATGTAGTTGGACGGGTCTGAGCGGTCGCCTTTTTTAGGGAGCTGGTGGACAAAAGCTATCTTTCATGATTTTAGGACTACGCCTAGGGAGTAGGAATACCGGAAAAGACGCGTTAGAACTGGTGCCAACTCCGGAGGATACGTCCTCAGCACAATTGGGGGGATTCCGTTAGGCCCACTCGACTTGTAGATGTCCAGGGAGAGGAGTGCTTTGTGGAACAATCGCTGTGATAACCGCACATCCGCCATGGAGCACACACCGCGGGATGGTCGGCGGTGTGTTCTCCCCGTCATCAAGAGTCGATCTAGATGCAAAAAGGGAGCCTAAAAGGTCGGCTTTCGCTTTTGCGGCGTGGGCCAGTGAGTCGTCCTCCCTGTGCGGAGATGCTAGTGATGGCTTACAGAAATTCCCTTTGATAGCCTTGGCGAGAGACCAGAATGCACAGGTTCCCTAAGGAAGGCGAACTAGTTTCTCGCCAATTCTGCCAATGTGCTCTGACTTTGGCTTGGCAATAACACTGTTAAAGGACCTGGAGGCGAAGTTATACTTCTTTTTAAGTGTGCTGGTGTTTACTTCCCGAATCGCTGAAGCCGCAGCCCAGGTTTGATAACACTGCTGCTTATGTATATGATATACAGATTATGGAATAAATAGTTTCATTTCCTTTAGTACCACATCAGTGACAGAGTCAGCAACATAGCTGGGATCATCCGGCGAGAAGCAAACCCGTCCCCATAGGTAGGATTTTTTTATGGGATATGGTGACATACGAGCACACAGTCCACCTGATGGTAAGTGGTTGCTGTGGCCCATAGACATCTACATCTATCCTCGTTTGCCAATCAAAATGCAGTTGCGTTGTCACCCGTGAGGACTAAGATTGAATGCCTCTTATCCAGTCAAACGTGTCTTCGGTTCTTTACACTCACCATACAAAACGCAGCAGTGTTTAGCTGCTATTTTACGCTTGTATTCTGTGAGAGCGTGGTCCTTCCGCGGTCGAGCTGACCCATTCGTGCTACAACTATACTACCAATATAGCTGCAGCATGGCTCTACCACGTGTAAAAACATGTGCATGATACAAAGAAAGACCGCATTCCGTCCCAATCCGCCGACTTGTAATGCCAAACACGGCGGCAACCTGCAGAACGCAACCGCGAGGGAGCGTGAGTGGCACCACACTCCGGATCAGACAATGGTCCGAAGAGCCAAGAGGGGCATCGTCAGAAACCTGATATCCGTCCGGATGAGAGGTCGGCAGAAGGTCCTTAGAAGATCCTCCACATCTAGAATCCGCGTAGGCGAATAACCAGTTGTGTCAGACCATATGCCAAGGCAAAATCATAAACAGATCTCCACGCATGATCGGTTAAACGTGAACCGAGTCATTCGGCGTGGTCGATAAGTCGGTCTGTTTCGGCATTACCGCTATGACATCTATAGAGGCACCCGTAGATGCGCGGATTGTCATCGCTGTCTACGCGTAGCCAAAGGATGGACAGGTCCGAACCTTCAAGACTGCCGAGGCGTCGAGAACAGATGTCCTCTCTGACGTATACGCAACCTTCAGCCCGAGGTACTAAAGAGTGCTCCAATTTGTACCCCGGGTAGGAGAGATACGAAGTATCAGCTGGAGGGGACACCTGCGTCTCGTTCAGAAAGAGCAAGGCCGGCTCGAGATGGTAGTGGACGGCATTTAGGTTCAAGTGGAGTCCCCTGATGTTGTGGAAATTCACGGATGGCGTGGCAGGAGTCGCCTAGGTATTGTTTCTCAGTTTTCCCCGAGCAGTAATTGTTTTGAGCGGAATTTCGCCCCCCTCCCCCGAATACGCGGGGCAGCCTGAGCACCCACGCTCAGGAGTGGAATAACATGGTCGTGGATGCTCAGCGTGGGATTCTCCAAGGGCGCCTGTACCCTCCTGAGGTAGTCTTTGATGTGATTCCGCTACCATGTTGATGGGGGGGGGGGGGGGGAATAGGGCCTCCGGCCACCTGCACTTGAAAACAAACGGTCGAAATTAATCAAGAGAAAAGGAGTGGTCTTTAATTTCATCATGACATGAAAGACCACTCTTCCAAACACATATTTGACCACTCAGAAAAAAAGAGAAAGCTTGGTTGGAAAGTGTTTATGCATCCATCATATATTCCTGACCTTGTACCCCTAGATTTTCACCTGTTTCGGTCTCTTCAGAATTTTTTGGATAATGTTAGGTTAACATCAAGAGGGGACTGTCAAAACTACTGGTCGTATTTCTTATCGAAAATCTCAAGATCTCTACAGCAACGGCATTATGTCATTACCTACAAGATTGCAACAAATTATCGAACAAAATGGCGCAAATATATTATAATTAAGTGTAATTAGAAAATATCTTGGATTTGTATATAAAATGCGAATAAACTTTTGCCCCGACCTATTATATATTTTTGATATATAATATGTGATCTTTATATTTAAGTATTATGTCTCCATCTGCCAACGATTGCCTTTGGTACCCAGGGTTGACTGGCAGAGAACGTCACATGGCATTAAGTCCGCCCTATATACCCTTTACTTAAAGGTGCTACATTTAAGCTTTTTAAATTAAAAAAATAAATAAAACTAAACAAATGTTAAACCTTTCCAAAAACTCTCTCACTTTCTATACTCCTTCTGAAAACAAATGGCATGTACGTTGTTAAATGAGGGCATTTGAAACATTTCAAACAAGCACTTAACCAGATTTAATGCAAACAATTCAAATTTAAAACGATGTGTTTAATACCATAAATGTTTGTACACTACAAAGCGCCGGCGCTACGGCTGGAATCCAGATGTTACAACGTTGGTTTATGGTTTCTAAGAATTTCACTTGTCATAACTCTAATAGTTTTAGACTGCTTTAACAATGTATCGTTTATGGAATATAATATAAGCATATAGAAAAGGAGACTCCGATATCGCAACTAGGCGAACGACGGCATGGCTAAGCTTTTTTTTAATGTAATAAGGCTAACAAATGAGCACACAGTCCACCTGATCGTAAGAAGATGCTGTAGCGCATAGACATATAAATTTATCCTCAATTAAGAATAAAAATGCAGATGCGAAATTTTAATTTCTTACGTCTAAAATCAAACAGGTTTAATTTAGTTTTATTCCTTTACTTAAATTTCATTTATGCTGTGCATTATACCTATCTGAAGTTAAAAGTTTACGATTTTCTTGAAAAGAAATACCAAAAACCATACTGTGACCTATATTTCGTAATATTACTCTGTGTGAGATGTTAGAAAGGCGAGGATGAATTTGACAACTTTATTTCAATTACTTAATTTTCTTATTTCCAGAAGCTTCATTGCAAAAGCCGTTTAACGTACCGAGCTCCGGTAACTACTTGAACAAAACATATATTAAGTTTCACTGTTTAGTTTTCCATTGTGTATGAAAATTCAACGAAACTCTATTCATTTTCAAGTTACAGAGACAATCCTCGCACTTTAAATTCAAAGCAAATGTGTGCATATGTCATGCATGCGCGAATATTATATGCGGGCTGCATGAATTAGTGAGCTCGAGCGAGAGTTGGTAGATGACGTCGTTACCTGCGACAGGCGCTTCTTATATGAATTTCAATTTCTCGTTTTAAACAGTGTGATATATTGTTATATTTTAGTAAGATAATTAGAAGTTAGTATGTTTTCTTGTTTAATTGTGTTACAATAAACTTAAAAAGTTTTTTTTTATAGGATAAGGGTGACAAACGAGCACACAGTCCACCTGATGGTAAGTGGTTGCTGCGGCCCATAGACATCTACATCTATCCTCTATTATAAATCAAAATGCAGATGCGTTGTCACCCGTCAGGACTTAGATGGAATGCCTCATTTCCAGTAAAGAGGGTCTCAGCTCAGCTGCTATTTTACGCTGGTATTCTGTGAGAGCGTGGTCCTTCCCCGGTCGAGCTGACCCATTCGTGCTACAACTATACTACTGATATAGCTGCAGCATGGCTCTTACACGTATAAAAAGTTGCGATATTTAAATAATTTTCCTTATATTTTAATATAGTTACTTAAACAGTTTTTTATTTGTTGATTTTCTATAAAGTTGATTTTACGTATTGGAACTATCCTGGAGCTGAGTTATGGTTGCTGCGCGAATAGATTTTATAGGCCAGGAGAGGAACTCCTAACGATAAGAAAGCATTCCATCTTAGTCCTGGGGTGACACATCTGTGTTCGGATTTTTAATCAAGGATACAGCTGATATACACGTCGTCTATTGGCCACAGCATCCTTTCCACAATATGGACTCTGTGCTCGTTCGTCACCATTACTTGTACGAAAAAAAAGTGGAGCCTTATTTTTAATAAAATAAAATCTGTATAACCTGCAATTCTTATACACCATATGAATAAAATCAAAATGTCTGTCTGTAACATTGAAATACAAACAATATGTTCTCTGCTAAGCCTGGACGTAGCTTAGTAAATAATAAACCTAGCAAGCTAACAGCATAGCAAAGTGGCGAAGCAATCAGCTTTGTAGCGGTTTCTAACGGTTGTCGTTGAGCAATCAGTTTCAAAATAGGAGGTTCAGATGCCTGGGTGATCAGTAATCGATTGCTGAAAACAGAATTTGAAAATGCGAAACCGTTCTCGAGATAATCGTGGGACAGACGGACAGACGGACAGACATCGTGAAATCAATAAGTATCTTCGCGAGCTTCGCCACTTAATAACACCCTTGAGGACTAAGATGGAATGCCTCTTTTCCAGTTAAAATGGTCTCCGGTTCTCTACACTCACCATACGAAATACAGCAACATTTAGTTGTTGTATATATTTTGTTCAAGTAGTTAACGGAGCTCGGTTCGTGAAACGGCTTTTGCAATGAAACTTCTGGAAATAAGAAGATTACGTAATTGAAATAAAGTCAAATTAATTCCTGCCTCTTTAACACCTTACACAGAGTAATGTAATGTAATATAGGTATTTATGGTTTTTGGAATTTATTTACAAGAAAATCATAAAATTTTAACATTGCATAGGTATAATGCATACATACATTACATAGCATAAATTAAATTATATAAAATGAACAAAACTAAATTAAACCTATTTAATTTTCGACGTAAGAAATTAAAATTTCATTTGAAAAACGCCAACATGTTTTTTAATCTACTACCGTTAAAAAAAATTCCCATGTCTAAAGAAGAAACGGCAAATGAAACTACGCAGGTGTTATCTGTTTCAACAACTTTAAAAAGGAGAAGGTTCAATTCAAGTGTATGTTTTTTGTATGTATATATATCTTCGCAGATAGTGAACCAATTTTGATGATTATTTTTTCACTAAATAGTTATACTTAATAAGGGTAGCAAATAAATAACTTATTTTTAGCAATTTGAAGTCTGTTTTTACTTTTTGTTTAAAGTTATAAGTATTGTTATTTCCGTCCGGCCGTGGTAGCTCAGAGTATAAGCGTGTATGTCATAGGATACTATTTACTTTATATTATAAGTCCTGTACACTTTACTTAAAAGCTAAATTACTTTCTTAGAAGCCAAACAAATGTTATGTCAAAGGATACTATTTGCTTTATGTAATAAGACCTGTATACTTTATAAATCATATTGTTTACTTTCTTAGAAGCCACACTAATTCGATTGTAATATTATATGCTAATGTTAATAGTTTACCATAAGTTAACCATAACACCTAGAACAATGTTGTTCCCTTATGTTCACCCCCACCTCCTAGCTTCCTACACTATTTAAACAAAATACTTTCGATCCCTCAATACAATTCCATTACCAAGTTCTCTGTATCACCTACTATATTTTAAGTTAGTTCAAAAGTATTAAATAAATTAATTATAAAAGAGTTTTTGGCTCTGCCACATAACATGCGCTCGCCCTAAAGTTACATTGTACGAGAATAAATTGAGTTTAATATGCGCAACCACCAGCACTATCACAAACCATGAAAACTCCACCGCTGAAGTTCGGTTTCTCCCTAAGATTTTTCTTAATTAGACTATCAAATATGTGGCATTGACATTTATGAGAAATATGGGGGTATTTACAATTGTTGTCACTGTCACATATATGTCATAGTTGTCACGTCGTTTTATGTCTTTTTAAATTATAATAAAATCATTATGAGGAGACATAATGAATTTTTATATTTCAACGAATACTAGTCATTAAATGAAACTTAGTTTTACCGTAAAGATTCCGTTAAAATAAGTTATTAGTTAAGACCACTTTAACTCTATAAACTTAAAGTATAATTCAGTTGAGTTAGAGGCAAATAACTCTTTAAATTTCCTAAGTACTTTAGACATCTGAAATTCTGTTTTTTATCATAGAATAAGGGTGACAGACGAGCACACAGTTCACGTGATGCCCTGTGGATGCTGTGGAGACATCTACATTTATTTTCAATTAAGAATCAAATGGCGGATGCGTTACTGTCAGAACTGAGATGGAATGCCTCGTTTATAGTAAAACCGGTCTCTGGTTCTCTAAGCTCACCACACAAAACATAGCAGCATTAATCTGCTATTTTACGCTGGTATTCTGTGAGAGCGTGGTCCTACCGCGGTCGAGGTGACCCATTCGTGCTGCAACCACAATATAGCTGCAGCATGGTTCGACCACGTAAAATGATCTTCCGAGTAATATGATTAATAATAACACTATAGATCACACTTTGTATGGGAAAAAGACCCATACTAACCAATATATAAAAGTTGAATCTCACCAGCACCTGTCACAGTTAGCTACTGTGGGAAAATATTTGTTTTACAGAATACAAGGGATCTGTGATAGAAAACATCTGGCCACCGAGCTCCAGCACGTCAAGCAAATAATTCAAGACGACAAGCTTCGAGTCCCGTGCGTCACAGTGAACGAGTGAAGAAAACCTTAGTCGAACGTGCGCCTGGTGTACTAAGGAGTTACAGACAAGATTGGCTGCATCTAGAAGCGAGCTTTCATTACTATAAGCTGCCGAAGAGTATTGATAGATTTTTACCATCCGTCAAGTGTAATATTCCTCTACAAGATGTAGGAGTGGAATTAAATATAAAAAAAATAAAGTGTTAAAATCCGTAACGTTTAGGACAGTTAACACCACATTGCTTACTCTAAATGCTTGCTTGCTCCAAACTGATGACAAATAATAAAAGGCCCGTTTTGTCGTGTTGCGATCAGGAGATTAAGGTAAATTTCTTCACTCATTCTGAGATAGTTATGCTAATCCTTCGAAAAATTTTTTAGTTCGGTTAATAAATTAACATGGGAATAAATTTTCCTTTTTTTTTAACCACTCTTTACACCACTCTTTGCGTATATTTTTTTATTTTTATTTTTTAAAATTAATAATAAACCATGCACGGCTAAATCGTCGTCGTCGGCTGATGACATCTTGAGATGGTAATGTTGTTTGTGGTCATAGAGAACAGTTAAAAGAGAACGTGTGTGGGTGCATAGGACGACAGTTTTCACTCTCAGTTAAAACTGGTCAGTCAAAACTGACAGTTTAAAGTGATCGTGTGTAACCCTATTACTCTAGAAAATACACATCCGTTTTTCAAATGTGTTTTTGAGTAACTGAATATTTTGGAGTATGTAAACAAAATATATTACAGTAAAAAGTTGAAGGTGGAAATGTTTATTATAATAGAATTTAGTATATAACTTTAATCAAGCATTATTTTAATGAATAAGGAACATTTAATATATTATATTTTATTAGATATTTGTATTATTTTTTTTATTGGATAAGGGTGACAAACGAGCACACAGCCCACCTGATGGTAAGTGGTTGCTGCGGCCCATAGACATCTACATCTATCCTCTATTAGAAATCAAAATGTAGATGCGTTGTCACCCGTGAGGACTAAGATGGAATGCCTCATTTCCAGTAAAAAGGGCCTCCGGCCACCTGCACTCACCAAGCGAAACGCAGAGGTAAACCTCTACTTCACGCTGGTTTTCTGTGAGGTCGTGGTACCACCCCGGTTCGAGCCGGCCCATCCGTGCGACAGCAAAAGCTGCTGCCTGGCTCTACCACTGTTAAACTGTTATTATTATTTTACAATAAACATATTATGGATCTCAAATCGTGGTCTTTCACTGCTGACCATATGAGGAAGCTTAAGGTCCAGAGAATCCCTTTGCTAAGTCCGCAACTGCATATCAGAAGAATGCCAGCAGCGCATTATTAACTTCCGGGGCAGTCCTTCTTGACTCCAGGACCCTCAAGTGCTATTACGAAGTCTCGGGACCACATTTGAGACATCGTTCTCCTCGGTGGTTATAAATCTCGACATTCCTTAATATGACCCGATAGTGCAAAGTTCAAGAAAATGTAAACTCATTCTACGTAGAGCAGACCAAAAATTAATATTCAAAAACCGAAGGTAGCCGGGATAACTATGACATCGGGACGTCAACAACAACACCTCAGTTCTCCCCGTAACCATGGGTGCTGTTAAGCACCCGAAACGTCGGCATTTAAAATAAGTAAATTAAACGCGATAAAATCGGTAAAAATGGTTTTATTCAATGACCCGATAGTTTTAAATACCCAGTACCTAATATCACGTGTTATGGAGGACAGAAGAGCTTGAGGCAGGCCACTAGTCAAATGGAATAATCAAGTCATTCAAATCACCAAAATGCCACTCTCTCGCACGGACTTCTCAATTATTTTATCTGCCTCTAAATCTACTAGTAGACTGTAACAAGCTCAAAGTAAACCGTCCCTTTAGCGATGTAAATCTCGTATCTTAAATTTGTCGTCATAGCTTTTCATTTGAACGGTCTCATATTAAGGCGAGGATTTCCTATGTTAAAAGGCTTCTAGCGCTCCCTTCTCAAGCAAGCATGCGACATTCGGTGGTTACCTTATTTGTAATGTTTTTATTTATTATCAGGTAATAAATAATCTTAATAAAAATTGCCTACATTTTTATTAATACTTTATTTCATTTTTATAAAGAATCTTGACTGGTTATTGCTTTAAAAACGAAAACTCGAACGTTAAAGCTCTTACCGGGCGATTAAGTTACAATATTTTTTCTCAATTAGTACAAAGTATTTAAAATGGCATTCGATACCGAATTTAATAATTGAGTATTTCATATAATGTACATATATTTTCCGAGCATACACTATTTCAAAGTATTAAAATATACGACATTTTGTCCAACCTGCCCTTAAGATTGCAGACATGTCAAACAGCGCGTTTAACTTGTGTTTCCCGCAATTTAGAGAAAACACGCGACGAAATAACGTTTCTCTTATTTGCCAGAGGTTCAAAAAACCCAAGCTAATATCGGGGAGCGGTCGTTATTGTAGGGTGGTCGCGGTACGCCGCATACATAAAACATGGCCGCCTCTTTGCCGCATCGCGGTGACTATGATCTAATAACGCGTTGCGTAGTTTTTTGTGTGTTGCCACTATTAAGGACGGTACGATGACGTTTATGTTAAGTGGTTTGTAACTATAGGTAAATTATAGTTAACAGGTTGATAGCTCCCTGGTGCAAGTACTTTTGCAATAAGTTTTTTTTTATATAGAATAAACCTAGCAAGCTAACAGCATAGCAAAGTGGCGAAGTAATCAGCTTTGTAGCGGTTTCTAACGGTTGCCGTTGAGCAATCAGTTTCAAAATAGGAGGTTCAGATGCCTGGGTGATCAGTAATCGATTGCTGAAAACAGAATTTGCAAATTCAAACCGTACTCGAGATAATACGGTTGCCGTTGAGCAATCAGTTTCAAAATAGGAGGTTCAGATGCCTGGGTGATCAGTAATCGATTGCTGAAAACAGAATTTGAAAATTCGAAACCGTTCTCGAGATAATCGTGGGACAGACGGACAGACGGACAGACATCGTGAAATCAATAAGTGTCTTCGCAAGCTTCGCCACTTAATAATAGTGACAAAAAAGCTCACAGTCCAGAGTCCACCAGATGGTAAGTGGATACTGTGGCCCATAGACATCTAGATTTATCCTCGATTATAAATCAAAACGCAGATGTGTTATCACTCCTGAAAGAACTATAATGAAAGAGAGAACCATAATAACCACACACCCAATAACCACAATTACCAGAACTATAATGGAATGCCTCTTTTCCAGTAAGAAATGTCTCTACACTCACTACACTCACCACACAAAAAACAGCGGCATTAAGCTGCTATTTTATGTTGGTATTCTGTGTGAGCGTTTTCCCACCCCGGTCGTACAACCATAATATAGCTGTAGCGTGGCTGTACCACGTCAAAGATGGAGGTGATGACCGCAGGTTACAATCCCGCACAAATGTTTGCACTTGTGTAATTTATATATGTAAACTGCCTCCATTGGGTCAATACATTCGCTTTTACAACAAAGTCCCAGAAAATATTCAAGGACTCTCTATTATCAGGTTTTATATTTTTATTACTTTATTTTTATTTTTATTATTACATTTGGGGTTCCAACTGGGTTATTATATTCAACTTGTAAATCATTATCTGTAAGAAAGATATACTCGTATATCTTGCAGACTACCTGAAGAATGCATAAAAATATAAACTATGACTCTATAGTAGATAATAAAGAAATAAATTACCTTGTTGCTAGTACAGTAAGCACTTATGCCGCATTTGCTATCTGTAGTTGTCATTTACTAAAACAATTCGTTCGTCTATACATGTAATAAAATAAATGAAATACTAGGCATTTTCCCTTATGAATTATTATGAATGTATCGCACAGACAAAACCCTCGGTTTATGTGGGATTATTATTATTATCAATTTTTAATTATTATAAAATATAAATGAATACATGGATAATAATAACCCACTGGAAATGAAGTGATCGCTTTCACACAATTCTTAATTAATGTTGTAAGTGGTTATACATCCCGTATTTATCTTTATATATATTATAGTGTTTTTGGATATAGGCGGAGCCGTTATCGAGATTGAAAAATCACCAGACCGAAGCCGGGGTAGATTGGTAGTATTGTATAAATTTATTTTGAAAAAAAGAAAAGTCCCGCTGTATTTCTTTCTTATTTTTCCCAAAATAGAAAGTTTTTTCCAAACCAGTAAAAAACTAATAAAAAAATGACTTTCAGTCAGAATAATATGTTATGTACAATGAATAATTTTTCTACTTTATTCTCAGGGTATACTTAACCTATTTGAGGAACCCTAAACTTGCTCAGGTGTTCCATTGCATTCCATTCATTCATTCTAAAGCTAAACGCATGTCTTATTGTTATAACGATTTCATCGACTCATTTTAAGATTTTTATAAGAGTATTTCTTGCATTAACATTGACATTTAAAGAAAGTGGATCCTCGTTAAAACCACAATAACAATGGAAACGCGCTAACTAGCCCAATTCGCAGAGCTCTTCTCTTTTGATATAACGGTGTCTTGAGCCTCGGCCTTTTACGTGAAGCATGCCATGTAATGCCTTTAACTTTATATAGTTCGTCGGTTTACCTATTCCTTTTGACCAATGTATAAAGTAAAAAATACGAAAGTATTTGCCTTTGTTCGTAGGAGACATACCAACAAAGGTCATTTACTCAGCATGAGATGTAGTGAAACCACGACGCTGATTATCACAGTAATGATCAAAAAATACCTTGCATAATAATAATGTTCTACAAACCGAATTTCGTGCCCAAGGGAGACTAGTCATCGACGCAGGACAAGATTATAGTTACCAAATTTGTGCGCAAGTACAGGTGCACTCTATATTTCCGCACTAGCATAGTCCGATGGGACGGTAAACAGACACGACCGGAGAGAAATCAGGCGCAGGACCAAGGGTTTTACGTGCTTTCCGAGGCACGGTGATAAGACACCGCCAGCTTCCTGAATCCGGGCAGCTACTGAGAATTTCTTGATGGAAAAAACTCAATAAGTGATTCTTTGGCCTGACCCGGGACCTCATGATCAACAGGTGCAGTGCTACAACCACTATACCAACGAGGCAGTCGAATTTAGAAAATACGGCTCCGAGAGTAAATAAGGACAAAAAATTCTGTAGATATGTATATAATATA
The DNA here is from genome assembly GCA_033319125.1 of Parnassius glacialis. Taxonomy (NCBI): domain Eukaryota; kingdom Metazoa; phylum Arthropoda; class Insecta; order Lepidoptera; family Papilionidae; genus Parnassius; species Parnassius glacialis. The sequence goes on along the minus strand of JAVANC010000012.1, from coordinate 38,631,613 downwards.
TATTTGCATGTAGTCTTCGATATAATATATAAATTTTTATCATCGTCATCATCAACATTATTACTGTATTACTAACTAGCTGTGCCCCGCGGTTTCACTCACATATATCACGTGTCTGAGCAATCCGACTCGACACCTCGCTTTTATAGTCTTTCACAGTTGGTTTCTCTCCGTTCTTATCGGGCGGCTAGGGTTATGCGTAGTTCGCGTACCGAGCCGAGTGTTTAATTATTTTAAATTTTTTATTATCTCTTAAACTATGCGTGCAAATAACATGCTATAAATAGCAAAGTTTATCTTCATAAAATTGTCTTGTTCATCTGTTAAGTTTCGTTCGTAAGGATCAATATTTTTTAATTTTCAATATTTTTTTTCACGAAATACCATATTGCGACTTATGTATAAGAAATAGGCATATGGTATGGCAAACATTTTTTTAAGATGGAGTCAAGATAAATATTTTTTTTAAACATTGGTATTAACGTATCACTAACCATTACGCCAGCGCACGCAGATAAAGCAGTTTGAGAGCACTTTGTCTTCTGACTTGCTTAACAAAAATCAATATTTAAGGCTAGCTGAGAGGTGTAGCCAAATGTTAGGTAGTCTAAACTATTCCTTATCAATCTGGTTATCATATACAGAAGAATTTTAAATCAAAGTGGTAGTTCCAGAGATAGCGTGTTTAAACAAACAAACAAAAACACTCCCGCTTTATTATATAGTAGCCCGCCAGACAGACGTTGTTCTGCGCTTTCCAACGACCCTTCCTATAAAGGTCCTTAAATTTGCAAAAAAAAGTTTTGAGGGTCATTTATCGGGATAAAAACTATCCTATCTCTCAAGTTGGACCAAAATGCACACAGTGTGCAAATTTTCATTGAAATCAGTTCAGTAGTTTAGGAGTCCATCGCGGACAAACAACGTGACACGTAATTTTTATATATAAAGATATACTCGTAGACAGGGAGCCCTACATTTCACTTACCAGTGCGAGACAGCCAATCAAGATCCTTTTTTTCTCCATCAGTTGCCGATGGTTAGAGCTGTATGGCCGATCCATTGACAATATTGCAATTATAGTTGTGTATTCATTTGTTATATTTATTAGGTACGTGTAATATATTTCTAACGTAATAAGTTAGTGGCAGATTCGACGAAGCATATCCTATTAGGCGGAAGATTATTGACCAAATTGGCGATATTTTTTTATAACTTCACTTTACTTCGAAACTCAATTTTAGGGAACACATTCTTAAGATTTGCAAGAAGACGTATCGAAATTTAGGATTTGTGTTGCGTCAGTCGCGGGAATTTATAAATCTCGGTGCGGTCCGTGCCTTATATGAAGCACTAGTAAAAAGTCACCAAGAGTGTAATGGCTTTATATGGAGCCCACATGAAGCTAAGTACAAATTCATGGTAGAACGGATACAAAATAAGTTTATGCGATTTCTTTATTTAAAAACATTAGGATTATATCCGTTCAACCCATTATGTACCCAACATTATTTATGCTAGGCATGGTGGGGTATAACAAACTGGAGTTTAGGAGGGAGTTAAGTTTGGCAACGTATATTTTTAAATTGCTGCGTGGATAAGTATATAACGAGGCGATATTGCGAATGGCTATGTTGTGTGTGCTGGTACGTGTGGCGCCGAAAGCGGCCCCCGCTGTTCGCGGTACCGCGCGCACGCATCAACCTTCTAAAGGTGGCCCCACTGACCCGAGTGTTGCACACTCTAAATAAAGTAGCTCAGGATGTAGATTTATTCTGCTGTTCCTTGGGTGAATTCACAAAAGTGACATTATATATATTTAGTTATAATAGTAGATAAGTTGTGTTCTGTTCTTATTAAATTAGATAGTTTTATGTGCCTACACTGTCGTATTAGGTACGCCTGTAAAGACAGAGGTAGAAATAAATAAATAAACAAATAAAATAAATAAATAAAATACGTGGCAAACTATGCTTCTCATATAATATTAAGTGTCGACCGCCGCCCATGTACAATTACAACACCAGGGGAATTACAAATTATATTGAAGACAGATAAAATTTAATGTAGGTACCAAGGTAATGTACGTAAAAGAAGTGAGAGAGGTGTGTCAAAAATTTGCCAAAAGGAAGTCCGTAGTTCCTGCTTCTCCTCCAGGTTGAACTCCTCTTGGTGGCAGGCGTGAGAATTTGTTATCAGATTTACTATGGTACTAACAGTGGTAGAGCCACGCGGCAGCTTTTGCTGTCACACGGATGGGCCGGCTTGAACCGAGGTGGTACCACGACCTCACAGAATACCAGCGTGAAGTAGAGGTTTACCTCTGCGTTTCGTTTGGTGAGTGCAGGTGGCCGGAGGCCCTTTTTACTGGAAATGAGGCATTCCATCTTAGTCCTCACGGGTGACAACGCATCTGCATTTTGATTCGCAAACGAGGATAGATGTAGATGTCTTTGGGCCGCAGCAACCACCTACCATCAGGTGGACTGTGTGCTCGTATGTCACCCTTATTCTATAAAAAAATGTATGGTTGAAGCTTAAGGTTCTTCCTCGAGGTAATTTTCGGCCTCTAAGTTGTCTGTTTTTTTTTATAGGATAAGGGTGACAAACGAACACACAGTCCACCTCATGGTAAGTGGTTGCTGCGGCCCATAGACATCTACATATATCCCATAATAAAAATCAAAATACAGTTGCGTTGCCACCCGTGAGGACTAAGATGGAATGCCTTATTTCCAGTAAAAAGGGTCTCCGGTTCTCTACACTCACCATATGAAACACAGCTTGTTATATGTTGCTTGACATATGCCTGATGAGATTTGGCCATTACCACGCTAGGCTTGCAGTTTTATTGATCACATTTTCAGACGTTTAGTGCATTTAGTGATATATCCCGTTGCACTATAGATCAATAATCTATTACTTTTTAACTGAAGTAGTAAACGCTTAAAATATCTTTTAAACTTCAATATTAATAAATATATAATTTTAGGAAAATTTAATCAAAACCAAGCGAACAATTGCAGATTCGTTAATCTCTTAACTCAAAAATCACACGTTATAAATTTTACTTTATGTGCATCTGTATATTTCACACGTTCAATGCTTTCTATAGGAGAGCCCTGACAATATGATTAAATTGAAATAAAAACCGATATTGATTCCTTCGTTTCATGAAATATGTAGAAATAATTAACTATGTATATTTTAATTTTTTTTATTATTTTTATTTAGATTTAATTTATTGCAGCACAGTTGTCTCAGAGAAAGTTTAAATGATTGATCTCGTCTCTTGACTGATAAATGTGTGTAATTCTGTTATTTATTTATTTATTTTTATTTTATTTTATTTTATTTCATTATATTATTTATAGACTGACATTACTGCCTATTTACATTTATTTACATTGACTGGATATATTATTTTAAAATTGTTATATTGTATTGACATTGATTTAGTTATTGCTAAAATTTTGGAGACTGATTTTAAATTCATTGATTTTACTGGAAATGGGTGTAATTTGCATGAATAAAGATGATTGATGATGATGATGATATTCATAACATATTAATTATTATTATTTCAAAATATAGTCACTTATCTTGTTATAAGATTCCTTTTTGTAAATATTTATTAAAATATTCGATTATATACATAAGTAGAAAACATCTTCTTGTTGAACGAAAAAGAAAAGAAAACTTCGTCGCCATCTATTTCTGCAACATGGACACAGTTGACATCTAAATATACAACTCTCCCCCATCAAATCTGTCCTAAATGCAGGTTTACACTACGTGACATCAGATATTTAGGGATCGCTATTCGTTGGCTAAAAGCCAGAGATCATCGTAATGAAATTAGAAGTTATCCTAAGCGCCATTTAAAAAAAGAAGCTAAAAATTCATCAAATGAAATAAGAATAGCTGCATCTATATTAATGCAGATCTGTCCTTTGATGCATAAAGAACCCTGTTTAACTAATAATTTATTTAATATTTCATACTATTTATTTGTTTATACCTGTTCGTCCATATTTTTCTATTTCCAGTTTTTATTTCTTCTACTTTTCTTTATTACCAGCCAGCCACAGATGGATATTGGCCTTTTCAAGTTTCAACAACTGAAAGTTCCACTTTCGTAGTTACAAAGTTGAATCTTAAGAACCTTTCTTCACAATCAGTTTTCGATTCTTCCTTATTATATAGTATCTTATCTTATCTTATCCTTCTCAACCGGGAAAGGACCACGCTCTCACAGAATACCAGCGTAAAATAGCAGCTTAATATTGCTGTGTTTCGTATGGTGAGTGTAGAGAACCGGAGACCCATTTTACTGGAAAAGAGGCATTCTGTCTTAGTCCTCACGGCTGACAACGTATCTGCATTTGAATTCGCAAACGAAGATAGATGTAGATGTCTATGGGCCACAGTAACCACTTTACCATCAGGTGGACTGTGTGCTCGTTTGTCACCCTTATTCTAATAAAAAAAAACGTTATGACGTAAAATACGTTCAGGCTTAAAGTCACAGTGCGGTTACACCTATGCTTAGGCGGCTACAACTATGTGCAGCCAATTGCACCTAGTTGTAGTATTATATATACATATATATATATATATATATATATATATATATATATATACATATATATATATATATTATTTTTCTCATCCTCGTGAAAATGTAAATTGTCGACTGCTAAACATGACTAACTATTTCCCTAAAGATAACGCAAAAATAAAAGGGAATACTAAACTTTATATTTCTCTACAACTCAATGTGGAGATAACTAAATACTAAATAGTTACGATATAAGAACAGTGTAGTAATTTAGTGAAATAATCTCAACTATTGGAGAGGCTCCAGCAGTGAACTGTATACAAGCCGATGATGAGTTCGTTGTCACAAGTCAATCTCGGAGCGATCCGAATCAATTGGCTTTTATTTGGCATCAAAATCACCAGGATTAAACATAAAACGCGTTATTAGCGCAGGCATTAAGCAAATACTTATTGTTAAAAAAATTATCATAATATATTTTTATAATTTTTCCCTAATAATTTTTTTAAACACTCAATATAGTTTAGAATTATCATCATTATATTCTTCTTGAATTATTCTCAGTACCTTCTTCTTGAATTGTCATTATTACACTCTTCTTCAATTGACATTACTGCAGACTTTATTTGTATTCTAATTGCGTTTTGATTCTAATTTATTAGGTTGTAGATATGGGTAGGTAACACTCTCGCACCCAATTTCTTCCCTACAGCTGTGTTCGGTCAGAAGGTTTAAGAGAGCCAGCATAGCTATAGACTGTGAGGCACTCCATTACAGTCCACAGAAGTGAAAATGCTCCTCTAGCCTTCTTCGGTCGATGTATTACACGTAGTAGAGCCATGTTGCAGCTATATTAGTAGTACAGTTGTAGCACGAATGGGTCGGCTCGACCGGGAAAGGACCACGCTTTCACAGAATACCAGCGTAAAATAGCAGCTTAACGCTGCTGTGATTCGTATGGTAAGTGTAGAGATCCGGAGACTCTTTTTACTGTAAGAGAGGCATTCTATCTTAGTCCTCACGGGTGACAACGCATCTGCATTTTGATTCTTTATTGAGGATAGATGTAGATGTCTATGGGTCACAGCAACCACTTACCATCAGGTGGACTGTGTGCTCGTTTGTCAACCTATCCAATTAAAAAAGTTATCCATGAGCTGCCTCCAATTTTCAAGTAAACTGTAACCTTGTTTAAAACTGCAATATTTTAGTTCTTTTCTCGCTTAAGGGCTTGACATATCCATTTAGGTTACGGAGCCAGTGTTCTTGACACTACACTGCCGGTAGTAGAACTGCACGATAGTTGAAGTTTCTAGTTTTGGTTAATTTATGGTAATATTATTGTATACCTTATGTTATGGTAATAAATTTAATAGTATTAAAGAAAATTATATCGGATGATATTCTAATATCGAGAAATATTTTATATTGAGGAATATCATATAATAGGAGGCTGCGAAATAGTTGAATACCCGCACGTTTTTCTATACGACGCAATGATAAAAAATTGGCGTAGTAAAATTCTGCTACCTATAACAGAAATATATATTCTCAATCTTGCCCAATTTCCGGGAAAAACGGTTAGCGTGAATTTCGTGACATGATTTATATAAGGAAAGAAGTCTCAATATTAAATTGTATACGTGGTAGAGCCATGCTGCGGCTATATTATAGTTGTGCATAAATGGTTTGTCTTGACCGGGCAAGGACAACGGTTCTACAGAGTACCAGAATAAAATAGCAGCTTAATGCTGATATGTTTTGTATGGTAAGTGTAGAGAACCGGAGACCCTTTTTACTACTAACGAGGCATTCCATCTTAGTCCTTACGTGTGACAACGCATCTGCATTTTGATTCTTAATTGAGAATAGATGTGTTTATGGACCACAGCATCCACTTACAATTAGTTGGACTGTGTGCTTGCTTGTCACCTCATTCTATTAAAAATATTTCTCTTTTCAATATATATGTAACCATAAGCAGGGCTCCTTTTCTGCCAAAAGGTTTGTCTGATTAGTCAACAGTATTAGTAGTGTATTTGATACTGCGTTCCGATTTGGAGAGCATGTTTCCGAAACTATCAAGCCAGGGTGCCACCGGCACCAATAAAATTGTTAATTGCAATTTTAAGTGCCTTTTTACCACGTGCTCGGCGGTGAAGGAAAACATCTTGAGGAATTCTTCTTATCTGAGAAATGAAAAATATATTTCGATAATATGTTGTGTGAAGACTACCAACACGCATCAGGGCATCGCGGTGGACATTCGGGTTAGGGTGTTGTATAGAGGGTAACACGTTGTGTTTAAAAAAAAGGTAAAATTAAGTACGATAATAACTGCAAAATTATTTTTGTTGTATTATATACGCTTTATTTATTTATTAAAAAATCTATAATGAACATAAATTGTACAGTTGGCGGATTTAATACCTTTAGGCATTCTTTACCAGTCGGTCATAAGTTAAGCTAGAAACATTATGTAGGTGCCATAAAAATAATGAAAACGCTTTATTGTTATTACGTTAATATAAATAAGAAGGATGAAAAGTGCGGACTTTTTTGTTTTTAAATGATATGGTGACAAACGAGCACATAGTCCACCTGATGGTAAGTGGTTGCCGTGGCCCATAGACATCTACATTTATCATCAATAGAGACTCAAAATGCAGATGCGTTGTCACCCGTGAGGACTAAGATGGAGTGCCTCTTTTCCAGTAAAAAGGATCTCCGGTTCTCTACACTCACTATACGAAACACAGCAGTGTTAAGCTGCTATTTTACGCTGGTATTCTGTAAGAGCGTGGTCATTCCCGGTGGAGCCGACCCATTCGTGCCACAACTATACTACTAATATAGCTGCAGCATGGCTCTTACACGTATAAAAAGTTGTGATATTTAAATAATTTTCAAATTTAATAAAATAAAAACTTAGGCTTTCCTATAGATCGTTTAATTAGGGGATATTTGCTACACTTGGCAGGCGGGTTGGCAACTGCGGTTTTTTAGTTGTCATTTGGAAGACGCTACTGCCCATTCCCCTTGTTTGTTTCCCCCTGGTTCCTCTTATGACACCTACGGGACGATATGGGGTAGTGCATATTCTTAAATCTCCACTACACAGTAAATCCTGTCAAATCAACCATAGGCGGCGTTAAATGTAATGGTGGGCAAAAAAAGTTAAAGAAAACATTAGCAATAAATGAAGAACACAATTTGTGTTGCGTTTCCGTAAATGTTATAAGAAATCATCTATATACATCTATTCAAATAAATAAAATTGAAGTGCATGTTTGTAGTGTCAAAAAACAGCTTTTTACTAAATACATATGAAAGTGTACACGGTACTTATAACAAAAACACAATTTTTGTTATGTTATTTGTTTGTTCCCGCTGTCTGTTTGTCCGGGCTGATGTTATAAGGCGTAGCTTAGGCTTCTTTTATTTTAGAAAAATAATTAAGTTACCACGCAAAAAAATCAAACGCGGGCGAAGTCGCATCGAACAGCAAGTTACATAAACAATAAGTCCAGTTTAAACTAGCCCCATTCACGGAAAAGTTGAGGAGTCGAACATTATGGGACGATATCAGGACGTACAATACCTTTGTACCCGAATCGTCGAGAATTAAAGAGTTTAAATTAAACGCGTAAAAATAATTTCATCATACGCGTAATAATATATTCTACGATGACTAGCCCGGCAGTCACTCTCTCGCAGAGTCTATTTGCTCTTCAAACTAAACAAGACACATCACTTTTATTTATGAAACGGAACTGAGATAATTAGTTTTAAATCTAGCGTAATGGATTTCCACAAAGAAACGCCTTATTCTATTAATTATCGTAAGCTCAGTGTAAATAAAACCTGACTGTATTAAAAGTTTACTGAAAATAGAAAACTGTTTACCTTTGTCACTTCTACAACTAAGACCAATCTAACGACGCCCAAATGTTAAAATCCATCTAGCCGTTTAAGATACAGAGCGTGCCAAAGAAATAAAGTCGAAAAACATTACCCCTTTTCTGGGGCAGTTGGGTAAAAATAAAAACATGTGTGAACTACACGCGGTAGAAATGAAACCTTCAGAAAACTTCGAGTCAGACGAATGCAGAGTATCAGAAATAAAATATTTCTAGCTGTTCCCCGCAACTTGGCTCGCGTGTTAGGGTTTTTTTTACACGAAATCCTAATTCTTTTTCTAAAATAAAAGAAGCCTTAGTTACTCCTTATGAGATCAGCTACCTGCCATTGTAAATTAATACGAGTAGGCTACGAATAACCGCATAAAGAGGATTCCGAGATAATACGAAACACTTAATACTGTATTATATCTCATTCTGTCGAAGAATAAATGTTCTATAGATGTATATTGTCTCTTTTTATTGTCGCTTTTCGTTTCATCGAATTTAAAATCAAAACGATTCTAAAGAAGATTTTGCTTGAAACATCATTGTACACTCAAATTGTAAACCTCCTCTTATTTTCAAAGTCAAACTAATATAATGCATTACGCATCAGTGTGCATATACTTGCTACACTCTGAGTGCTCCTGACGAGGAACAATTAAATTTGTCGTTCTGTTTCTCGTTTCACTTCTGCTCTACTTGATGTCTTATGTAGATGTCTAATAATAATATACTAATAATATTTTATACTTATACGGTTTATTACATTTATATATATATATATATATATATATATATATATATATATATATATATATATATATATATATATATATTTATAATTTTCATTAATACATTTGTACAACCCAACCAGTTAGAAAACTATATAAATATCCCAAAACATAATAATATAAAATTTGTAATGGCCACAGCACTCACTTATCATCGAGTGCACTGTGTGCTCGTTTGTAACCCTTATTCTATTAAAAAAAAACTTATCGCTTCACTTCACCATTCGTAAAGGCGGCCTTATCATACTTCGGAAAAACATTTTCGTGCCTTGTTTCTTATTTAAATCACTTCTGTTTACAAATTTTCAAATAAATGAATAGCATTTGATCAAACGAGTATCGACTCCCTATTCCCTCAACGATATTAAAAATTCAGGCTCGTCTAAACAATGTCTGTGAGGAAATTTATGAAATTCTTGTGTTCAAATTCCATGTTTTATGACATTTTTTTTATTTTAGAATGACATCCTATTTAAATCGATTATTTTAAACTTAAACTTTTCCGCTATTGAAATTTTTTTATACTTTGTGTATCGTCAAATATATTTTCATCGTTCACAATTAATAATTTTAATAGTTCAACATTTATTCGTTCTGGAATGATAATATTCTGTTTTTAATCTGCATCTCATTGTAATGCTTTAGCACGAATGCTTTGAATTGAACGGAGAAGGACCACACTAGCACAGAATTTGGCGGCTCCGTGGCGCAGTGGCCTAGCAATGAGTTGTTGCGCTGGGGGCCGCGGCTTCAAATCCCAAACAAGTATATGTATGGCCTCCAAATAATTGTTTGGGTCTAGATGTTTGTCCTCGTGAAATCTGTGTTTGTAAACTGCCTCCACAATACAAGAGAAAATCCTAGTGTGGGGCTAACGATTTAAAAAAAATAATAATAAAAATATAAAAATATATTAGCGTAAAAAAGCAACATAACGCTATTGTGTTTTGTATGATGAGTGATGAGACTGCAAATCCGTTCGCGCTACCGTTACAGCCTATAAAAAGTCCACAGCTGAGTATTGGCCTCCCCCATACATTGCCTTGTAGGAGGGATATTTGCCACAGTTGCCACGCTTAAAAGGCGGTTTGGCAATAGCAGTTTTTAGCTTTTGGTTTATTATTAGGAAGAGCCTGCAGACCGTCTTCTGGTTTGTTTCCCTCTGTCGCTTAGCGATAGAGGATATTCTTATACGGTCAACCGTAGATCCATCTTTCTTGTAATTTGATTCCATATTAGTCTTCAGCGGTAAAAAAGATATATCTATCTATTTCTAAGTAAAGATGTATCTATGTATCCTTAAGTAAAGATTAATCTACAAACATATATCTAACTATATATAGGTATCTATGAACCACAACATCCACTTACTATGAGGTAGAATATCTGATATCGTATGCTCTTCCCGTTGTTAGAAATTGTTAAAGTAAACAACGTTATAACGCTAAAGAAAGCTGCATAAAGTTTACTATAATTAGGACTGAAATTTTACGCCCTCTTCCTTTAAAGCATTTTTCCATTTTTGTATAGAAAAAAGAAAACAAATTATGACGTACAAATTTAACGTATCACTCCTCACACTATACGTCGGCTTTCTATCATTTTACTGTGTACGGTTACTGGCACACTGCCAGATGTTTATTTAACACTTCCTATTTGGTCGCTCAGAGATTTCACATATACACAACCGTATTCTTCATAAATAAAGTCGGTGTTGAGGACACTTAATTTTCTAGTACTATCTAATATATCCTACGTGTTATAATAGCTATGTTGCAGCTATATTACGGCTGCAATACCAATTGATACGCTTAACCTGGGCAGGACCTCACTCTCACAGAATACCAACGTGTGTAGAGAAATAGCGACCCTTTATACCGGTAACGGGACTTTCCATCTTAATCCTCTCATCTTATGCCACAGTATTCACTTACTCTCAGGTGGATTGTGTGCTTGCTTGTTATTGTTATTCTATAAAAAATCATTGCTTATAACATGGTAATTTATCACAGGCCCAATGAAGAAACTCGCTCAGTGATATACAAAGAGGGCGCGAGGAGTTTCTTGGTGTGATAGACTTCGTATTTCGCAGTACAGGAAGAGTAATTGTCATAGCCCAATGGTTCAGCAGGTTAGCTGTAGTGCAATGGGTCGGCCATATTTTTTTATAGGATAGGGCGACAAACGAACACACAGTCCACCTGATGGTAGTGGTTGCTGTTGCCCATAGACATCTACATTTATCCTCAATAAAAATCAAAATGCATCTGCAAGGGCTAATTATATTCCATTTTTTTACACTTAGTGTCATAGAATAAAATTAATGCATGTTGTGATTACCTATAGAAAGAAATACAATTATCATGAGTGTTCAAATATCTTGTATGTATTATATGTAATACAGTTTTTTTTAATGATTTATTTGCATAAAACACGGTAAATAAGTTGTGACATCAAATAAAAGATCAACATGTTTTGCCCTGTTAGGACGTGCAAATATTTAAGTATATGATCAATTGAATTAAAATTAGTTATTATTTAAAAAGTACAATTATTATTATTATATATAATACCTATATAACTTTATTAAACTAATTTTGTATAAAAAGGGTTATTATAGTATTAAAGAATTTATGGATGATAATAACCCCTGGAAATGAGGCGATCGCTACCAAGCTATTTCTAATTTGTTGTGTTGTTAATTTGTGTAACATACATGATTGTAAGCTGTTATTTAAAAAAAAGTCCCGCTGGGTTTCTTGCTGGTTCTTCCCAGGACAGAGGTTTTTTTTTCGAACCAGTGGTAATTATACAAAAGAATGACTTTCAATAAGTATTATTTATAATCTATATTGAATAAAAAAGTTTCTGTTTCTGTATTCATATTTAAAATCATAATTCATTACAAACAGATTGAATTGAATTAAATTGAATTAAAATTAGTTATTATATAAACAGTACAATTATTTTTATAATTATAGTAGTCATATTTAAAGTCATAATACATTACAAACATTACATTCATGGTCAAGTGGATTTATTTGTAATTAAAAAAAACTCCTTAATATTATACAAAGCCCTATCCACCAACTTCATAATAATCTGTAATATCCACTTTGCAGTTAATTCATATTTCCCGCCGGTTTAAACTTTTTGTAAAATGACAAAATATATTTTCTTTAATTTTAAATATTAAAATAAAAGTCAATTTTCAAAAATAATGAAAATATAACAATGTAAAGTATTCAATAAAATTGGCAACTACTTGACAAAATGGCAAGGATAGGGTCCTTGAGTAACATTTGAAAATAGCGCGAAATGATAGAGAAATGAAACATCAGTTATTGGCCAACTGCGACTATTTTGTTCAACCGGGCTAATGACCTCTTGGTTGAAGAAGATCCATAATAAGATTTCACACCTGTCGCAACGCAGACATTATATAATACTTTAATAGATATGTAACAATATTATTATACCTCCTTTAATTGTAGCTTGTTTACTTCGAGCTAATTGTTTTCAATATATCGTAAACTAAAAAAAGTTTGCTATATTGACCACCATTGAAATATATAATAATAAAAATATTTCTAGTAATAATGGCTATAAGTGTATCAAATGAAAAGGAATTCGAGGTGAACTTAAACAATATTATTTATAGTTGCATAACAAAAAGAGACAAACGTAAACTACAAACATACTTTAAAAGAAATCGTCATTGGAAAGGCAAAATTACTGGAGCAACAAAAAGCCACTTCGAGAAAAAGCCATATTATTATAACAAAACCGTATGTTTTTAATATATCATCCGATTTTAATCAAATATCTTGATATGTAAACCTTTTTTTTATTCATATTCAGTACTCCCAAGGCCCTTTTAGGAAATAAGTGGTGGATAAGTAATATGACCTCATTTCAGAGTAAGTTAATTTTTTTTAAACGCCGACAAGTTAAACTTTCTTTGCCACTTAAGCGTAATGATAACATTACGAAATGGGAGTACGATAAAATTTATTTTAATATAACTATACTGATATGCTGGTGAAGTAAAATTACTTCAAGGACATGTTTTCCATTTTCACATGTTTAGCACAAAAATATATGGGGTGATCAGACAATTTACTAACTTAACCACAATTTCTTTAAAGTGAGTTTGCCGTAATATTTTATGGGATAAACGTCGAAAGAGACTAATGATATTTTAAATAACTACATTAAAATACTAATAACTTTAATTAATTTAAAAAGACGGCTTACAATTATACTGAGGTGTCTAAAATAAAATAATTAGATACTTTGAAATTACGTAACTCTTATCAATATTAACTAAACGACTTTTTTCTTAAGCTTAAAGGTCCCAACACAGGCTGACGTGAAAAACCATGAAACGACTAGCAATGAGTTTGGCACGGTTGCGGATATTAAGAATGTGTTTCCCGAAAGTCATTCCGTGGTCGATCGTGATCCCTAGATATTTGGGTGTTGATAGCCAGGGGATCTGGCGGCCGAATAGGATGAACTTACTTAACGATTTTTGGGATTACAGTTTTAACGGTTGAGAGAGGGGTGCCTTTGAAAGTATATTATTACAATTTTCTTTACGATTTACATCGATTCTCCACATGAGGAACCAATTGCCTAAGCGGTGGACGGCTGTTTGGATTATCTTGGTGAGTATTCTTTGATTGTAATGTGCGACGAAAAGTGTCGTGTCATCGGCGAAAAGATCAGTTCTAACTACTGGGTCCTTCGGGATGTCACTCGTGAAGAGTGTAAAGAGAAGTGGACAGAGGACTGTGCCCTGAGATACCCCAGCCTTTAGGAGGCGTTTCGAAGATAGAGGTCATAGTGTCTTAGGACTGTACTTCTTGCTCTGATCAGCTGCCAAATATCTCTCGTAAACTTCGTGTGTAGATTGTGCGACACACGAACCTTACGAGAACATTCTTCGACTGCTGAGTAAAGGTTGGCTCATAGGGTGCTAATCGCCTCATTGGCTACCTCAGTAGGGCTAGCATGGGCAGGAGACAATTTTATTCCAGGGGAAAGGAGAAAATGTGTGTTGTTGTTTGCTTAGTTTTATGCACCCTTTGAGCATGTCCACACCGGTGGATATAATATAATATTCTAGCCGTGCTGGGGAGTCTATTTTGTCGGGGATTTTATCTAAGTCGGAGCCTCGGGTTTGACCTCGAGCATACGCTAGTCCATGATGATTTTGGTCTGAAGGACCTCACCAGCGGGCTAGCTCAGCTGCAACAATACCGGTCTGTAGTCCGAGTCTAGTTTTAAAATCGTCTCGATTGATGATATTGATAACGTGACATATTCGAGTATTGCTACATTAAGGATATCCGGTCGTTATCTGGTAGAGATTGGATAGCGTGTTGGAGTCTCAAGCGCGATAACATCTAAGTTCAGTTGCTCCGTGAGATTAAACAATGTTATACCATTTGCCTTATTAGCAAGAGAGTTCCAGGAAAAGTACTTGCTGTTTAGGTCTCCAGCTATTATAATACTGGGGCTAATATTTAGCAAATCTGAGTTATCGGACTCTTATATTGTTTAAACGGTGGTAGGTATGCTGATACAATGGTTAGTGGCGCATGGCCAAACAAAGCTCTCCCACAAATTGACTCTTATATGTTTATTAGGGACGGAGCGTCGATCATTACACAGTGCAAGGACCTATGTAGAAGATCAAGGTGCCGCCTTTGCGACTAGTCAACATATCATTTCTAACTAAGATGTAGTTTGCGATCTTAGGATAAATAGATCGATGCAGAAAAAATCACTGATTCCGAATTTTGTATGTAACTCAATATACCCAATTTTGCGGTTAAGTATTTTTCTTTTCCAATGATGCTGTGGTAAAATTAAAAATTTTATAAAACCGACTTCAATATAAATAAAACGAGAATATCATCAATGTATTCGAAGTTAATGAAATACGCATTATTAAAGAGATCAGGACTTGAAGAAATATGGGATATATATGGGACCACACCATACAAAAATACAGTCGAATTGAGTTCCTCTTCCTTTTTAGAAGTCGGTGAAAAAAGCTAAAACCGGTGCAAAGACTTCAAAAACCATTATTTGGAAATTATTTTATTTTACTTAATTTTTGATTTTTATTAAAATTTAAAATTTTTCCCCGTTTAAATGGACTACTAATGTCACAAGTGTAGGGTATCAACTAGATTGCCATTGGAATAGTTACATAAAAATCTTCAATTCCTTTTTTTCCATATTTATGGTCCAATGTTTTCTTAAAATTGATATGGGACCTAACTTTAACTGTAAACTAGGTATTTAACAACATAATATAAATCAAATCGGCTTAGCCGTTTCCGAGATTTCAGTGATTAAAAAAAACATCATCACACATTTCCACAAATCTTTCCACATAATGATGTCTGAATTCGTATTTAAGTCTACGATACACTTTACCTTAGCACATACTTCTAATATTAATAAATGGTATATCTATATCTTATTTGAGAAAAGTTAAGGATATATTAAATGGTAGTACGTATTCCCCACCCATCATGTGAACGGGACCTAATTGCAAGTTACTATATGAGCGGAATAATGACGATTCTCACGGTCATTCCATGCAGAACCATGAGTAAGAATACTATTTTGTACATAATAATTGAATGTAGTTAAGCAAAAATGATTAAAACATATTTTCACATTCTGAAGTCGGGGCTATAATTTTATAATATACACTTTGTTTTATTATAAAATTATATCTTGTATCTACTTCAATGTGAAATTATTTTTTGTGTGTTAGTTCTTTGAAGACGACTTTTACATTTTATTAAAAGTTTAATTTTTTCACTCACTTTTTTTTACGGCTTTTGATATATTTATTTATTTATTAACACCTTATTTTACACCTTAACAAAAGGATTACAAAGGTCGGACTTAATGCCTTTTGGCATTCTCTTCCAGTCATACTTATATTTATTCCGTGTATGCGTGTGTACGTGCACGCATACGTGCATTTGAGTGTGTGTGTGTGTGTGTGTGTGTGTGTGTGTGTTTGTATGCAACAGACTTTAGTGAAATGTGACGTCAGTACAATAAAGGCAGTAAACATGTATTTATCTTATACAAATACATGTTTACTTACATAAATTACAAAACTAGTTTCCGGTCTAGGAATCCGTCAGGGCTGTTACCACCCTCATGCCGGCCTTATCGTGGAAGAAGTGGCTTAGTAGCCGTGGCTTGATCACCCATTGTATGTATGTATATTAACCTACCCATACGAACCAGCCACGTGTACATTAAACTAAATGTGTTTCAACCATTTCACTCATCTCACATAGCTATCGTGCATTTTAGATAGGTTTCAATCGGCGTTGCCGTGGAAAAAGTCAAAGAATTAAAGGACCGATCCAAATCTAAAACAATTCCGTGCGAAGCAAACACCACAATTGATCCAGTAGTGAAACAATAAAAATCCCCTGCGATTCGGAAAATCTCCTTTATTTTTTGTATTCGTATGTAAATTGAATCAGTTTATAGCGAGAAAATTTTGTAAAACTTTTTAAAGGGGAATCGTTTTGCACTTAACATAGCCTCTGGTAACTGAAGGGTGGTGGTGTAGAAGAACCCATCACCTTATTAATCACTTATTACATTACGTGGGCGGCGTAAGAGGCGGCTATGTGAAATACTAGAAAAGTCTTACGTCATCACCATCTCTTTAAACCAGCCGTTAAACTAAACCAGTGACTAGGATGATCTGGGATATCTGGTACTGTGATTGTCAATTTCCTTGCTAAGTATGACAATTAAGACAAATCCTCCTTGCAACGGGAGAGGCCCGAGTACAGCAGACTTTGACGGGCTTATAAAGAAGAAAAAAAAAAGAAAGGTTTTAGTATTCACAACAGCAGTTTGGTTAAGTTGATTGAAGAGCTGATAGAGCTTGTAAGATCTGTTTCCTCTTCTTCCTCTTCAGTAACTAAACAGTCCATACCCGAAATTTGCTTTTCACATAGTTGAGAGTTATAGCCATAATTATGGCATGGCAGGCGATTACCGACAGCAGTACCATTCTTTCGTCACGATTGAGGCTTTTTTTAATATGACTCAATTAGCGACAGTAGTCAAATGGTTAAAGCTGCGGACTGCATACTCGAAAACCAGTGGGTTTGATTCCGCCATTTACTTAATGTGGTGATGCACTTTTAACTCAAGTATTGATTGCTTTTTTGAAGTGATTAACGGTAGTACTAGAAAAAATTACTCACATTTCTCGAAGATCGAGAGATTAGAGATCTTCGAAACCTTCATTAAATCGCCTTAAGTCCTGTCATTTTGATGCTATCACCTGCTTTTTGATTACAGTTTTAAATAAATATGGGATAATCACCGAGTAAAAGCACAGTAGAAATGTATAGAAACGAGCATGTGATTTACCTGAATGGTAAGTGACTACAACCGCTTATTCACATCTGTAATACCAGAGAATTCGCAGGTGCGTTCCCGGCCTATTGAAAAGGAGTAATTTCTTTTTTTGAAGTCAAAACAGTCTAGAAAAATTGATAGTGGAAGTTGTCCACAAAGAAGTCGTGAAAGGAATTAATATTTTGGTAAATCACACAGTGGTAGACCGCCAAGCATCCAGAAGGACTGGATGGTATCGTGAATTTTGGCGCGATGTATGTTATTTGAATGTTGTGTGAAATTCGAAAGCTTGAATTGATCTAAGTAATTCATTAAAATTTCCAATAAATGCACCACGTATTACACTAACTCACCAACTAAAGCATGCCAAGCTTTAAGAGACCAACTTGGATCTACCTTCAAAATGAATTAATGTGATACTGAACATGACTCGATATGTCGACACCGCCGATTCCAATGCTGGCAACAATTCGGGGCACTGGAAATGAGGAGGGTTTCTTTTTTGCGAGCGAGCAAGCCTGTGTCTTCGGAGAGTTAAAATGGACTAGATTTAATCCTTTTCAATCCTACACTTTAAAGATCTTAACTTCAAAAACATTTTGTTCTGGCACTCGTAACGTTTTCCCGATAAATATTGGAACGGCCGGTGTAAACGCATCATACAATAACACACAGCTTTGTGAAACACCAACATTCACAGGTTTGGAATGGCACAGTGACAAACGAGCACTTAGTCCACCTGGTGTTAGATGCATGCTGAGGCTCATAGACATCTACATCTATCCTCGATTAAGAATCAAAATGCAAATGCGTTGTCAGCTCTAAGTACTAAGATGGAATGACTCGTTTCTACTAAATAGGGTCTCCGGTTCTCTACACTAATCATACGAATCATTAAGCTGCTATTTTTCGCTTTTATTCTGTGGAGCATGGTCTTTTCCCGTTCGAGCCAACCATAACATAATTGCAGCATAATTTTATCATATATAAAAACCTACTGGTGCATAATATTATAGGAGTCTCATTTTTGAGATGAAAATTGAACAAAGGAGCGCTATTCTTCGTATGTTTAATAGGAATGGAAGCAATTGCATAAAACTAACAACGCTTTTAAGCGATACGCATTAAGCGGAATAATAAAAAGCGTTTTACTTAAAACTACTTTTATTGTCTTACGCTTAAGCGTTAGAGTGTTAACTGTTTAAACTTAACCATTTTCAGAGCAACCGACATAACTGAACTGAACTGAACTAAACCGACTGAAGTGCAGTAGACTATCATATAGCTCGAAGAACCGATAACCAATTGGGAAGAAAGATTCTAGAGTGACAGCCTCGTACTAGTAAGCCCTAATACATGGATGTTAAGGAAGTCAATGAATACAAGCGGCATAAACTTTGCTTTGTGAAATTACTTGGTGAAGATCTATAATAAGCAATGGACTCTGAAATAATGATGATGATGACGAAACGTTTGACAAAAATTTTCTCAACGTTCAGCGTAAATGTTGTCGAGACAGAGCGTTAATAAAAGTGTGGGTTTAATACATAATCATAACATGATGATATAATACAATGATGTATGTTGCTTGGCGAAACAAAATTGAGATGAGACTTATTTTTTTAACTAAGGTAATCAATAGGTATCTTTATTCAAATTAACTTGAATCATTCGCAAGTTAGAGAATTTGCTGCATTTTATACGCTTTTATTGAAAAGTTTCGCATAATGCTTATCATTTTAGACGGCCTAGACCTAATGTTTTCCTTTATAGAGGTGGTTTTTATTCTACTTTTATAGGCTTTTCGCATGAACAATACTCAATTTATAAGCAAATAGTCAACCTATTTGACAAATCTGAAGAAAGAAAAAACGTAATTTTGTACATGAATTCACAACAAAAAAATCTCGAAGTAATTTTCTAGACAAAAGATCACGTCGCATAGCTCTCACTATCCCACAGCATGTACGTGCTTCTATTGATAAAATGAAAGGTTTTACTCCAAAAATTTTTGGATATTTTATGGACTTAATATAATATACTTATTATCAGAGAACACATTTTTTCGTAGCACAATATTAAATCTACATTTGATGTTTACGCCATTGAACTCTGCATTTTCCTCCGATTTTTATCTGAAATCTAATGAAATTTGGTAAAAATGCTAAAACCTTCCAAAATCGCAAAAGAATGACGGGCTGATTTCGAACTTAAGCTACTTGATACGTTCAATGTGACAAAAACTATCAAAAAGTTTTATTTTAGGCTATTTAAAAAAATACAATGCAGATGATGATGAAATCGATATAATTAATAGAATCAGGCGTTACTTTGCGGAAATCCATTATAATGGAGTACTATTTTGAGAGATAAACTAATTTGCTTAATTTCGCGTAAAGAAATAAAATGATGTGTCCTGCCCAGTTTTAATGGGACCTCCCACCCTCCCTTAATCGTGCGCACTACCATCCCCAGCACTACATCTACTTCACCTGAGGTTGCCTCGTGTAGAGGCGAAACACGTGTCGTATTTTCGAGAGTGGTGTGTCGTGCCTAGTGTAGTAGTGCTGGGGATGGAAAAGGGCGCGATTGAGGGAGGGTGGGAGGTCCCCTTAAACTGAGCAGGACACATAACTTTCTATCTTTACGCGGAATTAAGCAAAATAGTTTATGACAACCCCATTATAATGGATTTCCGCAAAGTAACGCCTGATTCTATTAATTATATCGATTTCATCATCCTCTGCATTGTATTGAAGGTACGAACCTGTCCATCCTATGGCTGCGCGTATACAGCGACAACCATCATCGAGTCTACGGATGCCTCTATAGCCATGCTGCAGCTATATTATGGTTGTAGCACGAATGGGTCGGCTCGACCGGGGAAGGACCACGCTCTCACAGAATACCAGCGTAAAATAGCAGCTTAACGCTGCTGTGTTTCGTATGGTGAGTGTAGAGAACCGGAGACCCTTTTTACTGAAAACGAGGCATTCCATCTTAGTCCTCACGGGCGACAACGCATCTGCATTTTGATTCTTAATCGAAGATAGATGTAAATGTCTATGGGCCACAGCAACCACTTACCATCAGGTGGACTGTGTGCTCGTTTGTCACCCTTATCCTATAAAAAAAAAAAAGGTCCCATAACGGTAATGCCGACACAGACCGATTCATCAACCACGTCCAAATGGCTGCACTCCGTGCTACTACAGGTTCCATCGGCTGAGATCGTGATACTCGGTGATTTTAACGGCCACCACGCTGAATGTCTTGGTTCTCGTTTAACCAATCATGCGGGTAAATCTGTCTATGACTTCGCCTTGGCATATGGTCTAACACAACTGATTACTTAGCCTACGCGGATTCCAGATATGGAAGACCATGTACCTTCCCTGTTGGAACTTCTGCTGATCTCTCATCCGGACAGATACCAGGTCTCCGTCGATGCCCCTCTGGGCTCTTCGGACCATTGTCTGATCCGGAGTACGGTGCCACTCATGCTCCCATCGCAGTTGCGGTCTGCAGCTTGCCGCCGTGTTTGGCACTATAGGTCAGCCGATTGGGACGGGATGCGGTCTTTTTTTTGCACACTACTCTTGGGTTGGGTTTGCTTCTTGCCGGAAGATCCCAGCGTTGTTGCCGATTCTATTGCTGATGTGGTACTTCAGGGTATGGAACTTTTTATTCCATCCTCTGTGGTGCCCATCGGAGGCAGATCCCAGACATGGTTTGGTCGCTCCTGTAAAGTGGCATCACGCTATAAGCAGGAGTGCTACCGGGCCTGGGCTGACGAAATACCGTCGTTAATTGTTATTGACTCTGCTGAATTATAATAGTGGAAAAGTCATGGTTTGGTCACATTACACGATAAGCATGAGGGCTGACGCATCAACGTCCCGGAATGTATATACCAGCGCTCTTAAAAAGAAGTATAATTCCGCCTCCAGGTCCGTCAAAAGCGTCATTGCCAAGGCAAGGTCTGAGCACATCGGCAGAATTGGCGAGAAGCTAGTTCGCGTTCCTTCGGGAACCCGTGCATTCTGGACTCTCGCCAAAGCTATCCAAGGGAACTTCTGTCAGCCATCACTTCCATCTCTGCACAGAGAGGACGACTCACTGGCCCATGCCGCAAAGGAGAAAGCCGATCTGTTAAGCTCTCTCTTTGCGTCCAACTCGACTTTTGATGACGGGGGGACACACCACCGACCATCCCGCGATGTGAGTGCTCCATGCCGGATGTGCGGTTTACACAGCGCTCGGTTCGCAAAGCACTCTTCTCCCTGAACGTCAGCAAGTCGAGTGGGCCTGATGGAGACCCTCCCATTGTACTGAAGACGTGTGCTCCGGAGTTGACACCGGTTTTAACGCGTCTTTTCCGGTACTCCTACTCTCAAGGCGTAGTCCCGAATTCATAAAAGACAGCTTTGTTCCACCCGATCCCTAACAAAGGCGACCGCTCAGACCCGTCTAACTACAGGCCTATCGCCATCACCTCCTTGTTCTCCAAAATAATGGAATCCATTATAAACTGCCACCTCATTCGTTACCTTGAGAATCACCAGGTCATTATTGACCGCCAATACGCTTTTCGTCGGGGTCGATCGGTCGATGAGTGGAGGCAGTAGAGTCCAAGAGGGAGGCATTGGCCGTTAGTTTGAACATAGCGACGGCCTTCGATCGGGTCTGGCACAAAGCGCTTCTTTTTTTATATATAGGATAAGGGTGACAAACGAGCACACAGTCCACCTGATGGTAAGTGTTTGCTGCGGTCCATAGACATCTACATCTATCCTCGTTTGTGAATCAAAATGCAGATGCGTTGTCACCCGTGAGGACTAAAATGGAATGCCTCATTTCCAGTAAAAAGGGCCTCCGGCCACCTGCACTCACCAAGCGAAACGCAGAGGTAAACCTTTGTTAACGCTGGTATTCTGTGAGGTCGTGGTACCACCCCGGTTCGAGCCGGCCCATCCGTGCGACAGCAAAAGCCGCCACGTGGTTCTACCACTGTTAAAAGCTTCTTCTCTTTCTTTCAAAGCTTACTTCCTATGGGCTTCCCGAGAAATTGTGCAAATGTATCACCAGTTTCTTGCTGATCGGAGCATCAAGGTCGTAGTAGATGGTGCATGCTCTGATTTCCAGCCTATCAATGCTGGTGTTCCACAAGGCTGCGTACTATCACCAACACTGCTTCTCCTGCATAACAATGATATGTTGCAAACTGGTAGCATTCATTTCTATGCAGACGACAGCCCTGGTGATGCCTTATATACCGGCCGTAACGATATTTCTCGGGGAAAATTCGCCGAGTACCGGGATCAACTTGTGTCTGAAGTGGAGTCTTTCCTTAACAAAGTCTGGGATTGGGGGCGACTAAATCTAGTCCAGTTCAATCCCCAGAAGACACAAGTTTGCGCGTTTACCCCTAAAAATAACCCCTTTGTCGTATCTCCTCAGTTTTAAGGCACTCCCCTTGCTGCCTCAGCTAGCATCGGAATCTTTGGCATCGCTATTTGCATAGTGTGCAGTTTCGTGGTCACTTGGAAGGGAAGGCCAAATTGGCCTCTAAAAAGCTTGGCGTGCTCAGCAGAGCGAGATGGTATTTCATGCCGGCACATCGCTTGCAACTTTACAAAGCGCAAGTTCGGCCTCACATGGAATACTGTTCTCATCTCTGGGCCAGGGCACCCCAGTGCCAGCTCCTTCCACTTGACCGCATCCAGCGCAGAGCGGTTCGAATCGTCGACGACCGAGTTCTTTCTGATCAGCTCGATACACTGGCACTGCGTAGAGATGTTGCATCTCTTTGCGTATTTTATCGCATCTATCACGGGGAGTGTTCTGAGGAATTGTTCGGACTAATTCCAGCCGCTCAATTTCACCACCGCACATCGCGACAAAACTCGCGTTACCATCCATACCACCTCGATGATTGGCGTTCCACCACTGTGCGATTTAAAAGAAGTTTTCTCCCTCACACAACTTCCTTATGGAATCGATTACCACCAGCAATTTTTCCTGACCGATACGACTTAGGAACCTTTAAGAAAAGAGCTTACACCTTTCTTAAAGGCCGGCAAGGCATCTGCAATTCCCCTGGTGTTGCGGTGTTCATGGGCGGCGGTAGTCACTTAACATCAGGTGAGCTGCATGCTCGTTTTCCCTTTCTTCTATAAAAAAAAACTTTTACTCTATTCAACAACTAACCTTTCCTGACATATTGCCGCTAGTTCCGACATATTCAATATAGATTGTAAATAATACTTCTTGAAACTTACTTTTTTGTTTAACTTACCACTGATTCGAAAAAAATCTCAGTCCTGGAAAGAACCAGGAAGAAACCCAGCGCGAATTTTAAAAAAATGATAACAGTTTACAGTCATGTATGTTACACAATAAGCAACACAAAAAATAAATCAGAAATAGCTTGGTATCGATCCTCTTATTTCCAGGGGTTATTGTCCATAAATTCCTTATTATAATAATAACTTTTTTATACATACCTAGTTTATTATATTTAAGTTTATATAAAGTTTTCGAACTTTGAGCAGGTCTTAGTTTGTATATTTTCTGGGATTTTGTTGTACTCGTAGAAGTGTATACATCGCTCCAAGAATGAATTACTGACTCGGTGGAGTCAGCAACTGGTACTACTAGCTTGTGTCTGTTTCTAGTATATACAGAATGAATGTCTATTATTTTTGTAAAACTTCTTTTAGTTTTGTGTACGTACATTACATTTTCATAAGTGTATTGAGAGGCCAAAGTATTTTTTTTAATTTTTTTTAATATTAAGTATTTTTTTCTAATTTTTGTCTGAACGTCTCTGTAGGTTTTAAATTATAGATTGTTAATATGGCTGTCTTCTGTAAAATAAAAAAATTCAGTGTCAATCGCATGTCCCCTTAGCAAAATACTATACGATATTATGCTATGAAACTAGCTATAGTAAGCTAGTCTAGCTGTTCCAACACTGGTAAGATTTCTAAACTATTTTACAGTATATGCTGCAGAACTAAGTCTACTTGGTAGTTTTTGTATATGGGGAGTTGCTAGTTACTTCTTTGGAACTCTTCTACTCTGCTCTTCAAGCACAGAAGAGAATGCATTTTTATTTGTTGGTTAAGGGGAGGGTTCAAAAACAGGCGTTCTCATAGACAGAGACAGGACCACCTTTCTACTATCACTTATTGTAAATCTAAATTAAACAAGTACAGCCGAAATAGAGTTGGATACATATGTGTAATATTTCTCTAGTCCTAATATTACTGGTAATACCAGAGTGTAATAACAATTAAGTTATTTGAAGTAGGTTCTAGTAATCCAAGACTTACAATTTGAAATATGGTCTAAGTACATGCGGGGTTTTCGGTGACCATAAAGTATTTTAATGTTCGAGATAAACGAGACCCTCGATTTTATACGAGGCAATGCAGCATCGCTTAAGCCAGATAAATAAAATATGCACGGCTGTGCTCCATGAGTAACGTCGGCAATTTGTAATTGCTGCAAATTGGCTCCAGATGTATCATCTCCGTCCATTTATTTCGGGCTACGACACAAATGTTTTAAGAGATTTTTAAGAAGTCTTTTAAAGATATAGTAATAATAGTATTAAGAGAAATTGTGTTTTGTATTTGTTTTCATGCCATGTAAAGACAACGGATTTTTTTTCATACGCTTAATCAGAAAGTATGCAAGAATGCAATAATGTTGTATGAGAAAAAATGCATAGTTGGAATTAGTATGGTTGCGGCACGAATGTGTCGGCTCGACCGGGGAAGGACCACGCTCTCACAGATTACCAGCATAAAATATCAACTTAACACTGCTGTGTTTTGTATGGTGAGTGTAGAGAACCGGAGACCCTTTTTACTGGTAAAGAGGCATTCTATGTTAGACCTCACGGGTGGCAACGCAACTGCATTTTGATTCTTTATTGGGGATAGATGTAGGTATCTGTGGGTCACAGCAACCACTTACCATCAAGTGGACTGTGTACTCGTTTGTCACCCTCATTCTAAAAAAAACTATATGTAATATATGGCATAAAATATCATTTATTTTGAAAGAAGAGTAGTTTTTTTATTTTCGGTTTTTATTAGAATGATACTGTTGCCCATCTCCATTCTTCCCATATTCTAACCTACCTAAATGTATAAACAGCTTTAGTTTGTTTAAAATTGTGTTTTGACTTTTGCTACTTATATTTGTTTCTTTAGTGAAAAAAAAATGTGCTAAAGTACACATTGTCTATTTTCGCAACTAAATAATACTGCGTCAGTTTTCGCGTTTTTGTTTCTTTCCTCCGATAATGGCACGTTACATTAGCGCTTAGGTTTTGATGGACCAGTACCTTAGTATCTGTAAATTTTCTTGTGCCATTATAAAACGTCCTGCGTGGTGAATATTTTTCATAATAATCAAAAGTAGTCACAGTTTGTTTTACTGCCAGCTATCAAAGCCAGGCATTATGACAGCCACGGGACGAAATAGTGTGATAGAATCTCTTTCCCCGCCAGTAGATGGTATATTAAAATATTACACAAGTACATTCATACAATCATCATAACAGCCCTTCACAAGTATCACTGTTGAACTTCGCCGCCCCCCTCCCCCAACCAAAATAATAATTCCACAAACACGGTCCTGAGCCAATTGCATCCTATGGCTTCCTACATGTGTTACCAGGTCGAAACTTGGAGGGCCGTTCTAGTAGAGGGCTGCCTAGTACTTCATTTACCGGTTTAAGAATGACAGATAAAGATATCCTTAGTAGAACTAGACAAAACTAAGATAATTCAACAAATCAGTAAGCTGAAGTGACAATGAGCCGACCATATAGCTTAAAGTACTCGTAAAGTACCCGTATACTAAACGTCCTCGATAGCCAATCTCATTTACACATAATCCATTAACAATTGATCAAAATTAATCGGTTTTAATATGAAGCTATTCATGACATCCAAAGAATATTTACTCAATTTATTTAAATGAAATTAAAAAGTGCTATTAAAAACAAATTATTTCCCATGTCATTTTTCGGATACAGGAACTAAAAACATTCATCTAAACTGAACTGTTGATCAAACTAACGATCCGTCATCTACGAGGCACGTATGACAGAGTCATGTGTCAGGGAACGTCCAACATTCATCCATTCAATTTGGCCGAAAGCCAGAAAAAAATTCGAGCGAACGTGACGCAGTTGGGCCAAATTTGTAAAATTCGTCTGTTTGTGTTTAGAGACTAACTTGATTACGAATAAACGATTTAGGAAGGAAACATGGCCGTTACAAATTTATTTCGTTCTATGTCGTTATATATATTATTTCATTATTTCATAGTAAATAATAGTGTGAAAATTATTTTTTATAATATTTGTAACATTCCACCAACCTAGATGGAAAGAATTTAAATATAGAACATTCCTAAAATAAATTATTACATTGCTATTAAATGACAATCATGTCAATCAAATATTATTCACAAGATTGTACAACCAGAATATGTTGCCAGTGATGATATAATAAACTGAGACGTGGTCCTTCACTGCTGGTCTTATGAGGATGCTTGAAGTGGCTCAGCGAATATGAAATTTTCCATAATTTTCTGCATGATAGAATGCGTAATGAAGATATCCGCAGTAGAACCAGAGTAAACAAAATAGCCCAGTAGATGACAGTAAATTAACACTTTCACTGTCCGCTTTTCAGACACAATAGTAAGACAATAGCAATGCCCTATATATAGTGCACTGGACAGCGAAAGGGTTAAAGTAGAAATGAGCAAGCCAAATAGCTCTAAGAACCGACAACGGATGGAATTCTGGAGTGGCAGGCAGCCTCGGTAAACGAAGTGTAGAAGATATACAGGAAGAGAAAAGAGAGGCAATCTATGAATGAAGGTTATCAGCATCGAGTTTTGTGACATTTTTGAGGGACACATATGAAAGGTTAAAGGGATGATGATGGTGATAAATTTGAGTAACAGACTTTGCAAAAACAATTTTTTTCAGTTCAGTTTGGTAATGCTCCGTTCCTTTTCTAATATTGCATTTTAACGTAGATTTAATCAAATACAAGATCTAGGCTGAAATAACACTGGGCATGGTTAAGATAAGGTATGCTTCTGAAACGGCGAAATTATCAGCGTTATCTCTACGCTGATTTTTTATTTAAATAAAAACGTTACTCCCACACTAGGATTGTCTCCTGTATAGTGTAGGCAGTTTACAAACACAAATTGCACAAGTACAAACATCCAGACCCGGAACAATTATTTGTAGGCCATACAAATACTTGTTCCGTGCAAGATTCGAATGCGCGACCTCCAGCGCAGCAACTCTTTGCTAAGCCACTGCGCCATGGAACCATCAATCATTTTATTATAAGTAACAGCTTTACACTGATTTTCTTAAAAAAAACTCTCTTCTAGCTCTCTGATAGTTCCGTATAAAGTAAACTATGTATGTAGATATGATAAAAATGTTATCCTGTAAAATGGTCTACATCATTGTCAATACTGTAACTGCAAAATGTAATTTTATAATCACAAATAATATGTGACAGAATAGAATAGAATAGAATATTTTTTATTCAATATAGATTACAGTACATAACACTTACTGAAAGTAATTTTTTTAACTTTAACCACTGGTTCGCAAAAAACCTCTGTCCTAGGAAGAACCAGCAAGAAACCCAGTGGAACATTAAAAAAAAACACAATTTACAACAGTAGTATAATAACCCTTACTAGACAATTTCAATTGTCAACAAGTCTGCATATATTCTGGGACTCTGTTGTAAAAGCATATACATTGCCCCATGAAGAAACTACTAACTATTTGGAGTCGAATAACTGGTATAACTGATTTGTTATTCTTCCTGGTATTTATTATACTGTATTTATATAATAGAACTGCATATTAACAATTGTCCTTTACTTGTGCGTTAAGACCTTGCTTATTGACAAATATCATAAATTGTATTTCAACGGGTAGTACCCTATTGGATTGATAAGTGAGTGTGTGAGTTACAAAATATGACAAATAAATAAATATCTTTAGCGCATTCTTTAAAAGGCTTTTTCCTTTAAATTGCTCTATGTGTTGTGTGAAGTCATCACCCGTAATCACTTCCTCAAGCCCGAACAGTTCCTTTAGCAAAGGATACAGGTAGGCTTTCATTTTGGCCAGGAAAAACAAAAAAATATTATTATGTGTATCTTGCAACACATCACTCAAATAAATGAATTTTGTGCGATATTATTTTTACTATATGAGAATTTAACAACAATATTAATTGTTTAATATTTATTAATATCACTTTTCAATAAATTAGAAATTAATTAAAAATTAAAAATTTTGTACAACCGACCGTATAAATAATAAATATTAAGAATAACTCAAAAACTATTGGCCAGACCTTGACCAAATTTATATGGAACCACAGGTGAAATACCAGCTCTCAAATAAAAAAAAGAGTCATTGAAATCGGTTCACCCAGTAAAAGTTATGAGGGAACACACATAAAAAATAACATACAGTCGAATTGAATACCGACTTCTTTTTGAAGTCGGTAGAAAAATACTATCAAATCTTGTTGAATATCGTGACGTCTTCATTTGAATAGTACAAAATTATTACTATAAAATTAAAATATCATTATTTATATTACTTACTGGACTCGATAATTTCTAAACTCGTCCTGATAAATGTTTGAATAACAATCAACTTCACCAGAACGCACAAATTCATATCTCTCGCCATTTTTACCACCACAGTCGTCTAACGTCCGAACTGCCACAGATATCACTTCATTGATCCCTTTCGTTTGAAATGTTTCGTTCCATTTGGGACACATTGATGTCGGCTTCTATTTCAGATGATTTATTTTCATTTACTCCAGCAGTACGAATTTTCGCTATTTCCTCATAGGTTTCCCAAAATATGATTCTATTTTTACACGATTCAAAGTGTCATAACGTTTGGAAGCAATCCAAGTTATTTTTTTCTCCTGCAGTGAAAATTTTGCGGGCAGGCGGAGTCTGGATATCTGGAAAGAGGTAATATTTTTATAATAATATTTTACGTGGTAGAGACATGCTGCAGCTATTACTAGTATAGATGTAGTAAGAGTGGGGCGACTCGACCGGGGAAGGACCACGCTCTCACAGAATACCAGCGTAAAATATCAGCTTATCGCTGCTGTGTCTCGTATGGTGAGTGTACAGAAACGGATACCCTTTTTACTGGAAATGAGGCATTCCACCTTAGTTCTCACGGGTGACAACGCATCTGTACTTTGATTTGTCATCGAGGATAGATAAATGTAGATGTCTATGGGCCACAGCAACCACTTACCATCAGGTGGACTATGTGCTAGTTTGTCACCCTAAACCTTTAAACAAACTGTACTATTTGTGCGTAGTTGAATACGAAAATGTTTTAAATATGTTAGTGAATATAATTATAAATTTAATATCGTGCTTAACATAAACCGAATGTAAAATAATGATTTCTTATATTTACGCGAACACTACACATTGAATAAAACTACTTTTACGGGTTCCATCGTGTTTAATAAACTTATTTTTAGTTAATTCCCGACGTTTCGGGTACTTTACTGCACCCATCATCACGAGGGACTATCAACGTCGGGAATTAATAACAAAAAAGTTAATTAAACGCGATAGAATCCGTAAAAGTAGTTTTATCGAATGTAAAAAGTTATAACTCATTTTATAGCATTTGTATATTGTTATATTGATATATAAAACATATCGTACGTATATAAGTATTTTCAAATAAATGTAAAAATTATTATTAGTAACTTCACTTTAGCCGATCACAAGCCATAGACCTGCCCACATATATTTATTTATATGAAAGATTGTTTACAGTAATAAATTCACTGCAAGGTAATTATCATCATTATATGCTCTGGTTCAACTAATATATATATATATATATATATATATATATATATATATATATATACTGTGTAATAAATACTTAGTCAGGTCATAAGTTCTGTCAAACCTTTATTATTTAAAAAATTTGAATACTGGCTAGATGAACTTCACCAAGTTTAAAAATATAACGTTTGCGCTTGCCGAAAATAAAAAAGAAATTAATTTTCATTTCTTTTCAAATATGGAGTAGTCGAAGAAGAAGATAAGAGTAACGGTTATCGCGTTGCACAGCTGTGGTTACGCGCAAAAAGAGATTTTCAATATTCTACAAAAACTGAAAATAACTCTACGATTTGTTAATCGCACTATCAAACGATTCGCTGAAGATTCAAGCTTCGAACATCGTAAGAGGACCGACCGACCTCGTACAGTTAGGACACCCGCGATCAACAAATCAGTGAAGGCGCAAATCCAACGAAATCCTGTTACGAAATCCTGTTCGTAAACAAAAAATCTTAGCTCTTAAGATGGGCCTAGACCAGAGGTCGGCAACCTTTTGAGTCAAAAATTACAATTTAGTATTCGCGTAAATAAAAAAAAACCGGCCAAGTGCGAGTCGGACTCGCGCAACAAGGGTTCCGGAAAATCCGTAGGTATATAAGTTTAAAATTATTAAAATTATTTTTATTATATGATGTAACCAAAAATTTATGCTTTTCGCAATTTTTCCTTTATCTGTGCTATAATACGTTGCTTCGTACCAAATAACAATGGCAGACTTTCATACATAAAATTAGTTGAGAAGGAATGGTAGCGTCTATATATCCAAAATATCTTAAAATGTTAAGCGTCAGTCCCTTAATAACTCTATCAAAAACTTTTGTCTAGAGAAGGCGTCAAAAAATAGATATTTAGATTTGAATCTTTTTAGGTTATGTCATGTCATATGAAAATAGTATGAATATACTAAATGGCAACACTTGAATAGAGTACAATGATTTAAGTCATTTGATATTCCCAAAAATGTTTATTTTTTTTCTGTGGCTTTAATTAAAATAAGTTTTTATTTGAAAAATCATAGAAAATAATAAAACTCATTTTATATATACGTTTTTCCTAGACGCAATAATTTTT
The DNA here is from genome assembly GCA_033319125.1 of Parnassius glacialis. Taxonomy (NCBI): domain Eukaryota; kingdom Metazoa; phylum Arthropoda; class Insecta; order Lepidoptera; family Papilionidae; genus Parnassius; species Parnassius glacialis. The sequence continues at coordinate 38,599,877 of JAVANC010000012.1, read as the reverse complement.
CTCAACTATTTTTCTGCCATTGTCCTTTAAGATTCTGAGTTCACGGGAAGTACCCTGTAGGTTTTGATTTCCTTGCGAATGTCGAAAATTTGCGGCATAAACGGCTGTATCTTTTGATTGCGTTGGCTTAGAAGTTTGATTTTTTCACAGCTCCAAGGGACAGTACACTTGAGTATTTGATATGAATTTCAGCTTGATACCTCCACGTGTTCCTGAGAAAAAGGGTCTTGACAGACAGACAGACAGACAGACGGACAACAAAGTGATCCTATAAGGGTGCCGTTTTTCCCTTTCGAGGTACGGAACCCTAAAATGATGACAGTAAACTGCTATCTGGTATTTGACTATTTTGACAACTTATAACATTTTTTTATTAAACTGAAGTGACAAACGAACTAACAATCCAAGTGATAGCTAATGGCTACTTCAGTCCATAAACTTGCAACCGACATCAAATAAAGAAAAAACGTGAAATATGTGTCGTCAACACTGTGGACTAAGAACGAACGTCTCACAGTCTGCAATTACACCAGTATAAATACCCTTTAGACCGAAACCCAGCAGTGCAAGGACTGCTAATTGGCGTCAAAAATAACTAAGACGGTCCTTTACCTAAAGAAACTAATCGAATAATCCAAAACAATTTGTTTTGCTGCTAAAATACGAAAAAGATAGGTAATGTAAATAATAACATATTGTCAGATTTACGTTAACAACCGCATCACAACCTGACCAAACTAAATTATCTGTACTTTGGAAAAATATTGGTCGTAATTTTTGGACAAAGTAGATTTTTTTTATACGTGGTAGAGCCATGCTGCAACTATTAGCCCTCGTCCACAGTGCGAGCCTAGCGCGGTTGCGACGACGGGCGCGAATTATCAAACATATGAAACCGCCGTTTGCGTCCATAGTGTAGTGACTAAGGCAGACGCCTAGCGCGACGGGCATGAGCGGGATAGCGCGCGTAGTTTTCAAACGTTCATATCCGCGCGTTTTGGCCACACTACAGGCCTAGTCAGCAAGCGATCCAATGCGCGGGTGCGGGGGTATCAAACCGGTTCGGTCTTATCGCTCGGCGTAAGCGCGTCTTCATTTTTTTTTTGTTAAAACATTTGTATATTCTCTAGTGATTTTAGGTGATATTTTATTCAGGACGCAATCAAATGTTGATACGGACATTCGAGTATACTCAAAGAATTTTCTAGGGTACAAATCTCAATTCTTCTTACAAATTAAAAAAATCACCATTTATTTGTCGGTTTTTATTTATTTCGTCCACATCCTCTCTAATGTTCAAAATCTCGCATCTCAGATCGGACTATCTAGTAGAAATAAAAATCCTCGTCCATGGTTTACAACACCTGTAATACATCTAAGCACACCAACAGCTCGCTCGTCACTGTGGCCACGGCACGCGCCCGCCGTCGCGCCCGCAACAGGCTCAAGTCGCCGCGCATTCACTGTGGACGCACACTTAGTATTATAGTTGTAACACGAATGGGTCGGCTCTTCCGGGGAAGGACCACGCTCTCACAGAATACCAGCGTAAAATAGCAGCTTAACGCTGCTGTGTTTTGTATGGTGAATGTAGAGAACCGGAGACCCTTTTTACTCGAAACGAGGCTTTCCATCTTATTCCGCACGGGTGACAACGCACCTGCACTCTTCGTAATCGAAGATAGATGTAGATGTCTATGGGCCACAGTAACCACTTACCATCAGGTGGACTATGTGCTCGTTTGTCACCCTTATCCTTTAAAAAAAGGATTCCGGGTTGATTAACATTAAAAAGTCATGCCACTTGTTTGCTGTATGAATGATTCACTCTATTTTATATACCTATACTCATAGTGTTAGCGACAAAGAGGTTTGAAATTGAAGCAATTTATTCAATAATACAATTTATACAACTAATACAGTATTTTTATTTTTATGCAGTATTTATCCACCTTATCCAAAACGTAGAAATAATTTAAAAACGAATGGCATAGCAATCGGCATTTTATCGACCAAATTGACGATGTATTGACGACGGGCCAAATGTAGAAAGAGGACGCTTAATCTATGACTATATTATATTTTGCGTAGTTATATGAATGTAAAGGAACGAGAGAACGTCTCAATCATGCCAAATGGAAGTCCGTAGCCTCTACCTACCACTATGGGAGACAGACTTAAGCATGTAATAAATAATATAATATATAGCTGTGCCCCGCAACTTCGCCCGCATGAAATTTACTACGATTTCATGGATATCTACTTTTTCATGGATATATATTGACATTAATATTTATACGATAATAACGTCACTCAATTGTTTTGCCTTCCCGGAACCCCTCCACTAACACTTAAACTTTATGGTATGGTATTAAAGTTCAAATTTACTTTTAAGTATTATTACGAATTTTTTGTATGGTAATATAGAAAATTGTTGTTTTTAGACTTTTTCAGGCAATTTTTTAAAATTTTCTCTCCATAAGAACCATCTTAAAATCATCAATTATAAATCATTCATTATAAAAAAAGTATTAGCAAAATCGGTTTAGCTTTTTTTTTATAGAATAAGGGTGACAAACGAGCACACAGTCCACCTGATGGTAAGTGGTTGCTGCGGCCCATAGACATCTACATCTATCCTCTATTACAAATCAAAATGTAAAAGCGTTGTCACCCGTGAGGACTAAGATGGAATGCCTCATTTTCAGTAAAAAGGGCCTCCGGCCACCTACACTCACCAAGCGAAACGCAGAGGTAGACCTCTACTTCACGCTGGTTTTCTGTGAGGTCGTGGTACCACCCCGGTTCGAGCCGGCCCATCCGTAAGACAGCAAAAGCTGCCGCAAGGCTCTACCACTGTTAAAAGCTGCTCTCGAGATTTGCGCTTAGCAACACATTCAGCTATTCATTTTTACATTATAGATTATGCAAAAATATTTATTAGTGATAATTCTCTTTTCGAATTCTCATAATAATATAAATTCACCATCTGCAATAAAAACGTGTACTTGTTATAGAATACTATATTATTATATATTATGTATATTATAACATGTTTATATTATATAGTACTAATGATCCGCCCCAGCTTCGCGCGGGTGATTGATCTCGACAACAGCGCCACCTACCGGGTGCAATTGTGAATCATTTAGATCATCCAGGGAGCCAGTCAAAAACATAAAGAATCACATCTAAAACGGTCCGCCTATTTTCGAATTTTTGCGAAACTAACGGTCATAATTGAGTATAATATTTAGAGATATAATAAATAAATACTCGTATAAACCTGTTATAATATTATTATAGAATATTATGTTAATAATTAAAAATTAAAAATTTTGTACAGCCGACTTCAATATAAGCGACTTCAATATAGGTTATTTAAGAATAACTCAATAACCATTGGTCTGACCTTGATCAAATTCATATGGGACCACACGAGAACTATCAGCTTTCATATAAAAAAAAATCATCCAAATCGGTTCGCCCAGTACAAAGTTACGAGGTAACACACATAAAAAAAATACATACACTCGAATTGAGTACCGTCTCCTTTTTGGAAGTCGGCAGAAAAAGATCTCACTGAGTTTCTTTCTGGTTTTATTCAAGACAGAGTTGTTTTTGGAACAAGTGATAAAAAACTTTGTTCCAATAATAAAAAAAATGACTAACAAAAAGAAGTATATTATATTAGATTATTAGTGTAATTTTATGTATTGAATCACAAATATTATATTCTGCTCTATTCTGTTCTATTTTATTCTGTACTATCCTAACATATTCTATTCTATTCTATTCATTATTGGAATCAGGCGTTATATTGCGGAAATCTGCTATATTATATAGATATATTTATATTAAGTGATATAATTTTCTACGTGGTAGAACCATGCTGCAGCTATATTAATAGTATACTTGTAGCACGAATTGATCGGCTCGACCGGGGAAGGACCACGCTCTAACAGAATACCAGCGTTAAATAGCAGCTTGACACTGCTGTGTTTCGTATGGTGAGTGTAGGGAACCGGCGACCCTTTTTACTGGAAAAGAGGCATTCCATCTTAGTGCTCACGGGAGACAACGCATCTGCATTTTGATTCTTTATTGAGGCTAGATGTGGATATCTATGGGTCACAGCAACTAACTACATACGCAGCAACTAATATTTATGGGACCACATGAGAAGCACGAGCTATCAAATAAAAATAAGAGTTATCAAAATCGGTTCACCTAGAAAAAAGTTTTGAGTCCATTAAGTAATAACACACATTAAAAAATACAATCGAATTGAGAACCCCTTCCTTTTTGAGGTCAGTTAAGTAGGCACAACAGAAACTGTAAGAAAAGTAGTATTATTTATATTTATTTCACAATTCCATACAAACTTAGCACTTAACAATTGTTTGCGAGTGTTGTGAAAAGGTTCTTAACAGCAAAACTACTTCAAGAGTTAACTTAGTATAAACTCAAAACTTGCGGAAATAAATATTTGATTTATTTTATAAACAATAAATTTCATACTTCGTCATAAATATTTTTATATAAAATAAGGTTCAATGTTCTATATCCAACGGGTATGTTTTGAATTCAATAAATGGGAGGATTCTAAAATATATGCGATGCATATTTTTTATACATATCTTTACCGATTTCTCTAAAACGGCTGAACCGACTTTAATAGTATTTCTTTTATTATATGATTTTTACTCAAGCAGTGGCCACATATATATCACAGTATAAATATATAGTAGGAACAGTATGGAAACTCCCTACAAACGCTCGAAACGGCACACTCACACAAACATGCGCAACGACGAGACTTCTAAGCGCTCGTCGCGGTGCTCTCAGCAGCGAGTGCCGCGTCAAGACTAAAAATGCCACGAACGTCTTGTTTCATCAAAACCAGAGCCATCGTATTTTAAGCTTCCTGCTGATGTTGAAAGGTAAAAATGAGTTTTATTGTCATTGTTATAATCGTTATCGAATTATAAGTCCGTGTGTGTGATCATAATGAATTCGTGAACTTATTAGTAAATCCAGAATGCGGCGGTTTTGAGGCTATTATATAAAGCTGATAGTGCAATAGTGGTAACAAAAAGTTATTTTTTTTTAATTTATTCTTAGAAATGGTGTCACATTATTTACATTGCAAACTTTGCCAAACTGTAAGCCAGTTTGTCGGCAATGTAATATAAAATCCAAGATGGCGGCTGTAATAGATATAATTTTTTTCGTCATGGGTGGCATCTTCATGGGTTTCGAGGGTGTGGAAGCCGATAGTGCTGTCGAAAAGCAAATCTAAGATGGCGGCTGCAATAGGTATCAATTTATTCGTCATGGGTGTCATTTTCATGGTTTTCGAGGGTGTTGAAGCCTAAAATAAAAGCAGCCCAAGTTAGTCCTTATAACATCAGCTATTTGCCAGTGTGTATAAATATTGACTAACATTCATATTTATACGATACTAACGTCACTCAATTGTTTTGCCTTCCCGGAACTCCTCCACTAACACTTAAACTTTATAGTATGGTATTAAAGTTCAAATTGACTTTTAAGTATTATTACGAGTCTTTTGTATGGGAATAGAGGAAAGTTTTTTTTTTAATTTTTCAGGCATTTTTTAAATTTTTCTCTCTGTAAGAAACATATTCGTACTTCAAGAAATATTATAAAAAAGAATTAGCGGAATCGGTTCAGCTGCTCTCGAGATTTGCGCTTAGACATTCAGCGATTCATTATTTAATAATATAGATAAACAAGTAAAAGGCCAGTTACGTGGGCTAAGCCCACTCAGGGCATGTTATCTTTAAAATCACTGGTCAAAGACCTTTAGATTGATATAAAATAATATGCAAAAAGTCCAAAGTCCAAAAGTCGCATCTCAGTTACTAAGCTGTCATTGTCAATTATGTTTAGAAACCGACTTCAAAAACAAAAATAATACCATAATTTCCACATATGCTTCCAAAATCAGAACTTTAATTAAATCAATACAGCAGTTCCCTGCTACTTGGTGGCAGAAATAAGTTAGAGGACGATACTTTTTTATAAAACAGAAGTGACAAACGAACGTACAGTTCATGTATTGCTAAGTGAATACTACAGTCCATGGACACCTATATATACGTTGTCACCCCTTAGGACTTAGATGGAATGCCTCATAGTTTGTAATTATCCTGGGCTGTCTATATCCTTTAGACCAGATTGCAAGCACTTCTATTTGGCGACATAAATAAGTATAAATAGGTATAGGACAAAAATAGGGTACCTACTCAGATGTCCATCTGAGTAGGTACCCTCAGGCAGAAAAAGAAATCCTATGTATCATAAGTTTTGTACTTTTATAGAAAAAGTACTATATCATAACATTACACAAAACTTCTAGTAAATATAATGTTTTTATCCATAACTCAAACTGAAATTCCAGAGAACTTTACAATTAACAACATAAAAAAAATTTTCAAAAATTAAAGAAAAACTAATATAACTGGGCGCAACCCAAAGTATAACTTTTAATTAGCACTTCAGAAAGTTTATCGTGTCTATTAAATTATTTGTGTATTTACACACTGATCAACGTATGACGACCTCTCCATTCCTTTTCTCAAATAGAAATAAGCATATCGATGTGGGCTCAAAACATTTCGGTCACACACCCCACGTCACGTTTCCGTTCGTCTAATAATAATCGGCGTCCCTCACGGATGCGCCACTTCCTCTGCCTTGAAAATTTTAATCAACTGATTCAATTAACCTTAGTTCGTTTAATGAAAGAATAAAATGAAATGAGTTTTATCAACTGTCATTTTATGTTATTATCCGGGCAAAGGGACCACATTTTTAAATTTGTGTCTATTACTAATCGTCGTTTAGTTTGAAACGTCCGCCTACACTTTGTAAACAATTTTGTTACATGCCATGTGATTAATATCGCGTTATTACGGAAAATTAAATTATGATATGCATTGAACAAATATTGTATAATATTATATTGTGTATATTTTTAATCATTCGACATTTCGATTTATTTTATTTTACACATAAATCCAAACCCAAGCGCGCCACTGTAACATTTTATGATAAAGTAGGCTAAGGCTGCGTAGATCAGATTAAAGTTGAAAATTAAAAGCTTAACACCTCAGTGACAAAGAGATATATAGCATTTGAAAAAAAAATCATCCCGAAAAAGAGAATCGGTGGAAGCTTAAATTTTCTTTATTAATGTTAGTGTAAAGAGTCTTATACATACATACATATAATCACGCCTCTTTCCCGTAGGGGTAGGCAGAGACCACTTCTTTCCACTTGCTACGATCCTTACATACTTGTTTCGCTTCGTCCACTTTCATTATTCCCTTCCTACATGCTCTACGGTTTAGAGTCTTATCTGAACCGAATATAATTGGCTTAAGGTCAAAGATACACGTAAATAAACTAGATCAAAGTTATTCCACAAGTCGGCTTCTAATAAGTTGTCACAGCTATCGATAGCGACTGAGGTGAAACTGCACAAGACGTAGTAGTAGTAGGTAGGTAGGTAGGTAGTAGGTAAGTAGTAGGATGTTTTTATTGCCGTAGATACGAAGCTAAATACGCACTTTAGGGAGTTGATCCTGTTGTTGAAGTAAGTAAAATATTATTGTAATACGGCATAGTGTTTGTAAACATAATTTAAAAATGACTATTTAAATATATAGTAAAAGTTACATTCTAGTGATTCTATTATATTAATCACATTGTCTTGTTGCAGTTAAAATGCTAGAAAACAGTTTGCCTCAGTTATAATTAAATACAAGTGAAACCTTGTCGCATAATTCAGGCTTTTCAAATTCTAATTCAGGCGTAGTTTCCAGTGTGGCGTTGCAGCGCAACAATCGTTCGCAGAATTGCCATCCAGCCGGTTGCTCTAACAAAGGACGACATAATTACGACAGTCAACGTGTTGGTTCCAACAGAGCAGCTAAAAATATGGAGTAATATTTAATTTCAAGTCTTCTTTTTTTTTTTTTATAGGATAAGGGTGACAAACGAGCACACAGTCCACCGGATGGTAAGTGGTTGCTGCGGCCCATAGACATCTACATCTATCCTCGTTTACGAATCAAAATGTAGATGCGTTGTCACCCATGAGGACTAAGATAGAATGCCTCATTTCCAGTAAAAAGGGCCTCCGGCCACCTGCACTCACCAAGCGAAACGCAGAGGTGAACCTCTACTTCACGCTGGTTTTCTGTGAGGTCGTGGTACCACCCCGGTTCGAGCCGGCCCATCCGTGCGACAGCAAAATAACAAGATATAGAGAAAGAAAACGTTTTGTAAGATTTAGTGAAATATTAATTAAGGAGTACTAAAAGTCAAAATAAGTTAGCAATAATAAAATGTCCTTCAGTTCTAACTTCGGTCACGGCGGCCAGCCTCAAAGGAGACTAACCATCAGCGCAGGACAAGATTATAGTGCACAAGTTAAAGTGCACGTACAGGTGCACTCTCTATTCCCTCACGCTCTTAGTCCGATGGGTCGGTAAGCCGACACGACCGGAGAGAGATCAAGCGCAAGACCAACGGCTTTACGTGCTTTCTAAGGCACGGGAGTTAGACACCGCCAACTTCATGACTCTGGGCAGCTAATGAGAAATCTTTGGTGGAAAAGTCAATCTGTGATTTTTTTGTTCCGACCCGGGACTCAAACCCGGTCATGATCAGCAATCGCACCACTACAACCACTAGATCAACGATTCAGTCAAATAAAAGTACATATTTACTTTAACTAAGGTCATATTAGTCAAATCCTATTGAGCAAATCTATATCGGGCATATGTGTTAAATTTAGTTAATTCAGTATTCATATAATACAACCTATCAAAAGTCTTAACTGCTGCAACATAGGCTTTCCCATAGATTGTTTTATTAGGAAGGATTTTTCCATAGATTTACCCACGCTTGGTGGGCGGGTTGGAAACTGCCATCCACTGTTTCGGCTTTATTAAAATTTTATGTCTATAAATATGATTATGTACTTACTAAAATATATAACAAAAATGAGGATATAGTTAAACTTCTAGAAAATATTTTTTAAACAAAGACTTCTTAAAAAAATACTTAACTGATTTTTGTTTTTACAAACGTATGTTGTGAAAATAAAAATTAAAAGCCTCTTTATGTCATGATTTCTTAATTAATTACTTTTGAATTTTTCTGTCTACGTCTTCAAGTGCTCTAAACCAGACAAATACCAAAATACGTTACAAACATTATAAATTATTTTGATCTACTTTACCACCTACGTATAATTTTGACACGCCTATTTTAAAGTGTGCTCTTGGCACAAGTGGTAGTTACATGTATCAACATAACCACTGTCGTTTTACGAATGTGCGCAGCTGTTAGGAATATTCTGAAAGCGCGTCTACTAGCTACAATTAGTTCAGACCTGAATATTTTTGTTTCACACCCTCGGTACAGGCTTTAGTTCGCATGAGAAGTACTACTTGTTCTGTTTAATTAACTGTACAGCACTTTACCTGTATAAATATGCCTATTTTATATACACTTTGCAATGTATGTTGTTTTCGCGTAGTTCAAAAATGAGCAAAAAAACATGGTTTTTGTTTAAACATTTTCCTTATTTATTAATTATACTATTTCCTATTTTCAAATATTTATTTTAAAATAAATATATTAATGAAATATAATTTTCAAATTGAGGGAAACAATTCAGGAGATGTGCAGCAGCTTATTGCTAAAAACGACTAAAAACAAAAAACAGTTTTTATCTTTGCAAGCGGTTGCAAGCACGGCAACTATGGTAATTTTTTTATAGGATAAGGTTGACAAGAAAAAAGTAAATATCCCCCTTTAGTGAAATTTAAAAGGCTGTAATGGTTACGGTAATTTTGAAATAATTTACACACATTTCACAAACACATTTTTTTTATAGAATAAGGGTGACAAACGAGCACACAGTCCACCTGATGGTAAGTGGTTGCTGCGGCCCATAGACATCTACATCTATCCTCGTTTACGAATCAAAATGCAGATGCGTTGTCACCCGTGAGGACTAAGATGGAATGCCTCGTTTCCAGTAAAAAGGGCCTCCGGCCACCTGCACTCACCAAGCGAAACGCAGAGGTAAACCTCTACTTCACGCTGGTATTCTGTGAGGTCGTGGCACCACCCCGGTTCGAGCCGGCCCATCCGTGCGACAGCAAACGCTGCCGCGTGGCTCTACCGCTGTTAAAAATATGGATATGTTACATATGGATCGCATAAAAATTTGAGATTGATATAGTAAAAGTTTGTGCTATATTTAGTCCATAATAATTTGTTATAAGAACTTTAACGCTTGCGTCATACTTATATCACAATGTTAACATTTTTTATTGAATAAGGGCTACAAACGAGAACACAGTCCACCGGATAGTAAGAGAATAGACATCTACATCTATACTCAATTAAGAACCATAACGCAAATACGTTTTCACCCTGATGATTTAGATGGAATGCCGTGTTCCAATAAAAAGGGTCACCAATTCTTTAAACTCACCACCATACAACTCTTCCGCTGGTATTCTGTGAGAGCATGGTCCTTCTCCGGTCGAGCGGACCCAATTGGCTCTACCACGTTAAAATTAGTTACAAAAGTTACAAATAAACAGGTAATAATTAAAAATTAAAAATTTTGTACAGCCGACTTCAATATAAGTTATTAAGAATAACTCAAATAACTCAAAAACTATTGATCTGACCTTGATCAAATCCACATGGAACCACACGAGAAGTATTAGCTTTCATATAAAAAAAATCATCGAAATCGGTCCACCCAGTAAAAAGTTATGAGGTAAAAAATACATACGCGTCGAATTGAGTACCGTCTCCTTTTTGGAAGTCGGCAGAAAATATACTAGGCATTGACTATGTGCTCGTTTGTCACCCTTATGCTATAAAAAAGATAGATCTTGCGTGTGGTTGTCGTTGCCGCTCAAAGTAGACAATACACGAATACGCTTCCTCTAGAGGAAGGGTGCCAATAACTTTTCTTATGCAGCCATGATACGGCAAATAATGGATGGTTGCTTTGCAGTGTTTAATATGTAAAACATAACTAGTAAAATAGTGTTAGATTTAAGAGTCTAATCATGTAAGGTAATAATGTTTATATAAATTAATGTTTGGGTACCCTTTATCCTTTTTTGTATGAATGTTTGTTGATGGATCCAGGTGTCTCAAGACCGCGCTTTGTGACATTCGTATGGTGAGCAGCAGTGCACTTGTGAAGGGCTGTAATGATGACGAGGATGAATATTTGTGACAAAATAAACGGAAAAGAAAAAACTTGATACATACGGTAGCGTGCATACGTATATATAACTTGTTTCGCCCAACTTTCAAACCCCTATAACCCAAAAGTTATATGGACCTACACACTTGTTTTGAGTAGCTGATAAGCAGTTGCTTAAATCATAGGATCTATATGACTCTGAAGAACCATGGAATTTGGTGCACGTTTAGATTTCAACTCTTTTATCAGCGAAGGTGACAACTACAAACGTCGTTATACAGAATTTGTTTTTCATTTCACATGTATGCTTTTGATGGAATATAGACATACATACACACGTACGCCCGGAAAAAAAAACTCTTCTTTTGGGACAGTTAAGCAAAAACAATTACCACAACATAAATGGCATAGGAAAACCTGAACGGTATAGTATAATATTATTCAAAGAATGCTAACTGACCTAGCACATCACAAAGCATGTCAGTGGACTACATTCCACTGACCTACAATTATAGGTCCAGGTCCATACCCTATCGAGATATCGGCATTGATGAAGGTATTCACATATAATTAAATTTTTATATTACAGTTTAAGAATACAAGCTAAAAATACGTCTGTTAAAAATAGTAAACTGTAGTCAACAATAGAGTAGCAGACTGATTATTCCATTAACCTCGCAGAATCGTGAGAAGGCCTGTGCCCAGCGTAAGAGCATATATAGTCTGTAACTTTTTAACTTGTTGTCCTAAAAATGCATTAACTTCACTGCAATCAATGATATTATATTTAAAACTGCAATACAAAAATACGTCATGATAACGGTTTTTTCTAGCCGAATATTTTTTTACCAAATAATATTTTTTTATACTCAAATTTTTTAAGTTTCGTCATGTTATATAAAAAAATTAAAGCTAATTTTTGGTATTATATGTCATTCATCTTTTTGCTTCTACTGCAAATTGCGAAGTTTTTTTTATAGAATAATAGTGACAAAAGAGTACACAGTCTACCTGATGGTAAATGAATACTTTGACCCATAGACACGTATGTTTATTTATCCTTGTTGTAAACATCTTTAACTAGGGGTTGCTAAGGGCGAACTTAATGCCCTACGCAATTCTCTACCAGTCAACCCTGTTAAATCTTCGATTTAGAATAAAAATGCAAATGTGTTGGCACCCCTGAGGAATGCCTTGTTTCCACTAAAAAAAATCTCCGGTTCTCTACACTCACCGTGCAAAACACAGCAACACTAAGCTACTATTTTACCTTGGTATTCTGTGACAACGTGTTCCTTCTCCAGTCGTGCCGACCCTTTCGTGATATTACTATAATATCGAGTGCAAGGTGGCTCTACCAATTATAAAACAACACGTTATTACAAGTCATGTGTGTTAAGTCTGTGTGCGTTAACAAGTCACAAGTCTTATTAAGTTACAATAATGAGAGAAATAAGGATAATCCCTGAGAATCTTTTGATGATTGTTCTTTCATTTGATAAACCATAATATAGCTGCATCGTGGCTTTACCACGTATCAAACACCGATAGTTATTTTAATAGCACACGTAGAACAAAATATAAATTCATAAATGATCCGTAATATGTTGGACCGTTTGCTATTTAAAGTATGTCGCTCCTACACGCCCGTCCTTGTTACCCTGACTTATCGCTGTCATCGCTTACAAAAGGTTTGCGTAACGCGGTAATTGGTCGCTGATCATTATAATGCTTGAGATACGTATCGTGGGGGTGCATTGTCGGTTCGTGGTTTATGGCCACTGATAATATCGCAAATATAATTATAGGGAAGGGAATAAGCATGTTTTAATTTAATTTTATAAATGTTGGTACGTATGTTGTTATTTTTAACTCGTGTCTATTTTTTAATTAACTCAATAGGCACATCCGGTGGATAGATTAAAAAATATGTATTAAACTTTTAATAAATAGAACGAACTTCTAGCGTGTAATTTCTATCTGAAATCGAGGCATTCACTCTTCGATACAATTGTTATTAGTACTGACTACAGAAACCATTGTGGTGTAGCCTCCACCATAATATATATTAGTGTTAAGGTAGAATAAGTCAGACAGTATAATTAAAGTTCTTATACAAGCAACACGTCTCCTTCATTCAGCACCTTCCGAGTTCCGACATTACATGGCGACCCTGCCAGGCGGTGCGTTGCTACAATGACCGCGCACCGCCGGGCCTACTATTTAAAAAAAAATTATATTAAACTAAATTAAATAATGGACAGTTGTTAAGAGGATTGACAAAAAAATATATATTATAACGGAATGGACGCAATACCGGATGTGATATAAAATAAACAAGAAGAGGCCACAATAATTATTTTATAGAAGGTGACTGAAAATTTAAAACATATAATATATAGTACTATGAAGACGATTAACGAAGAATGAGGAATAAATTGTGGATTTTTTTTAATATGATGACCAAAGTTCAAAATTCAAGAAACGGCAGATTAGTTTTAAAAAGAAAGTAACAGTTGCACTTTTGCAAGCTTCATCCAGAAGAATATGAAATATGAGCCAAAAAGAACAAAGAAGAAAATTTGAGGTAACATCGCATTAGCCTACTTTTTGTCATTTCTTTATAAGATTTCTTTAAAAAGTTTTAACTATTATAAAAAAAAGTTATGTACTAAATATTTTGTATTTCATATATGTTTAAGTGGAAATTAATTATTAGATATTTTATATTAACGATTTATTTCTTATTTAATTATTGTTTAAAAAATCATATTACAATAATTATAAATTAAGTTACGTAAGTGCTTCAGTGGCATTTTTATTAAAGCACTAGACGATTTTATATTCACTTTTATTCAGTAATTGTTTTGCAAAGAAAATAATGAAATAATATGAAAGATAAAATTTTTACGTACTTAATTTCACCAATTAAAGTTCTTATACAAGCAACACGTCTCCTTCATTCAGCACCTTCCGAGTTCCGACATTACACCATAAAGTGGACAACTTTTTAATTTAATTTTGAAGTCGGTTTGTAATTTTTATTAAAAAGCTGATGATACAAAATATAAAGCATGCATTTCAAATACATCTTTTCAAATTCAGATTTTTTTCACCGACTTTATAAATAGTAGGAGGAATTAGACTATATTATGTTTTTTTTTTTGCAAATTCAGAAGGCGGGGTTTTAATACTTCTATGCAACATACCTTCGCCTGCATTGACTTCAGAATGTGAAGTTATTTTTTTAGTACTTGAAGTTGGATTTACATTTTTATTAAAAAAAATTATATGTTATTTCTATGTTTGTTAACAATTAATATCATATATTTAGTAATGTTACTTATTACATATTCACAAAGCTTTTCATAGGAAAATATGCAATAACTATTAAAAAACTTATGAGCGCGAATACCATTGATATGAGCCGCAAAACGGTTTTAATTGCTATACCATTTATGATCATTCCCTAAATAACATAACAAAAGCATTTTAGCACCTTTCAACGTCTGTACTTAACTGTCAATTCTAATTTACATCAATATGTCACAGTAAAGTGTACATAATCGCAAAATTTCTCTGTTGTGACAATGACTGACATTCCATTCGCCTCCGTCATCATTTCAGATTCATAATTGCTTCGGCGCCGACAACGCCCTCTGTATTTAAATCGTCCCGACATTCACTCGGTGTTCTGTGACTTGTGATATATGGAAAAAAAGGAAATAGTCAATGGATATAAAGAAGATGCCGCTCTCTGTGGACTGCCCAAAAATAAACACGCGACATTAAATGAACTTTATGGGTGGCTCATTACGTTTACGCGGCCGGTCGTAAAAAAGAACAACAAAACGATAATTATGGGATCCGTACGCTATGAGACTTTCTGGAAGTGTTTGGAAGCACGTGTGACATTAATTTTTTAATGTGGTTATAAATATTGAAGCGTCAGATTAGAAAGCCCGCGTATAATTGTCGGGTATGAATTCCAGGAATGAAATTAAATTTAACGGAAATGAAAATAAAACTTTTTATTTATCGAAGTAAGATTTTAAAACTTCCTTTGCCAAATGACAACCACGTTTCTTAATCTACTTCCACTGTCGGGCCAAAATCAGTTATTGTGTTTATCTTTCTGGAAATTCTATTGCATAGACTTGAAATCAAAAATCTGGCTGATTTTCAACCCCGTGCCTCGAAAAGCACGTAAATTGGTTCGTAGGTTGGCCTGTTTTGTCTCCGTTCGTGTCGGAATGACATTCCGCCTGGCGGACTATAAGAATGACTGAATAGGGAAAACACGAGAGCCTACACAAATATCAGGCCTTCATTGAGACCTACCGAAATTCGATCTGGAGGACATAACTGTTAATTGTACTTATAAAATAACTAACATTAGAATATTTTATTTAATGTGGAATGGTAACATATGAGAATTTATAAAAAAGTTAAATTGTCAAATCAGCGATAGGGATAGGGTAGCGTGTTTTGTATATAGAGATGTGTGTGAGGATATTATGTTGATTATGAAAAAAGTAAGTTATACAAAATTTGGATATAATATGATATTATGCGTAATATCCTAGCAATAGCAAAATTTACCTTTGAATCTTCTTTCGATTAGAAAGTTATATTTTCTACAAACCCTAATATAAACACACATTTCTTTTCTTAATCTCTTCCAGTACTAAAACATGAAGTAATAATAACTTCCGCTAAAAGACAATATACAAATACAAGATAATTTCACGTAAGCATCAATGACATAATATGACAGCAAAAAGGCTCTCGCAGAATGGTGGACAACTAAAAACTACGAAAAATTGGAATTCACACTACAAACAATCCTATAATTGACATAACATACATATTTAGTCACTGAAAGGTGTTGCAGTCCAGCGTTATTCGACCCCAAGAAAAATACTATATTTATACACCAAAATGACTCACATTCACTATGTAAGTATAATGGTTTCGTTGCAAAAAGAACCACTAAATCTCGACCCCATAATTGCTATGGTCGAGTTATTAATAAAATTTATAATTATATTGTAAGAAGTCCGAAATGAATTCAAATAAAATTCATTGTGCTGCGCCACCTACGAAAAAGAGCATCTGCTGTTTTTCCTAGATATATTGTATTGTTACAACGTCAAAATGAAAATCCCTTCCGTATTTTTGTATATTTATAGAACAGTAATGCATCATATTCGAACATATTTCCAAAGAACCCTCATAACTCTCCTAAAATAAACATCACCCCTCGTCTTTACCCACATCATTAACATTACCTACTAATTTTTTTCTTATAATTAACCATACAATAACTTCAACAATGCGTGGTACATCATTGTCGACCACTGAAAGTGCCACCAACCGAGGCAAATCATCTACAGTTTACAGTACGTCACCTACATCAAAGCAGCTTACTTCAAACGCCACTCTGATATTCGACAAAGTAATTTCTTCATCCTAAAACTCACTTATTACAACAAATTTAGGTTCAGTTTCCTTTGCAATGACCAAAGGACATGTTAACATCAGAGTCACGTCGTCAGGATTTATTTTGTCTCATTTTGAGTTGATGACAAACGTGGATTCACTTTTAAATCTCATCCCTAATGAGATGTTTGTACATCTTTTTGAAATAAATGTAAGGCTATTTTAAATTAGCTTTATGCTTTCTGTTTTGATGTTTTTATAGTATTTAAGCACTTAGCAACTCAGATTTCCTTTTATACTTTGAGATTGATCATTGACAACAAAATTCCTCCTATTTTTATTTTATGATTGGCCTTTTAAATAGCAAAAGGCTCTTTTTTATCGTCAAATTATAGGTAGCGGTCCGAAAAAATCGCCGGGTATACACAAAAAATTAGTGTGAGGAAAAAATATTTAATAAATCACACGGTGGTGAACCATCAAAATTGTGTGGAACTTTGTCGTGATGTACGATTGAGGAATTTAATAGCTGGAATTTTTTGGAACAATTCAATTTGGATAATAAATCTAAAAAGTTACATATCACATATTATATAAAAATCGGTTTTTATTTTTAGAATAATTTCTAACAAAAACACCACGTGGAGGCAAGGTACCTCACCGTGACGGTCTCTCCACAAGGTCTCCGTGTGAGCTCCACTGAGTTTGCCGAGGTTGATCCAGCTATCTGAGCTTCTTGGGGGGCCCGAGCGCCGCCTGTAGGCGGTTGTACGTAGAAATCGTGCGGTTCATGGCCCTGTATGGGGCCCCTGTGTGGGCGATGGACATGACGGCCAGCACTCTCGCCATTCTGCGCAAACCGCAAAGAGCGATGGCCGTCAGAGTCGTCCGCGGGTATCGCACGATTTCCTACGAGGCGGCTTGCATCCTGGCTGGATCCCCGCCCTGGGACCTAGAGGCGAAAGTCCTCGCGTCATTATATCGATGGCGCGAGGAAGAGCGGGCACGGGGCTCGAGGCCGGTGCTGCGGCAGATCGCGCTGCGCCGAGAGGAGCTCCGTCAGGTCTTGGTGGCGGAATGGCGGAAAAGGCTTCTGCGCCCTACCGCCGGCCTCGCTACCGTCGAGGCGATCCGGCCAG
This sequence comes from Parnassius glacialis, assembly GCA_033319125.1. NCBI lineage: Eukaryota > Metazoa > Arthropoda > Insecta > Lepidoptera > Papilionidae > Parnassius > Parnassius glacialis. The sequence goes on along the minus strand of JAVANC010000012.1, from coordinate 38,582,018 downwards.
AACTCGACGTCTGGCTCGGGAGAAGGCACGGCTCCCTGTTTTTTAGGGTGACGCAAGTACTGTCGGGGCACGACTGCTTCGGCAAGTACCTGTGCCGCATAGAGAGGGAGCCGGACGCTCGGTGCCACCACTGCGTCCATTACGGGGAGGACACGGCACAACACACGCTCACCGAGTGTGTAGCTTGGGAGGAGCAGCGCCGTGTCCTCACAAATAAAGTTGGAGGCGATCTGTCGCTGGCGGCCTTAGTGCGGAAGATGGTCGGTAGCGCAGAGTCGTGGGACGCGGTGGTGTCATTATTCGAGGACGTGATGTCGCAGAAGGAAACTGCGGAACGGGAAAGGGAGATCTCGACTCCCTTCCCCGGCCGCAGAAGGCGCACCGGGCGCAGGAGAAGGGCGGGTGGATGACGCCTTTTTTCGGCCCCCATGAATGGGTCCAGGGGCAGGGACTTGGGGAAGCCCCCGCCCCCCCTATTCGATGGACCCGAGACGGAGGCGCGCTCTGAGGCGATGCACGGGATAGTTAAACACCTCACTACCCCGTGCAAGAGACGAGACACGGACAGACCGGGCCAGCACTAGTGTGGGGCTGCGGAAGAATTTGGATTCCCGCGGCCCCGCGCGCGCACGTGCGAAGAGACACCGGGGCGGTTTTAGCCGGTAAGAGACCCGCACTCCCTCCGCCTTTCCCCAGGCGGAGGCAGTCTATGAGGATTTCCCCCTTAAAAAAAAAGCTATCTGAGCTTCTATCGCGGCAAGATTGAATCATGTTTAGGTTTGACAGGAGTCGCGTGTATTGAAACATCGCTTTGAATAAAAATAATAGGAAATAAATATATTTACTTATCTACTATGTATTGCTTTTTTTTATAAGTTTTGGCAAAACTTGAACACAAATATTCTATGCATTTATTTCAAAAACTAACACTATATTATTGAGCAAGGCAATCGCCTTCTGAATACATGACCCCCCTCCATAAATCAGAAAAAGTAGGAATTGTATGACTATATTCTATATATATACACACAGTCAGGTCATAAGTATTGTCACACAGTAAAAACTTTTCTTTTAGAATGCTGGCCACAAAATAGTTTATTGAATTCGAATTTCGAATTGTTCATGAAAATAAAACTGTATACTTTTTAGAATTTTACTCATTTTTAAATATGGTGTGGACGCTTAAAGAAGACCGTGTTGCAATTATTGCGTTGCATCGTTGCGGTTACGCGCCAATTCAAATTTTTGACATACTGAAAAATTTTAATATAAGCAAAAGATCTTACCAATTTTACCGTAATTTTTACCGTAGAAGAGAGCTAAAACAAACAAAATGATAAGGCACACAGTAGTGAAGAAGCGAGCAACCGTATTCCGCGTGTTCAACGAGGTCATTTTCCATCCTCGCTCATGGTGTGGTTGGAAGTTTCTTATTGGGGCTTAACAGAGGTACATTTTTGTGAGAAAGGTGTAAAAACGAATGCAGTTGTGTATCAAAATACAGTCCTGACGAACCTTGTGGAACCTGTTTCTCATACCATGTTCAATAACGGGCACTGGGTATTCCAACAAGATTCAGCGCCAGCTCATAGAGCGAAGAGCACACAAGACTGGCTGGCGGCGCGTGAAATCGACTTCATCCGGCACGAAGACTGGCCCTCCTCCAGTCCAGATTTGAATCCGTTAGATTACAAGATATAGCAACACTTGGAGGAAAAGGCGTGCTCAAAGCCTCACCCCAATTTGGAGTCACTCAAGACATCCTTGATTAAGGCAGCCGCCGATATTGACATGGACCTCGTTCGTGCTGCGATAGACGACTGGCCGCGCAGATTGAAGGCCTATATTCAAAATCACGGAGGTCATTTTGAATAAACTTTAGTGTCATAAGAATCTATGTTTTGTTAAGTTCATTTTGGTATATAAATGGTTACATAATGAATAAACTTGTTTCAATTATTTTATATTAAACATGTGACAGAATTTATGACCTGACTAGGTATATATATTATAAATATATTCCTCCATACCTTTTGACTTAAAGAATATACTCAGGCTCTGTAAAATAAAAATAAAAATAATTCTGTAGCGATTAGAAAAGATAAAAATCACTCTAGTCGTGTGTGATTAAAAGTTACAGTTACGTCCCACTGCGGGGCACAATTGGTGCCGGTGGGGATCGAACCCGGGTCCGCCTACTGTAAACTATACAGCGAGCGCTAAACCCGTGAGCTACCATGACTCGTTGTGTGGTACACATTACATAATTAAATTATTTACATCTGTCTTGGAAAGACTAATACGAGTCATAATAAATAAATACCAATACCAATACAAATTACGAGTATATTACTCTTTCGAACAGATGTATTTTCCGAACCTGTGATAAATAAAATAAAATATATATGCTATGCTAAAATATATATGCTATATATGCAATGCTGCAGTTATGTTACGGGTGTAGCATGAATGGGTCATCTTTATCAGGGAAGGACTACGCCTTTAAATAATACCAGTATAAGATAGCGGATTAATGCTTCTGTATTTCGTATAAAGAGTTTAGAGAAGCGGAGACCATTTTTACTGGATACGATGCATTCCGTCTTAGACCTCAAGGGTGACAACGCAGTCGCATTTTGATTCTTCCGTTAGTTAAAGCCTATTAAAGTCCACTGATTAACATAGGTCTGCCCCATAGATCGTCTCATATATTATTTTTGCCCCCAATATCTGTCATAGTTGCGACGCTTGGCAAGCTGGTTTGCAACCGCAGTTTTTTTATTTTTAGTCGTTATTAGAAAGTCACTGCTGCCCATATCCTAATTTATTTCCCTCTGACGCCTCTTAGGTTACCCACGGGATAAAATGACATACAACAGGATGATATATACAACATTCCCAGTCAATATTAGGCAAACACAAAACTTAACTGCATGATTAGTTCATGTAAGTACAAACTTTTAATTTTACTCCATAAAAAGCCGCGTTTTACTTTATTTTATGGTACATTACTGTAAAGACTTATTAATATTTGTTTAATCGTTGTAGTTATGATGTGATTTTTCTAATCCAACTCTGATTTATCTCTAGCACCAGTATCCGAACCCAATACCCACTGTGATGTAGCCGAGCAGTCTCCACTAGGCCACGTGTCCTTCGTTGTACGCAAACATGCGTCGAATAGCAGCATAATAAGCTATCACAAATTTAGATACTTTTTACTAGTGACGAGACACTTCATTTTAGTTCAACACATACGGGATCACAACTCAAGCATTTTGAGCTACTGACCGTCAGGTGAATTGTGTGCTCGTTTGTCACCCGTAATTTTATGAAAATTTTTAAGTTAATGTTCTTGATATATTTTAAATAATATAGTTTAAAATTTGTTTTAGGCATATTTTTGTTTTCCTCAACAATTTAAAATTTACAAAACATGTTATTCACTTGACTAAAAGAAAATTTTAATTATTCAAAAGGTATAGAATTAGATGTAACGTCGTCGTCAAAAAGTATTGCTTCTAAAGTTTTTGTTTTTTCTGTCGCACATATTAACCTTACGTTAGTTTTTCTACACAATTACGGACGAAACCTTGTTAATATTTAAGAATTCTTTTCTAATGATAATATCCATTTTCGTCAATTGTCAGCTTAAGTCGGTCATGCTTCTGTATGCATACATAATAATGACAGTGAAGTTAGTTTCTAAGTCTTGCTGTTCACAAATACTGTTAGTTTTGTATTGTCTATTTGAATAATCTTGAATACGATATAATTACAATATAATTTATATACACACATACGGTATAAAAGTGAAGGAGAGCTCATGTAAGGCAAAATGTTTTTGAAACGGAAGGAAGTAAAACGATGCAACTATGTTATGGCTGTAGCACAAATCGATCGGCTCGACCGGGGAAAATGGCCGCTTAATACTGCTGTGTTTCGTATGGTGAGTGTAGAGAACCGAATACCCTTTTTACGGGAAACCAAGCATCTTAGTCCACAGTGGTGACTACGCTTCTGCATTTTGATTCTTAATCGAGGATACATGCAGGTGTCTATAGACCACAGCATCCACTTACAATCAGGTGGGCGGTGTGCTCGTTTGTCACCTTTATTCTAGGGTAGAGCAAGAATTGATTGAGCTTGTTTTTGTATATTTAGGAGGTGTGTTCATAAACACTTTATCATGTCTACCATTCCTCATAAGGATTGGTAGACATGATAAAGATTTGGAAAAAAAGTGTGAATGCAGGGCACAGAGTAAATCGGGCTCATCAGTCTATTTCGGGAAGTCAGAAGTTCAAAATTCTGTGTTAGTCTCGACATGTATAAAGTATGGTACGAAAGTTAAGTATAGCAGAAGAAGCTTCAGAGTAAAATTAATGCTGTAGAAATGCGGTCGTTCAGAAGTAAATTAAGGTGACAATTATTTGTAATGAAGAAAAAAGTTACAGCTTTTATACGTCCCACGGCTGGGCACAGGCCTTCTCTTACTTGTGAGAGGGTTTTAGGGCAATGAAATGTCCGCCGCGCTGCGCCAATGCGTGTTGACGAACTTCACATGTCTTTGATTTTTTTTCGTTATTTCTCAGAAACACAGGTTTCTACACGATGTTTTCCTTCGCCCTTGAGTATGTGGTAAATTAATAGAATTAAAAAAGGAAAATACTTTGATTGTTTGAACATGGAGAATGAGGAAAAAGTGACAATGTAATTATTTTTGTTGAAAGGGATCCCATTAGCGGAGCTTGATTGACAAAATTGGCGGATTATTAAAAATGTATGAAATTAAAAATACTTTAATCGACGAGCATAAATGCGTACATATTGATGTGAAAGAAGCGTTCGTAAATAAAAATCCGTAGTATCGCTTATCTGGCTAAAAATCTGGTTGAAGGGCATGAGAGTTTATATTTTTATGTTTTTAACGTTCATGTCTAAACAGTATTTTATATCAAATACCTTAATATTGCTATATCAAAACAATCGACACCATACGTAATGATTAATTTACAAAATACTCTCACCTAATTAGTTTGTGTCGCAGTCAATTCCAAACTGTTAACGCTAAAAGTGAATTTCACATTCAAAATACGCACACACCAACACTAGCCTAATAAGCGGTTGTAAACGCGCGGGTCCGCTATTAAACCGATAGTTGATTATTATCTGATAATTGAGGATAATGTTTAGAACTCGAATCCCCTTAATTTAACTCTAGCTTTGTGTTTGTTATAATAATATATCTATAATAGCTTCCGCGTTTATAATTTATACTTTTTTGTTATTTTAGTGGTAACGGCGTAATATATTCCCAGTATTAATAAAACCTGAATATTTTCACTTATGTCCAGCTAATAAGAAAAAAGGTTTTTGTCATATAACATTTAAGCGTGTTTTTTATAAAGGTGACGAACGAGCACACAGTCCATTCATGGTAAGTGGAGACTATGGCCCATAGACATATATGTATATTTATCCTCGTTTAAGAATCCAAATGCTCATACCTCGTCACCTCTGAGGACTATCACCTGAGGATCTCCAGTAATCTTCGTTTACCGCAAGAAACAGAGCAGCATTAAGCTGTTATTTTATGTTGGTATTTTGTGAGAGCGTGATTTTTCTTTGTTCGAGTCGTCCCATTCGTACTACAACCAAAATATAACTGCAGCATGGCTGTATCACGTAAAACGTAATGCGAGATAGCACTAATTTGATTTCTATAGGTCGAAACATTACATTGTAGCGTACAATTAGGTCAGCTTATTCGCACACTGAAAAATGTGCCTTAGTGAGGAAATTGACAAATTAATCGTACTATATTTCTTTTCAAAATTCCATTTCAATTAATTGCAATTAAATTTTATGTAGTAGAGCAGCTATATTAATAGAAAAATTTATAAGTTTATAAGCTATATTAATAGTAGTAGTAAAATAGCAGGTTAATGTTGCTGTGTTTCGTATGGTGAGTGTAGAGAAGCGGAAACCCTATCTTACTCCTTACGGCTGACAACGCATCTGAATTTTTATTCGCAAACGGAGAGTAGACGTCTATGGGCCACAGTAAGCACTTACCATCCATTTGTGAGTGTTTACCATTATTCTATAAAAAAAAACTGCAATATCCCAATACCAACTGTGGTGTTTTAAGAGGCCGAATTTTTTTCTAAAGAATTTTAATAAAAAAGAAGGAAAAAATATATATAGCTAGTAATTAAAATTCCACAATTACCTATTTAAACAAGCACAAAGTATTTTTGTACTTACTTGTTTTTAGAGGAACTTAATAATAATAATAATAACGTTTAATTCAGACTTTAGATCAGATAATCTCAAGTTAGCCAAGCGTAATTATTAAGACAAACACCACCAACAATAGGAGAGGCCCATCCAGTAGTGGAATTTTCCGGGCGGATGATGACAAAGAAGAAAAAACTTAACACCAAAATGGGAAGAGTCTTATCAATTATAAAGTTAAAATTTAAAATAGAGTTATTTAATATTTATTTACGAATATTAACAACAACAGTTATTATGACAACGTATATTTTATGATAAATATGAAAAGAGTGACAAAGAAAAAAAAACTTCATCAAATCATCAATATATTATTAGAAAAAAAAAAGTAATATTTCATCGACTACACCATATCGTCCTGTAGGTATGGTTAGAGAAAACTGAGGCAAACAAACTAGGAGATGGGTAGCAGCGTCTTTTGACACCAGCTAAAACATAAAAGAACTGTGGTTATCAAGCTGCCTGCCAGGCATAGCAACTTTAGCCAGTAATCCCCTTATGAGGCAATCTATGGGTCGTTCTATCTTCAGCCGTGGACTTTAAAATGATGTAATGGTGAGGATGATTATGATTCAAAGCAAATTTCTGTTGCAATAGTGAATAGCAGAGTCGACAAGGGACAGCCTAAACGAAAGTTTATCGACCAAACAGGTATTATATTAAGATGGGTCAAATTAGGGGTAGCCTTATATGACGAACATCTATGTGCCGATATACGGACGGGGAGAAAGTGACAGAAGTGTGGCCGGATCGTGTGAAATGGAAGACGTAGTCTCTGCTTACCTTTCTGGATGGTTCGATCTGTTACTCTTTATACCTTAACGAAAGATTTTAAAATCCGGCTACAAAAAAACCTAAAACACAAATTAATTTCGTATGATGAAGTCGGTACAACATAAAGTATAGAAGAATTAAATAAAATAAAACCGGCCAAGTGCGAGCCGGACTCGCGCACCGAGCGTTCCGAACATATCCGTAGGTAAGTTTAAAATTATTAAAAATATTTTTATTATATGATGTAACTAAAAATGTATACTTTCCGCAAGTGTTCCTCTATCTGTGCTATAATACGTTGCTTCGTACCAAATTACCAAGATTCTGAGTTCATGGGAAGTACCCTGTAGGTTTTGATTCCCTTGCGAATGTCGAAAATTTGCGGCATAAAGGCTGTATCTTTTGATTGCGTTGGCTTAGAAGTTTGAGTTTTTCACAGATCTAAGGGACAGTAGATTTGGGTATTTGATATAAATTTCAACTTGATACCTCTATGCGTTCCTGAGAAAAAGGGCAAGACAGGCGGACAAAAAAGTGATCCTATAAGGGTTACGTTTTTTCCTTTTGAGGTACGGAACCCTAAAAAAGAGAAAAAAAGCAAAGAAGAAGAAGCAAAGATTTCACACAATGAAATGATTTTATTCTTTTTAATACTTTGAAGTCATCTTTTACTTTATTTTTATTTTTTCTACCCTCTTGAGCGAACTAAGGAACTTCACCCCTTCAATATCGTCGAAAAATTAACTTTCAAAACTTCATCCCTATTTTGACACCTTTAGACATGAAAATTTTTCTGAAAATTTACATAGAACCACCCCTGAACTATAGCCTTACTAAATAAAATAAAATTCGTTAAAATTTGTTCACAATTGACAAAGATATCCCGTAACATACATAAAAAAAGAGAAACACACAGTCGAATTGTAATATCTCCTCCTTTCTTGAAGTCGGCTCAAAATAAACAATTTGTTGACTTAACGAGGAAATGCATTTATACTGAATCAGAATTTATATTTTACCCAATTAATAACAATAAAGGCGGTCAAACTACAACGGAAACGCAGGGCAAGCTAAACAAATGATTAATGTTCGAACGTCCAATATATTTGTAATGGACCTTCCATTCATGACAAATGTACACCCGCTGAGCGTAGATGGAACCTTTATGGTGTTCGACGCAGCCAAAGGGATAAAATGCTATTGACAGTCGTGAAACAATTTGTTCTGACCCGAGCTTCTATTGTTTTCGCATCGATGTACATTTCAGAAAGTAAGGTTAATTGATTTTTAACAATATAATAAAAATTGTAGATTAATAATAAAAATAAATAATAGCATATAGTATATTTTATTTAAAATTTATTATAAAGCTCAACCATATGAGAATACTATTTAAATAGCACAATAATAATAAATAGCCAACTCAATAATAATAACAACTCAACCCGATGATAACACTATACATAATATTACTCAATATTAATAATATTTAATTTACTTTCTTTAATATATTTATTTAGCTTTTATTTAGCCCAACCAGATGAGAAAACTATATTAATAGTCCATAATAATAATTAATCTCTAATTCTGATTTCTAAGACTCATAGCAGTTTAACGTATCAATAAAAATAAAATTAAAAGGTTATAAACTTAAATAAAAACTTAAAGAAATTAGATAGAAATCGGGTATAATTAGTTTAATTTTAAATTCCCGACGTTTCGAGTAATTTAAAGCAACTATAGTCCCGGGGAACCTGAGGTGCTCAATGTCCCAATATCATAGTTAAGCACGGCTACGTTTAAATTATAACCTTTAACATTAAAAAAATAAATTAAAAACAATTACGTGTAGAATATAACATCTGCCAAATGTCCACCTCTAGCAGCAAGACAGATGTGAGCTCTTTTCATTGCGTTTCTTATCACATTTTCCCACACTTCCAGTTTTATCCCATCTGCTTCTCGGACATTCTGTTTTAGGTGTTGAAGAGTCATCGGCTAGTTAGCATAGACAATAATTCCCTTTAGATATTCTCACAGAAAAATGTCAGGAGTCGTCAAATTAGGTTACCTGGATGGTCAATCAACATCACCATTTCTTGAAATTAATAGGCCTAAAACCATTCTTCTCTGTTTCGATTGTGTCACGTGCCGTATGAGCCTTCTTCTAAGAACCACATTTTTTCTAAGTCCTACTGATTAATTTGATGACTAAAACAATGGTTGTCCATCTCACGGTAACGATTTCTATTCACTGTTACAGGAGCACTCATTGCGTCTTCAAAGAAGTATGGTCCAATTACTTCTTCTGACCAAATTCAACGAAGACTGCTCTTTGCCTTAATTTTGTTTATTGTTAAATCCACTGAGTTCAAAATTGGATTCATTAATCATAATGTTTTTTTTTAATGAAATTCTAAGTCGTTTTCCAACAACAACACTTTCGTGAACACTTTCAATATTCTGTACCGTAGGAGCTCTTCTGACATAATGAGGAACTGGTTTATTTGTTACAATCCCATGCTTTTCAAATGTATCCACCAAAACGAGTTATTTCAGCTGCAAAGGTTAATGATTCTTTTACAGGATAAGGGTGACAAACTAGCATACAGTCCACCTAATAGTAAGTGGTTTCTGTGCCCCATGACATCTAAATTTATCCACTATTATGAATCAAAATGCAGATGCGTTGTCACCCGTTAGGACTAAGATTACATGCCTCGTTTTCAGTAAAAAGGGTATCCAGTTCTCTACACCATACGGAACATCGCGATATTTAGCTGCTATTTTACTCTGGTATTTTGCTAGAACATGGCCCATCCCCGGTCAAGCCTAGCCATGCGTGCTACATCTATACTACTAATAAAGCTGCAGCATGGGTCTAGCACCTACAAAAGATTTTTTGAGTAGAAAGCTTTGACGTAGTGAAGAGCTAGCCGAAGGCTAGGCGTCGATTGCGCGCTGAACTGAATGTTGAATTAGTGTGATTTTTCAATATCTCTTGAATTATGCGTCCAAATAACATGCTATAAGGAACAATGTTTATCTCTTAAATTAAAATTGTCTTGATGATGTAGTAACTTAATATACCATTTTTTTTTTTACATGGGGAAATGCCTACGCATACCCGCCTCGCGGGGGCAAGGACGGGTTATGTCGGACTCGCACCGACTAAAACCCCATGGTGTTCCATCCTCGTCGCATATTGGCAGGGCCACGGGAACGCTTTCGCACACTTCCGCGGCCCCGCCTGCGCTGGCCACCCCATGGCGGCCCCTCCTCGGGAGAGAATCACTCCTCCCCCATCTCCTTCTCAAGTAAGGCGCACCAGAACACATGGCGCGCCCTCCTTCTCGGCCTCCAGTTCCCAATGCGCAACAGACGCCCCCGTGTCCGATGCGCGAAGGCCATGGGGCCAGGAAAAACAAGCACTCTGAAGCACTGGCCTCCCTGGCCCCAGCGGCGGATTTGGTCTATGGCTCCGCCGCCAACCACGATTCGGCTGCGGAGGGTAGGGAGAGCGGCGCCTCGCTATACCGACACTCCTCTCCCCTCGCAGCCCCACCACCACCGCATCATTAACGGTGCGGCCCCGTCAGAGTCGCGGAGGATAGGGCGAGTGGCGCATCGCCATACCAACACTCCTCTTCCTCCGCGACTCCACCTCGGCTGCAGAGGTAAGGGTGGGGAGGACACCCCTCTCGCAGCAGCCCACCGACACACATCCGAAGTGGGCTCACTAAGCCCACTCGGAGTGGCCACCTCGGGCCGACCCTACACCACGGGCCAGCCAAGGGGTTCCTCTTTGTTCACCGTGGGTGACCAAGCCACGGCTACTAAGCCCCCCCCCCCGCCACGACAAGGCGGGAACCCGTTCGGGGGGGAACTTAATATACCATGCCTAATAATAACTCTCATAAATTATTTTTTAATTTTCAATATTTTTGTCACCTTATTGTGGCTTATGTATAAGTGAAAGGTCTATGGTATTACGGATTTTCTTTAGATGGAGTAAAAATCTATATTTTTGTAGAATACTGTATTTACGAATCACTAACAATTTCGCCAGTGCACGCGGCTAAAGCTGTTTTCTTAGTGCTTTTTCTTCCGACTTACTCAATAAAAATTAATATCTACGGATAGCTGAGATGTGTAGTCTAATGCTAGATAGCCTATACTATTTTTCATAAATCTGATTATATATATATTATATACAAAAACAATTAATCAAATCGGACGGTATTTCCAGAAATAAGAGTGCTTAAACAAATAAAAAAAACCTCTTTCGCTTTATTATATTAAAGTATATAGATTCTCTATCTAGATAGAATCTTTGACAGTCGTTGAAGTTGTGACGTTTGAAACAAAATAATTGTTACAGAGCAACAGTCAATTTGCCGGTTAAGTAAAATGATAGCTAAAAATTTATACTTTGGCCATCCTGTATTTTTAAAAGTAATAACTTAGAAATGTTGATGACATTATAATATGAACTATTTTCTCTACAGAACAAAGATAATTTGAATCGGCCAAGTCATCGTCGTATGTCTACATGTCTACTACATGATCAGTTAGACGTTATTACAATTTTAACATATAATTTAAAATATATAATCTATTTACCAAAGCACTTTAAAATGATTGCTATCTACATTTTAAATTTAAAATAGAACGGTCATCTGTGACCCAGACCCGACAAAAACGAGACATCATCATCATCATCATCATTACAGCCCTTCACAAGTCCACTGCTGAACATAGGCCTCCCCCAAAGAATGCCACAAAGCACGGTCCTGAGCCACCTGCATCCATCGACTTCCTGCATGTCTTACCAGGTCGTCACTCCATCTCGTGGGGGGACGCCCTACACTTCGCCTACCGGTACGAGGCTGCCACTCGAGAACCTTTCTTCCCCATCGGTTGTCGGTTCTTCGAGCTATATGGCCGGCCCACTGCCACTTCAGCTTACTAATCTGTTGGGCTATGTCGGTTACTCGGTACAAAACGAGACATATCTTAGTTTATTTGTTATTTTTATACCGTTAAATTATATATCTTTTATGTTCGAAATCAATGGCTAACACCAAAATATTGCCTTATGTTTTTGTACAGGCGATACACAAAAAAAATACAAAATGCCTGTTTATCTACAAAATTCGTAAATGTATGTAACTAAATGACGATACAATAGCTATGGGATGTATCTAGGTGACCTGGAGATGCAGCTGGATTATGTAATTTTTAAACTTCTAGTACAAGAATCTTCTTGGATTCATTAAAATCGCCGTATTCGATGATTTAATTAAATAACGATGAAATAAGGTTAAATAACGAGTAATTTCTTTTTAATTTTATTGAAATATGTACGAAATAGTATAAAGTATATTATCTATGGCCGGCGCAGTTCTTCGCATTCTGTGTTGAGATCTGTGTGTTTTTGTTTTCAAGATTACATTTTTTCGTCGGTTTTTGACTTGATTTTTGCATTGTGAGTGGTTATTTGATATGGCTGACAATATTAATAATTGTGCTGCGTGTGATCGTACACTACGTCGTTGTCGTTCATACGTTCTCAATGAACGATTACTGGAAACTCGAAGAGATTTCGTAGAACAACTTTTACGCATCGTTAGTGGTGGTATTTTATTTTCGATACTTATTTGTAATTAAAGCCTCTCGCAATACAAAATCGTGTCGACTTGTAAAATATAGTTAGTTAGTCACCTAAGTTAGTTAGCGTAAATAGACAACATGGCGTGTTACAGTCTTTGTAGCTGTCGCCTCATTTTTTATACCTTATGTAAAAAAATGTAGGTAAATAAGGTTCAGTGCTAAAAATAATAGTTGGATTTCACAATATATGGGAGCATTAAGTCATATCTTTTAATTAATTTTAATGTTTCGTATTTATATTTTGTTACAGATAGCTTTTGACGGTACTCAGTCGATTTGCCACTCGTGTCGGCATAGAATCGATGCTGCAATTAATCAAGAAAGACAATCGTCATCAGCAGCTGGTGGAGCAGGAGCAGGTGCTCTTACCCCACCAGCTGCTGTTGTAAATGTGCAAGGAGTTAGACGCGCTTCTAATACGGCCCGGCGATGTTTAATTGACAGCTGCAACAACGGTTCTCTGCGTCAAGTGCCTAATTCGGTGAAGGTACAACTCCTTAGCTATTACCACTTTTATGTACCAAATCTTGCCCGCATTTGCCAATGGCATTTACTACACATGGCGATAGAAGAGATTTCTGAAAATGTAAGAAATCAAATGACCGACTTGAATGCGGAGAGTTTTGGCGACATTATCAACATGTATACAAAAGCTTTAGAACAAAGGTCACACTTCAATGTAGATGACGTTTCTGACGAGGAGTTAAGCTTTTGGATTGGAAGAAACAGAGCCACACTCAACGATTCGCTGAGTCAAATACCAAGCCTTAATCAGTCCTCAAATACTCCACGAAATGACTTAGCTATCTACTTGTGTAAAATTCGATCAGGCGAGCCGAATAATAGACTTGCTTCACTTTTAGGTTTATCCGAGCGAACTGTTGGGAGAAAAAAAAAAGTAAGGCAGTGTCTCACTACTAACTTTGTTCCGTTGCACCTTGGCTTAGACCATATAACCAGGAACGAAGTGATAGCCCGCAACCGGGCCATACCAAATTTTATTTTTGGTAACGAACAGTCACCGAAACCAATAATTATATTCGATGGAACTTACATCTACATAGAAAAATGTTCTAACTTTTTATTTCAACGCCGCACTTATAGCCTTCATAAGTACAAAAACCTAATAAAACCTTTCATGATCGTGTGTGCGGATGGATGTATTTTGGACGTAACAGGTCCGTACTCTGCACGGACAACCGATGCTGATATAATGAAAATGATATTGGAAAACCATGATGTACCCATTGAAGATGGACCGTTCCATTTTTTTTAATCAAGGAGACGTATTTATTTTGGACCGAGGCTTTCGGGATTCCAATTTCATCCCCTTAATTGAAACATTTGGCTATGATGTTTATATGCCGCCAAGCAAACGAATACAAGACACGCAATTAAGCACCGACGAAGCTAATAAATTGAGACTTATTACAATGGTGCGATGGGTCGTCGAAACTATAAACGGCAGATTCAAGCGCGAATTCAAGATCTTCAGAAATAGAGTATTCAACAAAGATGTTCCGCATATATTCGAAGATTTTAGAATTGCTGCAGCTTTGATTAATTATTTTCAAGATCCGTACAAAGACAGTCCGTATACAGAAGATTTTATTGAAATAATTAATCGAAATATACAACGCCCCAATCGACTAGCCGAGTATGTGGAGGAGAATAATCTAAACAGACAAAGAGTAACGTTTCACAGGGTGACTGCAAATGATCCGGAAGTTGAACATTTTCCACAACTAACAATTGAAGACTTAATTAAATTCTCAATTGGCACTTATCACGTGAGGTTAGCACGGTCGTACTGCAGTGAGCATTTGAAAACCACAGGAGTATATAATATGGAGATATATAAAGATATCCAGCGGCAGTAGAGGGTAGAAACAATAATATTTTAATCAGGTGCAGAATTCATTCACGACACGTTACGACAAAAACTCATTATACTTGTATTATGTTTAATGAGAATTTAGATGGAATAAACGTGATAAAAGAATATTACTGCTCGTGTTACCATGGTAAAAGGACATTGGGAAGTTGCTCTAACGTTACTAGTGTTGTCTATTACTTAGGGTGGGCTAGACATCGAAATTACTTTGATCACCCCGCCCTAGGTATGGATTATGTTTTAAGGGACATAGAAATTCAATAAAACTTTATTTCGACATTTTTCTTTTTGTTATAGATCATGAAACCCCAATGATAGGTACCTAAAACTCGGATGCGCAATGAATCATCGAATACAACGACTTTAATGAATCCTAGGTTGATTGTTGCACTAGGAGTTAAAAAATTATATAATCCAGCTGTATTTCCAGGTCACATAGATACATCCTATAGCTAGTGTATCGTCATTTAGTTACATATATTTACGAATTTTGTAGATAAATAGGCATATTGTATTTTTTAGAGTAACGCCTGAACAAAAACACAAGGCAATATTTTGGTGTTAGCCATGGATTTCGAATAAAAAAAATATAACTTAACTATATAAAATATAATGAAAAAACTAAGATATGTCTCGTTTCTGTCGGGTTTGGGTTTTTTTCTATGGGGCCTGACCGTTCTGCTTTGATGTTAATTTTCAAATAAAATAAGAACTACGACAGAAATAAGATATTATTTTTGCACGAAGTGTTTCTACTAGTTTTTCATGATAATTTTTATTTAGAAACGCCTTTATGAAATGCCCCTTCAGTGAAGCGGTGATTCTTGATGATTAATATTTGTGAAAAGCGTTCAGTACTTTGATCTGTTGCACGAATTCGTGCTCAAAACAATTTTTTCTGCAATTTACGCAATAAACATTTAGGAGAGAAGCAACGTAGACGCCTGATTATAAACAGAATATTTGTTTCTCTTTGATATTGTACATCAAAAGTAAATGTTAATTCGGACATTCCATTAGCAAATAAGTCTACAAGGACGCAAACACGAAATAATCTATTTAAGGGCTGCACACAATGAAGCTCGCTGTATAACTGCAGCAGAACAAAAAAGTATCAAATAAAAAAAAAATAAAAGTTGAATGTTTTTTTTAATTTATTGTTTTTAAATCAATATTATTTTAATTATTTTTAATATTTTGACTTCTTTAAGTGGACTAAGCAAAAACAAGCTCAATGTAACAACTAGAAAGTCGTTTTAGTAGTTTCATTAAAAACAGTCTAAATGAGAAGCCTTTTTTTCCATGTTGGATAAAAAATTAATTATTACCCGTAATACATATTATATGTAATAATTATCTTGTAATTATTTTACGGCCAGTGCCAGTTAAAAATAATTGAAATACTATCTTATCTTATTTCAATAGATGAAATAAGCTCAATAGAAAAGATTATTAATTATGCCAAGTTTATACAAACACTATAACAACAAATAGTTGTAGAAGAAAATATGGAGAAGTGGATGGGTTTTATAGTAGTAACTAGTAGACTAAAAACATAAATCGGAATCACTTAACAGTGGTAGAGCTACGCGGCAACTTTTGCTGTCGCACGGATAGGCCGGCTCGAACCGGGGTGGTACCACGACTTCACAGAATACCAGCGTGAGTAGAGGTTTACCTCTGCGTTTCGCTTGGTGAGTGCAGGTGGCCAGAGGCCCTTTTTACTGGAAACGAGGCATTCCGTCTTAGTCCTCACGGGTGACAACGCATATGCATTTTTATTTGTAATAGAGGATAGATGTAGATGTCTATGGGCCGCAGCAATCACTTACCATCAGGTGGACTGTGTGCTCGTTTGTCACCCTTATCCTATAAAAAAAAACACGGTTTACCTGATGGTAATTGGATTCTGTGGCCTATAGACATCTACATTTATCCTCAATAAAGAATCAAAATGCAAATGCGTTGTCACCCCTGAGGACTAAGACAAAATGCCTCGTTCCCAGTAAAAGGGGTCGCCTGTGCTCTACACTCACCATACGAAACACAGCAGCAATACGGTGCTATTTTACGCTGGTATTCTGTGAGAACGTAGTTCTTCCCCGGTTGATCCGAGCCATTCGTGCTACAATATATATACCTTCAGCATGGCTCTACCACAAAGAAACTGCTGCTGAACATAGACCTCCAATAGATTGGTTCATAAGAGAATATTTTCCATTGTTGCAACGCTTTGCGAGCGGGTTTTTATTTTTATAATATTTTTGTTAGGAAGACGCTGCTGCCCATCTTCTGATTTATTTTAGTGGTGTTTCCCTTTGTTGCTTCTAACGACATCTATGGGACGATATGGGGTAGTGGATATTCTTACATCGCCAATACACGGTATAATTATTACTACTTCTAAATATAGTTTTGTTACAGGGAAAATGCGGTTATGTAACACGGTACCATTATCGATAAATTCTTGTTTATAGGCCAGCATATGTTATGTCTGAGAAAGAACCCACAAAGGAGACTAGTACCTTACTATATAGGCTGTCTTTCATTAGGGTGATCTAAAGCAACTTAAAACTTGCTTGATATCTGTTTCAACTTTCCATATATTTGTTATTGAAGTTCCACGTAAAATAACTCGCATTAAAAGATAGTTTGTAAAGTAAAATAACGTTACAGTCCATATATGTATGTCGTCTTTAATTTAGTGATGGTCAAAGCAAGGAATGATCCGCAACCGTACCTCATTACGCTTATCCCTTGACATACCGCGGCTCTTTAAAAGATTATTAGTGATTATGTTGCCGATAAAAAGGTTTGAACTAACTAATGAAACAGAAAAATTCAGATTCAAATCGCCTACGCTTCGTTTTAATAGTAAATAAAAAGTTTGACCATTTTAAACGGAGAAGTGTGACAAATCCTTAACAGCCAACTAATCTCGCTCCGCATCAGTCCAATTTACAATTCTACCAAATAGCTTATTCGTTTTAGTATTTTCATTTAAAACACAAAGCCTTGTTTCGGACACCATTATTAAAATCGCATTACAAAAGAAAAAAATTAAACGCCTGAAAACATCGATGGTTTGTCAGTTGGCAGTAATTTTGTGATTTAATTTGGTATGCATATATTACGATAGAATTTTAAAATGCTTAAAAATAAAAGGAAATACGAACAGATGACGGTAGAATGGTAATCTCCCACTTGTTTTAGCAGTATAAAGTATCGCACAGGCGACTAAGAGGCATCATCAGTCTGTAATTCTAAGAGTCCCAATGTTGTTACTATGGGCGTTGGGGTATTCTACCAGTGTAGGCAAGGAAAGTCGTGTTGCTGAGGCTGTTCTGTGTTACATTTAGATAGGTAGTGATTCTGTTGTTTTGCATACTTTGGTGTTATCATGTAATTGGGTCCTGATAGTAAGCAGTGTTTGTTACCAAGTACTTTTATTTAATTATTTTTGAAGATAATTTCTAACATCAGAAGTATATATATATATATATATATATATATATATATATATATATATATATATATATATATATATATACAATATACATACATTATCTGACCAGGCAGACATGGTTCTGCTCTTTCCGAACGACCATTTGCTTTCCCAAAAAAGCTCCTGAAATTAGCAATAAAAAATTGAGGGTCACTTATCGGGATAAAACTATCCTATCTCTCAAGTTGGACCAACCTGCACACAGTCTGCAAATTTTTTTTGAAATCGATTCTATCTGTTGAATACTTACAGCAACACGTGGTAGTTATACTACTAAATTATAGCTTATATTCAACGTTTGTATTTTTAACATAGCGCCAACTATTAAATATTTACTCAATCCAGTCAACAGATATCGTCATCTGACAGAATCGTTTGGAGCTAACAGATAATTGTGACTGTCAAATAATAGACAAATAATTTTCAATAAAATAATATTGTATTGCGACTATAAATTGAGATGTAAGCTATCCTATCTTATAAGTTGGACCAAACTGCACATTGACCAAAAATTTCATTGAAATCAGTTCAGTAGTTTAGGAGTCCATCGCGGACAAATAACGTGACACGTACTTTTTATATATAAAGATAATTATTTTATACGTATGTTGGTCATTCAACTGTTCCTAAACAGCTGGACTGATTTTGAAGAAATTTTTTAAGTGTGTTGAATTAATTCTGTGCTATAATTGAGCCCGTTAGGTGGCGCTGTTTTAGATATTCAGAAATTACCCGTGCGAAGAAGCCGGGGCGAGTCGTTAATAGAATAGACTTTTTAGGGGCGACGTACTGTCATCCAGTGGTAGTCGTAAGATATGCTGCAGCTACATTAATAGTATAGTTGTATCACGAATGGGTCAGCTCGACAGAGGAAGGACCACGCTCTCACAGAATACCAGCGCAAAATAGCAGCATAACACTTCTGTGTTTCGTATGGTTAGTGTAGAGAACCTGAGCCCCTTTTTACTGGAAAAGAGGCAATCCATCTTAGTCCTCACGGGTAACAACGCATCTGCATTTTGATTCTTTATTGAGGATAGATGTAGATGTCTATGGGTTACAGCAACCACTTACCATCAGGTGGACTGTGTGCTCGTTTGTCACTCTATTCTATAAAAAAGAGTGAAATCAATTAGGAGAAGAGCAGCAGCGTCTTCCTAATAACGACTAGAAATAAAAAACTGCATTTTCCAACCCGCGTTACAAGCGTAGCAACTATGGAAAATATCTCCCTTATGAGGCAGTCTATGAAGGAGAATGTTCAATAGTGGACTTTTATAGGTTTTAATAGATAGAGGAAGGAACCCAACAAGCACATTGTTAGATAATCCTTTCAGAAAAAAAAAGGTCTAAATATTAATAAAGTGCCGGCGACGATCGAGTCCGAATTGCTCGCGTCCTGTGAAATTTGCGAAAATCTCTTAATGCCTGAGTTACCACGGTTCAGGTGTTGAATAGTGTATTTAACAATGATCTTTCGAATTTTTAATTAACCTTTGCATATTTTTTAATCTAAATTACATTTTGAATTTATTTCGAAACAAGTGCAAATAGAAGCCTCAATAAAACATCCAACAAACATTCCATTGTTATTATTCCATAAAAGTAACATTTAAAAAAACTATTATACCTAATGAATGAGATCATACTCGATTTTAAATCATAGGCATTTAGAATAATGCTGAATTAAGCAAAACCTACATATTTCATCATTATCATTATGCAGGGTTTTCTAATGATCGTTTAAGTGTGGTTTACTTCTAACGAAACAATCACTAACGAGTTTACGACAGATAATATTTAAAAAAAAAGTTTATTGTTTTGCATGAATAATAAATGTTTTCTTAACAAAAAGCAATATTGCAGACTAGATACAGATGTTATTATTATTATTGTTACAAGTATAGAAGAAAAAGAAGAGAAGTATAGTTTCATTATAAGTAAAGTAGGATATTATCATATTTGTTATGTTATTAATATTATCGTATGACAAAAGTTGATGTAATACTGATTTAAAATCAGTATTACATCAATGTATGTCCATAGTAAATCTTAGGAAATATCGATTAATCGTATCGTATTTAGCACCTCTATTTTTGACGTCACTAAATGGTCACTTGTCAGTATCTCGCCTGTGCTTCACTCTGTCAATTACATTGGCGTTGCTTGCTCTTCATAAGTGTATCGGTGTATTTTGGTGACTTTCGGGACTATCAATTTAATATTACTAATTGACTATTTTAATGGAGTCTGATTGCTTTCAAAAACGACTTACCTGGTTGTGATTATCGGAACTGTGTACCGCTCAAGCGTTAATCTAGTATTCATAAGCAGATTTACGCATACGCAATGGGAAGTGTATTTTGTGTAAATTGCGGCTCTGTTGGTGGTTCCATGTTGTTCGAAGATGAACAGATTCGTCACTGTGGCCAACAATGTACTGCACCTCTTTTTGTAGTTACATTTCTACTTTGCCTGCATAATCTGAGTCCCATTATGTATTTAGAAAATGAACAATAAACATGAAATTAAATATATGTTTTATTTCTAATTTAAACATTATAAGTTAATGCAGGTTTAAAAACAACTTACTGCCTATTTAATAAGGTTGATTTCATTGTCACGCGCTTGAACAGCGCCGTCCAGACGCACACGCTTGCAAATGACTAGATTCTATGCGTTTACACTTACTTACACTTAGGCTTTAGAACAAAAACTGCATACATAATTATCTAGGTAGATACTTAAAATACGAGTAGCTAAATGTTTTAGGATTTTGTTTTTCAATTTCTTAAAAATCCCTAAATTTCTTAAATAATGTGCATGGTTAGATTATAACCTCTAAATCTGATACTTTTTTTGAAATATATCTATTCTGCAACTAGTCTGCTATAAAAATAAGATCATATAGAAATTTTTTAATGATCAACAACACATAACATACTTTTCTGATGCTCTTGGTTCCAGGGCGAACAATGTATGGTCTGTAATGTAGTTTGTTTCAAGTGTCCATGGGCTGCATTACTCCTTACCGTCAGGTAGATTATAAGTTCGTTTACACAAATACTTATTAACTGTCTCAAATCTAAAATAAAGTTCTATTAAGGTTTCAATAAATTTTAAATATTCATAAATATAACTTCTAATAATCAAAAATATACTATTTGGTAGTAATAAGTAGTCGGTCAGTACATGTACAGATATAAATATTGTAAATACCAAACTTGTTCTGTAATTTAGTTACATCATTGTAATTTCAACAACAATACAATATAATTAAAGTAAAACTAAATTAAAAATTTATTAATTCAATCAAGATTCAGCCGTATTAATATTTGTATACCTAAGGGTTCAATGCAGCGAACGTAGTCATGTTTATTTAAGATCTGTTTCGTCGATTCGTATTACCTGTCGTCACAAATAATAAATATGAATTTAAAGTTTTCTTCCTCGAACCTTCCTTGACAAATTGACTACCACCAACGAATTTTCTACTACTCTAAAGGCCAGAAATGCACCTGACATTCCCCTAGTGTATCCGGTGAGCCGCATGGTCGTTTATCCCCCTCTTAAAAAGTTATATTGTTATGGTTTTGTACTGTCAACTAGAAGCCATATAACATGACGATGACAGAACTGTATAGGAACATTTTCTCATCATTATTTGCAGTCAATATCAGTTTATAATATTTATCCAGCCGCATATAAATGCCGCACTTGCAAATACATTAACGGTCACATTCATCCATCCATTCATTACAGCCTATTAAAGTCCACTGCTTAGGCCCCTCCCATAGATTGCCTCACAGAGTCGATTTCTTCTTACATTTTCCTACTGCCGCCTCTTATGATACCTACGGAACGATATAGGGTAGTGGATATTCTTACACCGCCCTATACAGTATATTACTTCTCGCAAATTAGATGGTCAGGCGTCGTTTCGATTCTAACGTCTTCTTTTTTGTCACCTGACAAAGAAGAAAAAGTTGACGGCTCCGTGGCACAGTGACTTAGGTTCGTAATAATAAACGTTACTCAGCTCAAGTACATGCACTTGAGTACAATCTTGAGGTTATGATCTTATTAATAAACGTAACTCAAGATGCGGTTTAGTTTTACGATATCAGCTGAGTGCCACACTGATTAAGTGTGTGTACTTGAGTGCAAGTCACAGAACAGTATTCTTAGGTACAGCGTTTTGAGATGCTGTTAAGAAACGAAACTCGACTCTCAAGTGTGTGTACTTGAACGCAAGTCACAGAACAGTATTCCTAGGTACAGCGTATTGAGATACTGCTTTTATGTGTTTATTAATTAGGAACGATCTTTAGATGCTGATATCGTAATGAGGGCGTATCAAATGATCACGAATTTGAGTTTGTCATTGAGTAACCTTTATTAATACGGGCCTTAGTATAAAGTTGCACTGCTAAGTGCCGCAGGTTCGTTCACGCACGGAACAAGTATTTGTACGGCCTGCAAATAATTGTTCCGGATCTGGGTGTTTGTCCTTGTGACTTTTGTGTATGTTAACTTTCCCCATGATGCAAGAGAAATTCCTAGCATGGAGGTAACATTAAAAAAAAGTATCCAAAAATAAAAAAATAAAGAATGAGTTAAACAATCCATTGGTTGGGAAGACGTGCCACTTCCATCCTATCCTAGCCTATCTCTCAATGGATACGATTCGATGTAATCAATTAGACTTGGTAGGTGGATAGGCGACTACAGTTCCACCCGTCTCAAATAAAACCATTAATATTTGTCCCCGTCTCTGGACTGAACTGAACTGACTATCCAGTAAGAACCCAGGGTATCAATGGGAAAATCCAGGATCCTCATGGAGTACGATATCCGAGTAAAAAGATTTTCTGAGGAATTATCTAGGACGCAACTGCATGTCATGCTGATTGCTTTAGACATTTATTTGTTATTATTTTGATTACAAGAGAATACAAAAGGCGGACTTAATACAATTAGGCAATCTCTACCAGTCAACCAAGGGTTAAGCCATAAAGGTATGAGAATTTGACGTAGATTTAGTAATAAACAGAAAAAAGGATAAACCAAAACGATTTATGAAACGAAAACAGTTACATGAAGTGATAAGTTTATTTACATGAAATGTTACATAATATGTATAATTATCATTTCATGTAATTGAAGATATGAATAGAAATGTGTTTTCATTTTTAAGAAAGTAATTCCATTTAATGTTGGAAGAGTTTTGGTTTATACATATCTGAGAAGATCTTTTACTTTTATTAATAAAAATGTAGGACATGTGTCTTTAAATAAAATAGTTATTTTCATAGTATCAAATCGACCGCCAATAGAATCCGGGTCGCACGCAGCGCGTAGGGGGACCTACCTGATCAATTTGATACATCCTCTCGTTAAACTATTTCCACCTACTGACGATGAGTATTCGCACAAGTTATTAAATATTTTACGCTCCTTTAATTCTACTACAGACTATAAAAGCAGGCAGAATTTATAAAGGGCTAAGATAAATTCTTAACCGTACCGTAGTGGCGGTGTAAGATTATCCACTATACTATGTGGATATGGTTAAAGGTGACGGGGTAAAACAAACCATGAATGTATAGCAGCGTCTTTCTATAAACAATTTAAAAAAAACTCCATTTGCCAATCCGTATCCGTATACGTGGTAGAGCCACGCTGCAACGATAATATGGTTGTAGCACGAATGGGTCGGCTCGACCGGGGAAAATAGAAGCTTAATACTGCTGTGTTTCGAATGGTGAGTGTACAGAACCGGAGACACTTTTAAGTGGAAACGAGGCATTCCATCTTAGTACTCAGGGTGACAAAGCATCCGCATTTTGATTCTTAATCGAGGATATATTTAGATGTCTATACTCCACAGCATCCTCTTACCATCAGGTGGAATGCGTGCTCGTTTTTCACGCCATTTCTATAAAAAAATCCGCATACCAACTATGGCAAATATCCCTCTATGCAGCAATCTATGGGGAAATCCTAAATTCAGCAGTGGACTTTGGTTTCGCTGTAACGGTAAGATAGCTTCTAAATTGTATTCAAGTACTAAGGCTTTCATCCAAGTCCGTTTTTTTATAGGATAGGGTGACAAACGACAACACAGTCCACCTGATGGTAAGTGGTTTCTGTGACCCATAGATATGTACATCTATCCTCGTTTGATAATCAAAATGCAGATGCGTTGTCACCCGTGAGGACTAAGATGGAATGCCTCTTTTCCAGTAAATAGAGTCTCTGGTTCTCTACACTCACCATACGAAACACAGCAGCATTAAGCTGCTATTTTACGCTGGTATTCTGTGAGAGCGTGGTCCTTCCCTGGTCGAGCCGACCCATTCGTGCTACAACTATGTATACCAAAATATAGCAGCAGCATGGCTCTACCACGTACAATTTATTAATAGAAATAACCTATATATATCCTTGGAACAGACCTTTTATTTCTTACATTTTATTTGGTTTATGATACAATAAGTCCGATGTGCTGCTCCAGTATTTTTTTGCGGACTTCAAATGTCCTTGAAATATTTTATTCCTCAGACATGCAGTATGTTACAAATACACATTCACACCTTCTAAGCACTTTGTATGGTATTCTTCACATTGCACTTAGGCTTATCACGTACGATGGTCAACAATACTCTATCTATCCCGATGCATAAATCTACATACTACAAGTACTAAGATTCCTTTACAATATTGTCCATTACACTTTCGTATAACCTTCAACGAAATTTAAAATATGTTTCCTCAAAAAATACATTTAAAGGTAACGTTACATATTAAAAATTACTTGATTAATATTATTGGTTAATATATTATCATTTCCTTTACTAGATTATATGTATTTTATCGTTTTTTTATAATCTATGTATATCTAAAATATAAAAAAACGATAAAATTATATTACTGTTTTAAGACAAAATAAAAATTTTCATCAATAATTTTTTTTCATTCTCTTACTACACACACACACGTATATATATATATATACATCTTCTCTACTCATATAATGCGTTTTAAATAATATACATATTATGTAAATAAGCTAGTTTCTTCTGTTGCTTCTCTCTACCCATAGCTCTCACTACACTAAACTAAAAAAAACAACAAACAACTAAAGGTTAGCTTGCAGTGAATAACTTTTCGGCATTAAATTCGCTTTTGTACCAAGTTCTTTTTAGTGCAATAAAGAATTTTATATCTGTCTATATTTCCTCACGATGAAACATTGTCTTGTTCGATCTTTGTTTTCATTTTCGTTTCATCATCACCATCGTCATCATTACAGTCTCTTCATAAGTCTTCAACAGAATAAAGGCCTCTCCCAACGAATGCCACAAAACACGGTCTTGGGCCACCAGCAACTATCGACGGCATGCCTTACCAGGTCATCGATACATTTAGTGGGAGGCCGCCTTATACATCGCTTACCGGTACGAAGCTTCCACTCGAAAATCAGGTAAGGTAGGTTTTCGAGTGGCAGTCTCTAACCGGTTACCCATCGGTTCTCAGTTCATCAAGCTATTGCCAATTGCCACCATTATAATTTACATAAATGTTGCAATTTTAAAAAATATGTGAACATATTTGACAGATTCTTCTGTTTATGTTTCATGTATGATTTTTTATCTCATGTTATATTTGTTTTTTCTTTATGATATGAAATAAAAATTTTCTAAGTTTCTTTTTTTCTTTCAATTGTAAGGCATGGGTTTTAAAAATAACGTCTACATCAAAAATAAACCGTGGACATTAGAAGCCACGTTGCGGTGACGCAATAAATCACCGAATCCCATTCTACATCAGTTGAAAAGCATTTACCATTATGTCAGTCTGCACTTTTATTGAGCCCGTTATGAGCGACTCTATCACACATGATATATCGCTCACAGTTACTCGAACGCAATTGACCGTAAGAATTTAATAATATAATATTTTTAATATCAATATATTTTTCTATGCGTTTTTGGTGAAAATTTGAAGTACAGTACTAGATGGAGTGATAACATGGTAAGAGATGTAGGAAGTCGATGAATACAGATGGCGCCGGCTTTGTGGCATTCCTTGGGGGAGGCGTTTGTTTGGAAGTGAACTTTAGAAGGACTGAAATGACGACGATGATGATTTACAACCACCAATTGCTGATAATTTTCATTTTATTTTATTTCATCTTTCAAAATATGCAGGTAACATTTGTTAGCTTTTTAATGTAAAATATTAAACAATAGATTACATATAACACAGTAATAGTACATAACAATTATATACATGAGACATATTATTAATGATATTCATCAAGATGTCACCTCATTTGCATTCTGTAATAAATAGATAAATAAGGACTGACGATGATGATGAAATTAATGCCGTTCTTATCTATAATGAGTTTGGTATAATTTTACAAGTACGATCTAGAATGATTAGTAGTAATATATTTATAAGACTGAGATGTTCACGATAAGCCATTAAAAATCAGTTTAACTGGTTAATTATCATGGTCATTAAAAATAACAACTAAATATACCACTTCACCAAATACTACTTCGAATGAAAATTTTGGAGGAAAACTTCCAAGAAAATCTTTGTCTGAATTAAAATTTCAAATGATCCGGACAGTTTGCAAGCCATGTAGATAAATTATTTATTATCATAAAATCCCACATTGCTTTAACTTAAAATATTGTCTTTTACATACAACTTACTCTACTCGAGTCCAGTCTGAAAAATTCGGATAGTTTAATAGCTAGAGTCATTCGGGGTAACGGAGCGCAGTGGGTAAGTGAGCGCAGTGAGTGTATCTTCCGAACGGGGAACGGGGGGGAGGTTTTTGTTTAGGTCGAAAAGTGACGCCAGAGTGCCCTGCTAGACGCGACTTGTTTCTGTGGCGGAGGTTGATGAATAACTTTTTTTTTCATATAAAACAGTATATGGTGTATAAATTCGTAGTTTTTTGTTTAATGGAAAACAATGTATCATCAATGTTATCGATTTCACAACGGTAAGTAGTATTTTCTTTGAATAATAATATGTTTACGCTACATTTATATAAAAAAAATCATGTTATATTTGTTTTCAATTTATTTTATAAGCTTTCATTTGCAATTTGGTGTCCTAGGGTAAGTGTGCGCGGGTAAGTGTGCACATGCGTACACTTGCCCCTTCGGTGTTATTTTCGTTCGTATATTATTTTTATCAAAAAGTAGGGTTTACTAACACTCTTTTATTTTATTTTTCAGTCTCATCACCATGCCGCGAAATTATATAAGAAAAAGATCCGAACTTGCATCGGTAACTGAAGAACAAAGCTAAAGCTAAAGCTCTAAAGCACTCATTGAGCATGAGCAAAAGAGCTGCTGCAAGTGCCATTGGTATTAGTGAGTCTTGTATTCGAAATCGACATAAGAAAGTTTTCTATGACATTGACCTCTACAACAGTAGAATACTTTTGTACTCTATGTAAGGAAAAATATACATAGCCAAATACTGAAGCGTGGAGTCAGTGCATGTATTGCAAAGACTGGTGAAATGAGGATGTCATCTGATAAGGATGCACTGCATAATATGAGAGAGGTGTTTTTGTTTGTGATAGTTATATTGATGATTTATAAATTAATATTGTTTCTAATGCATTAGACAATCCTTACTAAAATATGTTGATCTCTAAATATTGATAATTAAAAATTTCTATAATTTAATTTTAATTGTAATCCAAATGTTAAGTTTATTTTATTTTAAGAGAAAATTGTTATTTTTATGCGAAGACTGACAACTAATAAAATTCTTGAATATTGTGTATATTTTGAATTATCCAAGGAATGCGCTTACTTACCCCATACGCGTACACATACCCCATACAGGTGCGCACAGTTACCCGCATCGTGGGTCAAGTGAGCGCATTCCGATTTTATGTAAATAAATGCTTACAGAAAAAAAACCACCAAGTTTCCTATTTTTGTTTTTACTTCAATTTAGAGGCTACTAAATGGTTTATCTCAGAGCCATCTTTCATATTCTTAACTCTTTTATTTTATGGGTAGTGAACTAATATTTACCAAAGTGCGCACACTTGACCCGAATGACTATTGAATATTTATTTTTAAATATCTTTACAAAAAATTCTCAATTTATCTTTGAATACATCAGCCTTTAATCAAGCTACTTTACTTCCGTGCAGTGTCACTGATTTATGTTACAAAATTTAAGTAATAAAGTAGACCTGTGCTTTTCAGCAGAGGCAAGGCACACATGACAAACACTGTCCCATTGAGAATGTTTCATTGCTACGAAGTGCCTAGGAAAATTAGTTTTATAAGTCCCATAGTGATTTACGAGTATATCAAGAACGACTTCTGGCTGATTTGACTAAGAATAAAGCAAATCCCTGGTGTGGGATGCTACGTGCGTAGACACTTTGGCAACCTTGCTTTTTTATAGAATAAGGGAGACAAACGAGCACACAGTCCACCTGATGGTAAGTGATTGCTGTGGCACATAAAACGCTGGTATTCTGTGAGAGCGTGGTTCTTCCCCGGTCGAACCGACCTATTCGTGTTACAACTATACTATTAATATAGCTGCAGCATGGCTCTACCACGTAATGCTAGAGCCGGAGCGGTATGAGAAGTGTCCAAACTGACTAAAGCTCAATTTACATTGGGGCGGAATGGAATGGAAGTGAATTTTTGTAACGAAATTGTATATAGTAAAATGAATTTTATGTTAATGGTGTAACGTGCAAACTACGTATTTTTTACATACTAAGAGTTTAGTTAGTAGTTTTTAATTACTAAGTAACAAGTACTAGTATGAATATACAAATAACTACATATTTGTGCCAATTGCTATAGTGACTGTAAATCCACGTACGGTAATGTTCACAAAGGAACTGTATCCCGACTGTCTTTGTCGATAGTGATAGGAGGGCTGGTTCTTTCCTTGCTTAAAGGCTAAGTATAGCCATTCAGCGAAGAAACGCCGCCATTCTTAGCACTATCCCGGGGGGACTGTGTAAAACTTAAAGTTTTTCTTTTTAGTTCCTTTTATTATGGTTGCAAATGAAATTGGTTAATTAAATTAATAAAATATTTCGAAAAGTGTATAAATATTTCAATGATATGTATCATGTGTGTAATTAAAATATTTGTTATCGACTATTATCAGGTGCATTATCATCATCATCATCATCATTACAAGATTTCACAATGCACACCCACTCTTAGTTTCATTAATAAAAATACGTAAATGTAAATTGATGATGTTGTTAACAAATCGTACATTTCAAATATTGGTGGTAAACTTTAAGCCTCGTTTAGTAAGAGAAATTAAAATTATTTGAACAAATGTGTTGTAGAATAATCAGTGACAATACAATATAATGCTTTGTATATTATGAAAACCATCATCACCATCATTACAGTCCTTCACAAGTTCACTGCACATAGAAATCCTCAAAACTATAAAAACTCATTATTAAGCATCGTTTATTCATCACCATCCTATATACCTTAACCAGGATGTCAATTACTCAAGTTTTTTCAATAATTATATACAATATATGAAAATAGGTAAGGAACCTCATTCGGTATAGTCAAAGTATTATTAGGGCTTATTTATACAATATGTAACAAAAACTCTGTGGTTCCAGTTAAGTACGTTATCAGGTTCAGTATTCAAATGTATAGAAGTAACTTTTTTTTAAAAACTCGACCAATTATTTTTTATTTTAGTAATATATATAATAAAATTTAAAAAAATTTGGTCGAGTTTAAAAAAGTTATTTCTATAGGTTTGAATACTGAACCTGATAACGCACTTAACGGGAACCACAGGGTTTTTGTTACTTATATAGGTCTCTGGTTCTATACACTTACTAGCTGATATTTTAAGCTGGTACTATGTGAGGGCGTGGTCCTTTCCCGTTCAAGCCGACCCATTCTTGCTATAATTATACCAGTAATTTAGCTGCAGTATGGCTATACCACGTATATGTCGCGATGAGTTTCATTTTGACTTACATACACTTTTCTATAGATTTATTATATAGCTAAAACATACGTTTGAAAACTCTACGTTGTCCTCTTTACGACATATTTTTATAGGAATAGGATGACAAAAGAGCACACAGTTCACCTGATGGTAAGTGGTTGCTGCGGCCCATAGACATCTTTATCTATCGTCTATTACAAATCAAAATGCAGATGCGTTGTCACCCGTGAGGACTAAGATGGAATGCCTCGTTTCCAGTAAAAAGGGCCTCCGGCCACCTGCACTCACCAAGCGAAACGCAGAGGTAAACCTCTACTTCACGCTGGTATTCTGTGAGGTCTTGGTACCACCCCGGTTCGAGCTGGCCCATATTGCTAATTACGACTAAAGCAACCACACGAAGCCATTATGAAAGTAAACTTAAACAAGTGGCAAAATTAAAAATTTTGTACAACCGACTTCAATATAAATATAATTTATTGTTGATTTTACCGCTCGACCGATTTCGATAAAATTTAAGTAGGACCTGAGAAGTTTATTATTTGAGAGGAAAAATAATTAAATTGGTTCAGGCATCTTCTAGTAATCGGTGAACATACATAAATAATTTTAAATAAAAATTTCGTACAGCCGACTTCAATATAAATTATTTAAGAATTACTCAAAAACTATTGGTCTGACCTTGAACAAACTCATGGAACCACACGAGAACTATCAGCTTTCATCCAAATCGGTTCACCCAGTACAAAGTTATGAGGTTACACACATAAAAAAACATACAGTCGAATTGATTACCGTCTCTTTTTGGAAGTCGGCAGACAAAAGATTCCGACGAATTGTAAACCTCCTCCTTTTTGAAGTCGTTTGAAAAAGGAGAACTTAGAGGGAAGTGTTGGTAAAGGACTTGGACCGGTGTCACGGACGCATACATATTTGCCATAGTTTCCACGCGTGGTTTTTATTTTGAGTCGTTATAAGTAAGACGCTGCTGCCCATCTCCTGATTTGTTTTCCTCTGTCGCCTCTTACGACACCCACCGGGGTAGTGAATACTTTTACATCATTAATACACGGTAATACAGATTATAAAAGCAGAAAATCAAATACAGTTTTAATAAAAAGTAAAAGTCGACTTGACGGAACTAACACCAATAAAATACTCGTAGCTTCTGAAGTAAATGCTTAGTTACAGTGTATAGATGAATTTAAGCACTGACTTCAGAAGCTACTGTGTGACGATTGTTTCAATATTTTACTTAGTCCTGAGTTTTTTAAAGACGGGTTTTCTTTATTATAAGTATTTTGACACTTTTGCATGAACTAAAGAATTCTACAAGCTTAAAGCAACAACTAAACATTTTAAATAGTTACACTAAAAATTTCATCCCTTATTTTATCACCCTTAGGGGTGAAATTTTTCTCTAATTTTTTTCAGAAATGCCCCTGAAGTATCAACTATTTAACAAAAACAATCACTCAATCACTTAAATCGGTTCAGCCATTTCCATTCATGATAATTGAGTTCCCTCTATTTTCAAACTCGGTTAAAAATAGCAGTTTATTCTACTAGCGAATTATTATATTTCACATAATAAATGATACCTTTTAAGAACATTTTTACGTCGCCACTAACTGGTGGTCGGAATGCACGGCCATAATTATCATGATCTCGTGTTTGTCGTTAGAGGCGACAGGGCAAAATTTAGACAAGAGATGGGCAGCAGCATCTTCCTGATAACAGCTTAAAATAATTAAAACTACAGTTGCCAACCCATTTCCCCTATGGTTAACTTTACGAAAGAGGTCTATGTTCAGTGGTGAACATTTTGATGGGCTGTAATTAATTATAAAAAACTAAAAGAAACACATAAAACACTTTTGATCGATTAAATAGAATTACCTTAAATTTCCAACCGAATCAGAAGTCAAAGCACACACACACAGTCACAAGTATACACATTTGCGAAATCACATCGAACAAAAGTCAAAATTGAATTGAGAAATAAATCGGGACCGCATATTTCACGTTCCGATTGTCGACATCACTAAACTCACAAAGCGCGGGAAGGCGCGAGCGCGCGCGCCGGTTCATACGTCTCAACTACTGAATCCTCTTATTTACGATAACACGACGCGCTAACTATAAATAAATTGTGCGCTTTGCTCCCGTATTCCTTACGCCGCTGTGCGGTGAATAAATATGTTTATTGCGTCCTTTTTTGCTTATTAAACTAGTGGTCATGATGTAAAATTTGAGGTTAGGAGCATTCTGTAGTAGAGGAGGTACAACAGTTTTTTTTCCTGAATATGTTTAGCCTTGCGATAAGTTTTAAAACAAATCAATTTAATAATATCTGCTACGCAATATACAGGTAAAGGTGACAATCAAATACAAAGTCCACGTAATTAAAAGTATATGCTGTTCTTAAATATTTCCTCGATTGAGAATCAAAATGCGTATTCGTTGTCACCCTTAAGTAACGTATAGACGGAATGCTCAGTAAAATACAATAATGTACTGGTATTTAAAGCTAGTATTCCGTGAGAACGTAGTATTTCTCTGATCGGCGAATATACAACTGCAGCTCGGCTCCACCAGATAAATATCTTCAGACTTTCTACGTCACTCACGTTTTTCCTTGTTCGTCCCAGCAATTCCAATCGACGGCTCCGTGGCGCAGTGGCTTAGCAATGAGTAGCTGCGCTAAGGGGCGCGGGTTCGAATCTCGCACGGAACAAGTATTTGTATGGCCTACAAATAATTGTTCCGTGTCTGGATGTTTGTCCTTGTGCAGTTTGTGTTTGTAAACTGCCTCCACGATACAGGAGACTATCCTAGTGTGTGGGTAACGTTTTAAAAAAAATATACCTCCATCATTCTATTACAGCCTTTGTATAGGTTACTGAACATAGGCCTCTTTAATAGATTGCCTCATAGGAGAGTTTATGCCATAGTTGCCCCGCTTGGCATGCGGCCTGGCAACTGCAGTTTTTTTTATTATTTTGTGTTGTTACCACGAATATGCTGGTGCTCATCTCCTGTTTCAGTTTCCCTCTGTCGCCTCTTACGACACTCACGGGACGATATTATAGTGTAGTAGATAATCTTACACCGCCACTACACGGTGGGCAATTATAAATATTGCAATTATATCTATTGTAATCAATTTACTAGGTTACTGGCAGGATTGCTTTTCTGCTTAGGAGTCTATCAAGTAAGATATCAGCATTGAGTTATATGTACTACGTACTAGAGAAGCCATTCCAAACATTGGTTATGTTTAACTGAACTGTACTGCAATCCGTACAAACTATATATTTTGCGTAAATTGAAGATTTGTGAAAACCATAAAATAATTATTATTACATTTTATTTAGAAATATGTTTGTTTAGATTAAATTAAGATATTTTATATTAAATTCTTATATTTATTTTATATAAATATCTTATTTTATATCAAATTAAAGTCTTCGCACATGCGCGACTACTACTCCCGCGCATGCGCGAAGACATAGAGTAGGACACAGTTTTTGTTTGGAATGGCTTCTCTAGTACGTAGTACATATAACTCAATGGGTATCAGTCTCTTTACCCACTGCTTGCTACTCTGCTCTCAAGCAGCAGTGCGTGCATCGCTTCCATTCCATTATAATTACAGGCAGTGGCTTTCCATTTATTCTTCAGTAGTAACAACGTATACGTATTCTTCATTGTTTAAAATTGATTGCAGGTGTTTATGAGATGTATATAAAGTTTAAATACCAGCCTATATACATAAACAAGCTGTTCCTCGCGACTTCGCCCGCGTAGAAATTACTACGATTTCAAGGATTTTAATTTTTTTGTGCGGAACCCTGATTCTTTTTCTAAAATAAAAGTATCCTAAGTTACTCCTTATAACATCAGCTATCTGCCAGTGAAAGTCCCGTCAAAATCGGCTAAGCCGTTTCGGAGATTAGCCGGCACAAACAGGCAGACAGACGGACAGACAAAAATGTGTGTTTTTGTTATTACTGCCGTTAAAACTTTCATATGCATTTAGTAAAAAGCTATTATTTTAAAATTACAAACAGACACTTCAATTTTATTTATTTGTATAGATATAGATTACAGGTCTCTTCTCATTTCCGCGAGGGTTTTAGGGCAAGGAAGTGTCCGCCGCGCTGCCCCAATGCGTGTTGTTTGACTTCAAATGTTTTTGAAATATCTGTTTTACTTTTCAGTTATGCTGGTTTCCTAATTGTTTTGCTCCACTGCCGAGCACGTGGTAAATGAGCAGTTAAAATTGCAATAAACAATTTCATTGGTGACGGCGACAATCGAACACGGATTGCTCGCATACTGTGTAAATTACGACGGGTGTTTAGCAACTGAACTACCACGACTCGTGACTATGTATATTTGAGATGATATTATAATATAAGTTATGGTAAACCGCTATCATATACACATACATACACATATATACACATATACATATTATATATATATATATATATATTATATATAAATACCTAATAAATACACATAGATACACATATATGTGTATATACAAGTCATACATTATATTATTGGGACGATAAAGAAAGATAGTGCTCTTTAACTCGCCTTTTAAACACTGAAACTATTTGAGCCTCACCAATTGCAGCAGGAAGAGAATTCCATAACCTAACTGCATGTACTGTAAAAGAGTGAGAATAGGACTTAGTTCTGGAGGAAGGGAAATTTATATAATATCGTACCGATGGTATCGTAAGAGATGACAGAGAGAAACTGAACCAGGAACTGAGCAGCATCCTCTTCCTGATAACACCTTAAAATAATAAGAACTGCAGTTAATAACCTGCCTGCCAAAGTTTCCCACTTGAAGGCAGTCCATTGTGGGGACTATTTTCTACAGTGTACTTTTATGGCTGAATAGAATGGGAGAAACCTTGTTATAAGATGGGAGTGGTGGATTCAGTTACGCCCAACTATACGATAATTCACTCTTCTTAACACTATTCGAATTAAATTATTATTTTCTCTAGTACACCTTTATTACAAAACCGTAGATAAATCACGATTCTATGAATATGGAAATTGAATAATAATGAAAGCCAATATCTCAGTCAATTATAATAATAGAGTGACTGTATATGAAATATTTGCGAACCTAATACTTTCTTTTAATTGATTATACAATGTTTATGAGGCGCAAATTTTCTTTTATATTAATTATTATCTGCCTGCCGTCATTATCCGTAACTGCAGAACCGCAGTAAATGACATAACATAACATTATACTAATGGTCAACCAGTGGTGGACATTCGACGGTAATTCATTAATTTTTTAATTATGTGCGTTAAACAAGCTGTATTTTATTTTTAGCTACTAATTTTAACTTTTAATTATTTTTGCCTTCAACTGTACATTATACTTGTATATAACACAGATATTATGTAAAATGCAAAATAAACGCATTTTTGCCTTGACGTACACAACAGTGGTAGAGCCACGCGCAGCGTTGCTGTCGCACGAATGGGCCGGCTCGAACCAGGGTGGTACGACGACCTCACAGAATACCAGCGTGAAGTAGAGGTTTACCTCTGCGTTTCGCTTGGTGAGTGCAGGTGGCCGGAGGCCCTTTTGCATTCCCCCTCTGCATTTTGATTCGCAAACGAGGATAGATGTAAATGTCTATGGGCCGCAGCAACCACTTACCATCAGGTGGACTGTGTGCTCGTTTGTCACCCTTATTCTATAAAAAAAATCACAGACTATAAAAAAGGAACATTAGAAATGACACGAAGTCATAGCACATTCAGTCAGTAATTGTTTGTTTGTTGTTTGTACATTCTCCTCTCTTGTTTTCGGTGTTTATCAATCTTCTAACTACCCATCTTCAATGTTCTTACCACCTCTATGCTGACGGTGAGTTATACTCACTAGCGTCCTTGGCTGAAATTGATTCTGCTATCGCAGCTATTATTCGTGACTTACGACGTATATCACACTGGTCACTGCGCTTTGGTATAACGGTAAATCCCAATAAATGCCAGGCTATCGTTATTGGTAGTCGTCGATTGGTGTCACAACTTAACATATCTGAACTACCATTCATTTACAATGAGAACTGTGTTATACCCTTCAGAAATAGTGTCAAGGATCTGGGTTTAATTATCGACCCGTCTCTTAGTTGGATATCACAGATATCCGAGGTTTATCGTAAAGTCACAGGCGTACTTCGTTCCTTCTATCGCCTTAAGTTCTTTCTGCATCTTTAAACAAAACGTCTTCTCGTCCAATCTCTAATTCTTCCATTATTTGACCATGCCGATGTTTGTCTAACTAATATTTCCCAGGAGCTGCTCTGTAGTGCTCAGGAGCTAAACAGGTTGGACAGGTTACCTAACAACTGTATCCGATTCATCTTTGGCCTGCGCAAATATGATCACGTTTCAGAATTTCGCTCTCAGTTAAAGTGGTTGACTATACGCCAGCACAGAGATTTCCGAAATCTGTCCACTCTGTTTTTAGTTCTTAATGATCCTTCCTCACCCCTTTATCTTAAAGAACAATTTCATTTCCTTAGTGACACTCATTCTTTCATTCTCCGTTCTTCACACAGTTTATTCCTGTCTACTCCTCTTCACTATTCTGGGTCTATGTCAAATTCTTTCACGGTTACTTCTATTACCCCCTGGAATAAGTAGCCTATTGACCTGCGAACAATACCCGCCATATTGAGATATATATGTATAAATGTGTGTATTTCTTTATATATGTATATAAATTTTATATAAATATATATATATATATATATATATATATATATATATATATATGTGTGTATATTTTATGTATGTGTTGCATGTATATATTTGAACTGAATTATATCATGACAACTTAACTGCTCATGCTCACTCTCTGTTCTACCCAAAGTTAGCTGGTAGAGAATGCCATATAGCAAAAAGGTCGCCTTTTGTACAAATATTTGGTGCAATAAAGAATAAATAAACGACGAATATACGAGAATCTATCGGAGACTATGAGATGTTTCTGGCATTTTCCATGGTCGCCTTTATGACACCCAAAGGTGTAGGATTATTTTATACCGTCGTATTGTCTTATTCGGTTTAATAGAAGATACTAATATATTAATTAGTAACTCTAGGACTTTACTATTATGCATATAATCTTGTGTGCATTTGTAAGCTTTTGATTGTGGTAGAGTAACTTTTAAGCCCTTTTTGAGCAAATTATATCTTTAAGTATGATGTCGTGAAAACTATTATGCTTTTTGTGTTTTTTTATTAATTATAATATAGGTGTCTTCAAGGCAGATAATGTCTTAAGAGAATAGAAGACGAGATTACAAATCATAGAATACATTAAGTTTTAACGTGGTAGAGCTATTCTGCAGCTGTATTGCTGGTATATTTGTAGCAAGAATGGGTCGGCTCGACCGTGGAAGGTCAACGCTCTCTCACAGAATACCAGCGTTAAATAGCAGCTTAATGCTGCTGTGTTTCGTATGGTGAGTGTAGAGAACCAGATAAACTTTTTACTGGAAACGAGTAATTCCATCTTAGTCCTCACGGGTGACAGCGCATCTGCATTTTGATTCGTAATCGAGGATAGATGTAGATCTCTATGGGCCACAGCAACCACTTACCATCAGCTGGATTGTGTGCTCGTTTGTCACCCTTATATTATAAAAAAGTAAATAGAGAATGCATGATAGCTCTTTGTATTCTTTTGTAAAAAGTAATGCAATAAAGAGTGATTGAAAAGAAAAGTAAATAGGCTTTTGTTAAGCTAAGAAGCGAACATTTTAACCCTAATGTTGCATGGTAGTTAAGCACTAGCCTATTAAAAAAAAGGTATTTCTTATATTACAAAGAATACTATACATTGATAAAATTTAATTTACAGGTTTCCCAACGTCTCGACTGCTCGGAACTCTCAAGTCAGTGTCACGTGAGGGACAGTTAGATCTAATTTCTGACTATTTGTAAAACTAGCAAAAAGCGGTGCCCGCGAAGTTTTCTACCTAGTAATTTTGAAGGACGTTTTTACCTAGTAATTTTGAAGGCAGTTTTTTTAAGAGAATTAACTTTTCATGTATGGATTATTAACACATGCTTCTGTAAATAATTCATACGACAAATCATGAATGTGTGTTCTAAGTTTGAGAAGGATCTGGGTGCCATGTCAATATGAATTGATCAAAATAATTTGATTTCTTAAATTCTTGCAGTATCATCTGGATTGCGAGTTTTAAGATCTAGTGCATAGGAGTTATTTTCTGTTTTGAAAAACTAGAAAATGCCATATGAGGACTACCTCGGCGCTGAAATTCAATACGGAACCATACATCCTTAACTATAAAGTGATTTTTTTTAAGAAAATGCTTCATAAAAAATCTAATCGTTTATGAAAAAATGAAGAACCTATAATAGAATTTGAATTTAATAATTAAGATTTATGAATAAATTTACCTTTTTTTTTTATTAAAATGAGCATAATTATTATCAGAATCTAATATACGACACAGCTCTGGTCAATGTAAGACAGCTGCACTTAATGTCATAAATAATGTTGGACTTCCTAATTCTTCAATCATATCCACTATCTCTGTAGATTTTGCATACCAATATGAGCTATTTGACCTCAAAACAGGATTATATGATAAACTTGATTTATACAATAATGGATTTTGCTGGAGTTATTCTCGAAGCTGTATAATTCAAGAAATTATTTAAAACTAGCTGTACCCATACTTTACTTTGGGCTGTACTTTGCCCGCGTGTAATTTGGTTTTAATTTTTTTGCGCGGAACCCTAAATATTTTTCTAGAATAAAAGTAGCCTAAGTTATTCCCTATAATATCTGCTATCTGCCAGTGAAAGTCTTGTCAAAATCGGTCTAGCCGTTTCGGAAATTATTCGGAACAAACAGACAGACAGACAGACATACATTTTAAAAGTTGTGTTTTTGTTATTAGTACTGCATATACTTTCATATGCATTAAGTACAAAGCTGTTATTATGACATTACAAACAGACGCTTTTTTTCGCAAATTATTTTGTTGTATAGAATAATTAAAAAAATTAAAATGGTCGACTTCGATCGCGAAAATGTCGGGTGTTTTACTGTTGACAACCCGCCATGACACGATGTCCTCTCGTTTAATTGTATCTATTATTGGTGAAACAAATTATTTTAAATTGGGTTTTTATAAAATATTAATTATGATTTCTACATTTAATTTTGAACCAAACGGTATTATATTTTGTAATGCGTTCGCATTGGCACGAATATTTTTTTTAAATTTTTTTTTATGTGCTTGTAAACAATGTACTCAAAGAAGTTACTAACATGCACTAAAGCAGTTCGGTGGCTGCTCTATAACCCTACCTAGAAGCCTGTAGTATTTGTGTCTATTTTATTACAGAAAAAAAGGATTCTGTAATATATTACAACGCGAACGATGAAAATGCGACATCAGCATTGTGTTCTTAAGTGTTGGATGTGAAAATTACGAGGATCATTCACAACACCCAAAGTTTTTATATCCTGCCTCAAATCGCTTCTGCCCATTTTATGCGGTAACATTTGCCATGATATAGTAAAGTTGACTATGGGACGTCATAAATAATTCCTTTAACGATGTCATTCGCATGCCCGCTGTGAATTTTTCACACTGCAGTGTTTTGAGGCCTCAATTCGTATAGCTTTTATAGAAACATTTGAAATACTATTGATTTAAATTTTACATTGACGTGTTTTTAGACACCGTTGCGACTAACTAAAACTCTTTTAACATGTTTCACTACAAATTATTTTAACAATTTCAAATATTTTGAGCACTTTATAGAAACCGTAGTCACTGATGAACTGAGGCGTTTCACATCCTGTCATAGATAGCCCAGGGTACTTTCAGTTTATGAATATTTATTTCTGATCTTTGTAAAGTTTCGTCAGGAACTAAGAATAAGTTAAGTAAAATAAACCAAATTTTACAGATTATAACGCGTTCAGTTATAATCTGTAAAATTTGGTTTTTTTCATCTATATATTTATTTCTATTTATCCGCAAAAAATTAATTAAACAAATAATGTGACTATAATTAAAATAAAATACGACATTATATTATGTGACAAACATAAGAGATTTAGGAAAAATAGAACAATATGGACAGAACAATGGCCACTCTCCTAACATGCCTGAACGAGTAGAATCTTATATAACGTAACTTGATGAAACATATTATGTCGTTATATTTGTCTATATAAGTGGAACGAAAAAGTCATTTCGTATATTTTAAAAGTACAGAGAATCACGTAATTATGCTATATGTTTCTGAGGCTATGTAGTATATTTTTAATCTTTAGTATTTTCAAGTGTTTTTTCTCACACCGCAAACGCTCGGAGTAATGAAATTATAGCTCTAATCTCTTTTTTTACTTATTATATGGCAGTGCTTGACCACAATCCCACCTGGTGGTAAGTGGTGATGTAGCCCTAGATGGTAAATCGCACTGTCTTAGTGTAACAAAAGCCTATTCACTCTTACCTTGAAGACGCCCAGATTGTATTCGGACGGAAAGATAGACGCCGGCAAATTATTCTGCTCCTTTGTTGTACGCATTACAAAAGACTAAGCAAACCTTTTGGTTCTAACGCGTGGAATATCGACAACAGTGGGGTGAAGACCCGCAGACCGCTGCCTTGTTTATGAAGTGTGCAATAGTTCGTAATGTCTCTGTTCATATTATTAAAACTATTATTTATCACTTATTAACATTAAATTCTGTTGGTAGCATATCTCCTTAGTTATACTTTAGAAAAAGTAGGAACTTCAATAGGCATCGATGGCTAGTCTCCGTTGCGGCCAGCCGCAATGGAGACTAGCCATCGATGCAGGACACGACCGGAGAGAGATGAGGCGCAAGCCCAACGGTTTTAAGCCTACTGACCTTCCTGCCGCAGGGACAATCTAGGAAGCACGGCGATCGGAGCAATATCGAAGGTCGCAGGGCCGACTTAAAAAACCCCTGCTTGCCTACACACATCACAATTAAGGAGGCAATTAAGGGTCATCCCCACTCCTACAACCTAGATTGCCCCTGCGGCAGGCAGGTCAGTAGC
Organism: Parnassius glacialis; assembly: GCA_033319125.1. NCBI lineage: Eukaryota > Metazoa > Arthropoda > Insecta > Lepidoptera > Papilionidae > Parnassius > Parnassius glacialis. Next base: position 38,540,722 of record JAVANC010000012.1, on the reverse strand, counting down.
CACCTTTACGTGATTTCCGAGGCACGGGGATGAGACACCGCCAACTTTCTGACTCCGGGCATCTACTGAGAATTTATTGATGGAAAAACTCAATAATTGAAATTTTTTCTCCAGACCCGGGATGTGAACCCGGGACCTCATGGCCAGCAGTCGCAATACTACAACCAATAGATCAACAAGACAGTCTCTGAAATAAACTTTCATGATAAGGCGGCAACACCACACAAGTGGAGAGAGATTAGGAGCAGGACCAACGGCACAAACACAACTACACGACGGAAAAACCGCCAAGTTCCTGACTCCAGGCTAGTAACACATGAATCCCATAATTAATTTTGATCCAACCTGAGATTCGAACACGGGACCACGTAATCTGCAGTCGCATTTAAGGTGACTAATTTTTAAACTAGAAACATATCTTATGATTGGCTGATCGATAATGTTGAGCTCCCAAAACTTGCACATTTTGGCGGGAAAATAGGTGTGTATAATAAACGTGAACATGGGCTCGAAACTTCGAAATTATGTCGTATTACTACCTCCACGCTGTCGAACCCGCGGGTAAAAGCTAGTAACAAATATATTTCAACAATATAACATTATCTTGTAGCGTAACTTGTATGTAAAACAATACTCTCATTATTCTCTAGTTTAATAAAGTCTCGTTCAACAAAAGCTCGTAATATTAACATGTTGTACAATACTCGAGTCTCTTTCGAAATGTACATTATATAATGCGATACGTAAAATATTCATTACGAAACTTTGCAATTTGATCTTTTGAATTAATTGTCTCTGAAATTTATTACTTGAAATATGTTAATGTTAAGAATACTATTTTATCATGCCAATATCTTAAAAAGTTTACTAATTGATAGGAATCCTTTTTCTGTTTAGGATTCAATGGGGTAGATACCGCCACCTTACCTTTTTTTATAGAATAAGGGTGACAAACGAGCACACAGTTCACCTGATGGTAAATGGTTGCTGTAGCCCATAGAAATCTATATCTATTCTCGATTAGGAATCAAAATGCAGATGCGTCGTCACCCGTGAGAACTCAGGTGGAATGCCTCGGTTCCAGTAAAAATGGTCTCCGGTTCCCTTCACTCACCATATGAAACACGGCAGTGTTAAGCTGCTAATTTAGGCTGGTATTCTGTGAAAACGTGTTCCTTCCCCGGTCGAGCTAACCCATTCGTGCTACAACTATACTACTTATATAGCTACAGCATGGCTCTGCCACATCAAAATATAAATATTTCCACGTAAAAATTTCCACCGCCAAATAGCTGTTGTGTTCCGTTTTGAAGGTTATATAGACTATCGTATAATTACAGACAATGGGGCATTCCATTTTAGTCCTCAAAAGTGACAACGCATCTTATAATCCTTCTTTGTTTGAAGTAAGCTGCGCCTGCAAGACTCCATGGACTGCAGTGCCACTTACCATCAGGTGAACTTTAAGTTATTTTGTTACTTCAAAAATACGCGAGCGTACAATATAAAATTAACTACATTAAATGTGGTTAGTGTAGGATGGCTCTCCACTACATAGAGTAGCATGCAGAAACTCGATGTTTTTAGGTAATCTACGACCTCATTTTGTTGGAAACTTTGCAGGAAGTCAATGATTAACTGACGATAATCAAAAGTTATTTTTTTATATGCGGCATGCAGCCTGTACTTGACTAACATCCCACCTGATGATAGATTGAGATGTAGCCTATGGTAAAGCGGCGTCCCATTTAGCTTAGCAAAAGCCTTTACAGTCATGCCTTAGGGACTATATCGTCAGCAAATCGAAGGTGAGTGATTTACTCGACATTGATGTTAATACCGTATCCTTTCCAGTCCAGAAGCTTGAAAACGTCTTCCAATGCAGCGGTGAAGAGTTGTGGGGATATGAAGTCACCCTTTCTTTCACCTCTCTGCAATTGGATAGGTTTCATACTCTGGTTCAGTACTCGGATAGCCATCGTAGCCTTACTATACAAGCACTTCAGCACTTCGATATATTGAAAGTCAACTTGGCATCGCTGAAGGGACTACAGCACCGCCCAAATTTCGACGGAATCAAAGACTTTGTCATAGTCCACATACGCCAGACATAGTGGCAAATTGTACTCCTCGGACTTCTGTACAATTTGCCGAAGGGTATGTATGTGGTCTATGGTGCTAAAGCCTTTTCGGAAACCGGCTTGTTCGGGAGGCTGGAAGTCGTCAAATCTGCGCGCGAGACGATTCGTAATGACTCTCGAAACCAGCACGTAGACGCGGCTCAGTAGGGAAATCGGTCTGTAGTTCTTGAAGTACCGGTTTTCAACCCGCTTTCAAAAGCTCCGCTGTAATTCCGTCCTCGCCTGAGGCCTTGCCATTTTTAAGGTGCTGGAGAGCCATTCTAATCTCGCTCAGACTGACGTCCGGTATATCATCGAAATAGTGTCAGATAAGACTCACTCTTGGATCGTTACTCACACTTACGTGTGGCTCCAACGATGACGTTTACAGCTGCCCATAGAAACTCTTTATCTCACTCAAAATCTCAGGTGTCCCGGAAATGACACTGCCACACTCGGTCTTCAGCTTCGACAATTGGCTCCTTCTGGAAGATAGAGCTCTAGCAATTACTTTGGAGCCCTGGTTCCGCTCAATCGCTTCTTCAATACGATATTAAAGTTGCGTAAGTCCCGCCCCATGCATTTGGGGATTTGTCTGTTCAGTTGCCTGTATGCTCTCAAATCTACTGAAGACTGCAACTTCATATCCCGTCTAACAGCCATGAGATTAAGAGTGTGATCGGAGAGTTTTTGGGTTCTTCTGCGGCGGGTCTTGCAAAACTTAGCTCCAACCGCATGGTCAGTTTCCACAAGCTTTTCATTCATATCGTCCACTGCATTGCAATCTTCTAGGCACTGAAAACGGTTTCGTAGCTCGAGCTGAAAGGTTTCAGGACTTTGTATTAGAGCACTAGGAGGACGGAGCGTTGACTTCATTAGATGTGACCTCTCCAACTTAATGTTTAGTGTCAGTGTGCCCCTTATCATTCGGTGATCGCTGCCGGTTTTCACCCTCGCGATCACTGAGACATTACCGAAAAGTTGTCGTCTTGTCGTCATAATGAAGTCAATCTCATTTTTGTCGAACCGTCGGGGCTCAACCCGGTCCACTTCCTGTGGTGCCGCTTCTGGAAGAAAGAGTTCATCATAAAGAGTCCCTGTTTTTCCATGAAGTCGGCAAGCTGCTGGCCCCTTCGGTTCCGTTGCCCTATTCCGAATTTCCCTTCTTTCTGTTCATCGTTCTCTCTTGTGCCTAGTTTTGCGTTGAAGTCTCCCATTAAAACCGTGTGGTGGCGCTGACGTCGCGCCACAAGCGGAACACATCGAAGCCTAAATCGCGCTTACAAAGTTGCGAAGTTAAAGCAGCATATATAGAATAGCTCCGAACTATCAATAGGAGCATGGCAGCTCCCCAGGCAGAACACCTTGCCAGGCGGGAGATCTCCCCTTTTCCTTCCACTCGCCACAACGTCGCCATCACGCCATCACGTCGGGTTGTCACCATTAGGTGACCACCCGACGTGATATGAACGCGCAACCAACATACCTTTGGAAACTACACCTGCAAACCTTCATCATCCTCAAGTACCCCATTCATTCGCTCCCGAGCAGATATTGTCTGCAGTCTTCACATTCTGCAAGCCATCTTGCTTTATAAAGGTTCATCGCAGCACTGGAATAATAATGCTTCCTGTTCCTTCAAGCTATTCTCTGCGCTACAGTGTTCGGCACGGCTCTGAGCCTTACTGCTCGCCTCTGCTTCACAGCACTCTCGGAGATTACTTGCCTTCTTCTCGACTCACCACATACTTACAAGGCAATTCCCTGGCACTTGCAAATTCGTTGACATCTAAATATCGACCTCCGGTCTGAGCAGGGGGGGTGATGTGGTGGCACTGACGTCGCGCCACAATCGAATCACATCGAAGCCTAAATCGCGCTTACAAAGTTCCGAAGTTAAAGCAGCATATATATAATAGCTCCGAACTACCAATTGGAGTGTTGGCCGCTCCCCGGGCAGAACACCTTGCCCGGTGGGAGATCTCCCATTTTCCTTCTACCCGCCATAATTTAGCAAGATGAATAGTCTATACAAATTAGTCCACAACACTGACAGTTAAAATGTTTAATTTAATACACACAAGCAGGAGATACACAATTTAGCACAAACAAACAGAAGTTACCGAAGCCAAGATAAAAGAGTTTCACAATCAATACTAACCGTAATAATTAAAAGTCTATGGCGAGAACAAAGGATTAGCGATAGCGAGCAACAAACGTTCCGCGTCGTATCGATAGATCGACTGGTGAGCGCGGTGCGCGGACGCAAGCGATCCTTTTGCCAGCTGTGTTAACGGGATTCCGAGCGGAGCGTTCAACGCCCGGCTGTTGCATTGTGTTAAGAGTATATAGTGGCGTGTAAAAGTATTGTATGTGTTGAGTGTGAGAAAGGATGTGCGTGTGTATCTGTGTAGGTATATGCGTGTGTGTATAATGTAGAAAAGTAGCCTACATTCACTCCCCCCCAGATCGATAATAGTCCGGGAATCTAACACGGCGTCTAGACCTTGTAACTGGACCCGGATGGGACTTTTTAATATTTTCTGAGGAAGCGGCCTGTATGGGACTGTAACTGCTACTGTTACGGCGTGCAGCTGCCTAAATAAGAGTAGAATCCTCCGGGCCCATAGCGAAAGATCTTACAATCAGATGCAGGTTGGGCCTCCTAAAGGCCAAAGTGGAAAATCTCTAATAACAATAAACAATAAAGGGGAACGTTCTATACTACTGCAATCCAACAGGGAGAATATTAAACCGAGCTTACTTACCTGTATCCAAGGCGACTGGTCCCTCAGGATTCGGTCAGGTCGCATGTGGTTGTATAGTGCTAGGGAAGTAAGGGTCAGTGATGTGTATCTGGGTGTGGCTGGTAGTGTTAGACCTGATTAGACCGTTGCCATCAGCAGCTGCTCGGACTTCAGCATCGCTCCAAATTGTGGTAACCTTCCGCGGCGCCGTCCACAGCCACTTTCTTCGTTCGTCACGATGACAGTCTATTAACTCTATCGTACGATTAACTACCTTACCGAAGCCACTAACTCTCGTTTGTTATAAAGCTTAACACGCGGAACGAACACAGAATGTACGGATCAAAGGTCACTACCGTTTCGCGTGGCAACAGTTATTTCTAGAATATCAAATACCGCACTAGTAGCTAATACAGTCGAATCCACTTATATACGGATTCAGAGTTAAACACAAATAAGTCCCGGGAGACGCTCTCTGCAAGGAATGCGCGTTACGTTCCAAGACAGTATATTTACTAGACACGCTTAACTATTCCACGTTCCCGCACAAAAAATGACAGCGTGCTGTCCCAAGCACAGCTGGCAAACGACTTCTATTTTTTCTCGCGCGGTCTACGCACGACCGAACGTCAACCGGTATCGCCGAGCCGCGCGCCCTCTGACGTCAATCCCGAAATCAGCGTTCGGGCGTAAACAGCTACCGTCAGCTAAAATATAAGCCGGTTTAAGTCTGTCGATTGAGACATTCATCTCTTTTCCTTTGACCAAGAGCTTAAAAACCTTATCTCCTCTGGAGAGTACCTTGTGCGGACCTGAGTACGCAGGTTGTAAACTCTTACGCGAAGCATCTTCTCTTAAGAAGACGTGTTCAGTAATTGCAAAATCCTTTTATACAAAAGTTTTTTTCTTTTGTATGGCGTGACGCTGGGACAGGTTGCAAATGTTTAACAAAATTATGCAATCTGGCTGTAAAATCGATTACATCCGACGTAACATTTATAGTGGGGTCAAAAAATTTACCAGGTAGCCTAAGTGGTTCTCCATACAGCAGTTTGGCAGACGAAGACTGCAAGTCTTCCTTAAATGCACTACGAATGCCAAGGAGAACTAAAGGTAAAGATTCAGTCCAGTGCTCATCTGCATGGCACATGATCGCTGCCTTGAGCTGCCTGGGGAAACGCTTAAACCGTTGCATTCCGGATGGTAAGCTGTTGTTCTTTTATGCTGGAACTCACTTATCTTCGACAAATATTTAAATAAAGCGGATTGGAACTGTCGGCCGCGATCTGTAACAATGTCTACTGGACAGCCATACCTAGCTATCCATCCAGACAGCAGGGCTTTGGCAACGGTTTCCGCGGTTATATCTGCGATAGGTACGACCTCTGGCCATCTTGTAAAGCGATCGATTGCAGTGAGGCAGTATCGAAAGCCTTGCGATGGTGGCAGAGCCCCTACCAGATCGATGTGGACGTGCTTGAACCTTGCATGTGGTAAGTTATATGTACCTAAAGGCGCAGATACATGTCGCGTCACATTGGCGCGTTGGCAAGCCAAGCAAGCACGTGACTACTCTCTGCAGTCCTTCCTAATGCTAGGTCACAGAAAACGCTCTGCAACTAGTTTTGCTGTAGCGTTCGTGCCTGGATGGCTCAAAGAATGCAGAGTTTCAAAAACTTGTCTGCGCAGCACTTTAGGGACAAATGGTCTGGGAGTCAGTATACTGACATCGCAGTACATACAGGTTATACTCCCAGAAATGTTATACTTCTCTAAGCGAAGGGATGATCCACCTTTGAAAAGTTCAACCAGTTCGAGATCTGATGCTTGAGCTTCGGCCAATGTACTGAGATTGACGGGCACTTGCTGTTCCTTAACTGCGTTGTCACCCGTGAGGACTAAGATGGAATGCCTCATTTCCAGTAAAAAGGGCCTCCGGCCACCTGCACTCACCAAGAGAAACGCAGAGGTAAATCTCTACTTTACGCTGGTATTCTGTGAGGTCGTGGTACCACCCCGGTTCGAGCCTCTTTCATCGTTCTAATAAAATACTTTCTTTTATTTCCTTAGATACTTGATGTTCTAGTTGCCCAATAACATCATTGAATTTAGTAGAATCATTAGTTATACCAGAAATTGCAATCCAAAATCCAAATCTCCGGTTCTTCTGGCCAAAATGGCGGAACACGAATCCCAACTTTGCAAATATCGGAAGGCCCGACAGACATGTGCTCACTGCTGTGCTCGCGTTGTTTAGCCATTATAGTATTAAATACGTATTCAGCTCGGGGTCACCAATTTAGCGAGATAAATAGTCTATACAAACAAATAAGTCCACAACACTGACAGTTAAAATGTTTAATTTAATATACACAAGCAGGAGATACACAATTTAGCACAAACAAACAGAAGATACACAAGCCAAGATAAAAGAATTTATAATAAAAGTACAGTCTAGAAACAGCACAATCAATATTAACCGTAATATTTAAAAGTCTATGGCGAGAACAAAGGATTAGCGATAGCGAGCAACAAGCGTTTCGCGTCGTATCGGTAGATCGACTGGTGAGCGCGGTACGCGGACGCAGGCGATCCTTTTGCCAGCTGTGTTAACGGGATTCCGAGCGGAGCGTTCAACGCCCGGCTGTTGCTACGTGCATTATGTTGAGAGTATATAGTGGCGTGTAAAAGTATTGTATATGACGGGACCAGCACCAGTGCACGTGCGGCGCGGTAGCCGTCGATGCAGTTAGACAGAATTCTTGTAAATAACACGTGTTCCGCACGCCTGCACCATTGCACCTGCGGTGGCGCCCATTTGCTTGTATAAAACGGACGGCACGGCCGCCGTTAGGACAGTCTTGGCCCTGACGGGGAACGGTACGCTTGTCGTATTCCGTCACTGGTTTATCCTTGACCGTTGAATAAATAATTCGTGTAAACGAATTAATGTTATTCCTAACTACAAAATTAGTCTCTGTAGTATACTCAATTACACATTCCTACACTGAGTGTGTGAAAGTAAGTGCGTGTGTATCTGTGTAGGTATATGCGTGTGTGTATAATGTAGTTAAGTAGCCAACAACCATATAGTGGGTTTTGGAAGAATGCGTGGCTCTAGAGATATCCTCATACATTTTCTCCACCTCCTCACCGGGGTGTGCCGAGGTTGATGCGTAAACCTGTATGACCTTTAGCGAATATCGTTTGGTGATACCTTATAGGTAGGCAACCCTCGTCGACACACTCACAATAATTACAATGTTGTTAACGAGAGACTTGTGGACGATAATTCCGACACCTCCTTGGGACAGATGGTCGCCCTCCCGGTGATTGATGACACTGGCAACATGCACTGGATGTACAGACTCGTCTTCAAGTTTTGAGGTATACTTGACGAAAAGATGTGCCGTTATTTCCCGAACGCTGCCCAGGCGAGTTGAATCCGTCGATTGACCTCTCGGGCGAAGTTGGACTTACATAGTCTGACTATTAGTCCCAGGTAAACATACTCGTCAACAATCTAGAGCTTAGTGCTCCCAAAAACTTCTCCAACTCTAACAGCTCCTTGGTGCAGTAGGTTAGCAATGAGTTGCTGCGCTGGGGGAATCTGGTTCGAATCGCGCACGGGATAAGTATTTGTATGGCCTCAAAATAATTGTTTGTCCTTGTGCAATTTGTGTTTATCAACTGCCTCCACGATACAGGAGATAATCCTAGTGTTGGGGTAACGTTTTAAAAAGAAAAGAAAAATAATAATAATAAAACTACCGGCATAGGCGTGACATGGACGTTACACATGATATTTGTATTGTCCATGTTCATCTTAAGACCATTGGGAAATACTATTGAGGTCATTGAGCATAGTGCTTAGGTCCTCCAGCGATTCTGCCATAAGGACTATATCTTCGGCAAATCAAAAGTGAGTGATATACACACCATTGACGTTAACACCGAATACTTCCAGTCCATAAGCTTGAAAACGTCTTCCAATGCAGCGGTAAAGAGTTTAGGGGATATAACGTCACCCTGTCTTACCCTTTTATGCAGTTGGATAGGTTTCGTACTCTGGTTCTTTACTCGGATAGCCATCGCAACCTTACTGTAGAAACACTTCAGCACTCCTATATACGGAGAGTCATTTTGGCAGCACTGAAGGGAGTGCAGCATCGCCCAAATTACGAAGGAACCAAAGGCTTTATCATAGTCCACATGCGCAAAACATAGTGGCAGATTGTCTCCTCGGTCTTCTGTACGATTTTCCGCAGTGTATGTATGTGGTCTAAATCCTTTTCAGAAACTTGCTTGTTCGAGAGGCTAGAAGTCGTCGAGTCTGCATGCGAGACGATTCCTAATGACTCTCAGAAACAGCAGGTAGACGTGGCTTAGAAGGAATATCGGTCTGTAGTTCTTCAAGAGAGCGTTGTTGCCTTTCTTGAAATACAAGACCACCGCATTTCCTCTCCACGCCTTCGGAATAGTGCTACCATGGAGGACAAAGCTAAAGAGCTTCTGAAGGAATTCAAGTACCGGTTTTCTACCCGCTTTCGTAATTCCATCCTAGCCTGGGGCCTTGCCGTTTTTAAAAAGCTGGGGAGTCATTCTAATCTAGCTCAGATTGACGTCCAGAATATAATCAGAATATTGCCAGATAACAATTGCTCGTAATTATTGCGTGTAGCTCCAACGATGATGTGTACAGCTGTCCATTGAACCCCTCAGTCTCAAAATCTCAGGTGTCACGAAACTGACGCTACCACACTCGGTCTTTGCTTTGACAGTTGAATCTTTCTGGCAGACACATCTCTAGATTCCATAGATCTAGATTCCTGACCTTTAGCGAATACCGTTTTGTATTTCTGAGTATAAGGTACGCAACCCTCGTCGACACACTATCTTGTGGGCGAATAATCCAACACCTCCTTGTGACAGATGGTCGGCCTTCTTATGATAGAACAAGTTGTCGGATTTGAGGATAAACATGTCCTCTCCTTCTCTTCAGACCTCGGATAATCCTATTATATTACAACGCAACTTGTCTATCTCTCCTTACAGCCCAAGGATCTTCTCGTAAATCCTCAGGGAGCGTGTGATATATGTTGCCAGGTCAAGTCGTGGCAACTTAGGTGGCAACCGAACCTCCACCGGATATTCTTAACAACCCTGCCCCGCCGTTACTCTGGTCGCCCTATTTGGAAGTGGCGGATAAGAATACTCACTACCTCATATCTTCCCGTGGGTGTCGTAAGAGGCGACAGAGGGAAACAGGCACCACTGAGGCAGAAAATGGGCAGAAGCATCTTACTGATAACAGCAAAACAACAATAAAAATTGCGGTTGCCAACCCGCTCGCTAAGCGTGACAACTGTGGCAATATATCCCGCATGATTTAAGTTACGAGGAGACGCCCCACTATTTCTTAGTGGAAAGATACCTACCACAATATATCAGTTACTAATATATAGTTTTAAGAATGCCTTTCTTCCTTAAGTTCGCGTAAATGCGTGAGTTATTACTTCTACCATCCAACACCACCACCATAACCATTAACGCCATAAGTATGAGATAAGATAATATACATACATCGCTAAAGTGTTCTGTTCCATCTCGTAACGAGATAGTAGATTGTATCGTAATCATCTACTGAACGTTTCACTTTCCAATCAAATTAAATAAAGCGAACCATGATGCGTGGGTCGAACTCATTCAATGTAATATCTCACATCATTTAATAATACAGTAATTTGTTTTGCTTACTGTATCTATATTAACTTATCATAGTTATGCAAATCAATGTCCAATTAATTAACTGTAGTCTGAACTATCCTTTGATTAAAAGCAATTAAATATATTGCGTGATCTAAATTGCAATTGCAAAATTTGCATGCATATTGTATTGTGACAGTATTGCATTTTCTATAACTTGTCCTTATTTTTATATATAAAATTCAGATTCAGAAAGTTTAGATAAATTTAAATTCCTGTAGTTTTTAGGTATTGGAATTTCTACAAAATTTTCAATTTTGACTGTTATTGAAACCATGATCAAATCAATCGCAAGAAAATTAGATAAACTTTCAACGGTGGTGGTGTCTCATGCTAGGACAGGTTCATATCTAAACATAATTGACAATGACAGCTGAGTAGCTGAGATGCGACTTTTGGATTTTGGACTTTTTGCTTATTATTTTATATCAATCTAAAGGTCTTTGACCAGTGGTTTTAAAGATAACATGTCCTGAGTGGGCTTAGCCCACGTAACTGGCCTTTTACTTGTTTTACATAAAGCGCGAGTCCGTTCGTGCATGGAGTACTGTTACTATTGTGATGGTGGTATAAGCGTGGTATGATTTCCCAGAAACTGATTTCCGTTTACGAATTTTAGGCTAAAATCTCAGATAAAGTCAACATAATATTGTAAACCCATTATTGATTAAGTATAATGGTATTGCTATAGTACCCCATGTCTATGACACCGCATGGGAACTGAGATACTAAGAGTTTCGTACATGGTCCTGTTAATAGTGCGTCAATTTCTTGCACCCTTTTTCTTTCTCTTCTTTTTATTCATTCCATAAAATTTTACTGCTGAACAGAGGCTTGTAAAAAGTAATTCATTTAATGGCCACGCTTTCCAAGCGGATAAGTCATCTTAATGCAAAATTTAGTGCACCGTTAATGATGATCCCCATCGACAATCGTCGCTTAACATAAATGTGATAGTACAAGCAATCTTCATTAGATCATTGCAGTCCAGGTGTGAACGTGGGTCTCTCCCATTTAAGAAATGTTTTACTGATTTCACCAACCTTTACGGATTTGTTAGCGATTTGAGTACCAGGTATTTCATACCTCATACCTATCATGATTTTGCAAATAAATTACATTTCCTTACATTCGATTTTATTTCATTTCATTTGACGCTGCTTCCTATCGCTGGATATCAACTGACATTAGCCATAATGGTTATACCACCTTTTGTAGGAATGAGATGAAAGAAATCTTCGTTTTCACAGTCGTCTCTAACGACAACTCCAGAATGAATGGGCTGATGGCTTCTTTTATATTAAATCTAATAACAAACGGATCAGTAAGCTGAAATGGCATAAAGCCGGCCATAAATATAGTTCGAAGACACGACAACCGATGGAGAAGAAAGGTTCTTGCAGCCGCGTACCAGTGAAAGGAGCGTAGAGCAAACTACAACTAGATGAAGTTGAAACATTGTAAAACATACAGAAAGTCGATTGATTAAGGTGGCTCAGAACCCTGTTGGCATTTCTTGAGGCATTTTGATTCATCATCATTACAGATCTTCAAAAATAAAGCTGAACGTAAAGCTTTATTTTTGAAGATCTGTAATGATGATGATAATGCCGATGATGATTATGAATATCTTAAAATAGATTTATATTTAAGCATAAATATATTTTTTCACTCGTTTTATCACAAACAATAAACGTTAATTAATCGCCCCTATTATTTCAGTCACAAAGAAAATAGATATGCGATTTGTTTAGCGATATCAATTCGGGTAAGCTCGCACAATAGTCCATTAATCTCTGGCTGTGAGATTATTATGACTGACGAAGCATAGATGCAAAAGAGCATTTAAATAAATAAATCCTCAAAATAACAATTTCTTTATGTGAAATTTATTTCGGGAAAGTGGAAACGTATTTTATTATGATATGATAGGAGAACGCGTTGCTTGGTACCATACACTCAAAGTGAATTGACCGTGTTTCGCAATATATTTTAATTATTAATCAGAATTACATACAAAATAGTCAAATCTCAAAGTAAGGCGTTAAATTCTATCGTGAATCGAATAATTCTAAATGATGCCAAGTGGCAACTTTTGTAACTGCAGTTATATATGTAGTAAAGTATCCGATTTTCGTTTCGCAAAGTCACTTCGCTTTACCGTCTTTGGTTACATGGCCCCTGAACATCAGATGAGATAGTAATTAAGAACTGGCATAAAAAATTAACAAAGGAAAATGGAAAATTAATATTCCCATTTCAAACAATGACGTATTTTTTTTCAATTTCAAGAAACATAACACAATTATGAAATAATTAGCCGTATAATTAAACACGTTTCTGCTGTGATGTATTTCTTATGAATATTTTATTCGTTTCCCTTAAATTAATTAGGTTTACGAATGTAATACACAATCATAATTATAATTGTTGCTAGGAACCATCTACGTGGATGATTTCTCATGAAAATATTTGCTCATTTTCTTTTATTTAACTGTGAAATAAGTGGGGTGTTAAGGCACCGTAATAATGATCATTCAAATGTCCGCTGCTGAACATAGGCTTTTCTCCAAGTAATATCACAAAGCACAGTCCTGAGTCATCTCAATCCATCGAATAGCTGCATCTTTTACTAGGTCGTCACAATATCCAGTGGGTCACCACCTAATGCTCCGCCTACCGATAGAAGCTGCCACGCAATTTATCAGTTCTTTGAGCAGTATGGCTAGCCCGTTGTCACCTGCACACGAGTTTTTAAACATGACCTACAAACGAAAGAGGCCCATAAAGAGGCTAATTAAGAAGAGTGTAATATAATGTAATATGATATAATACAAAAGTATCAAGAAATACATAGATAAATTGAATAACCATATTAAAATTAGCATCCTTCAAAAACAAGCAGCTATTCACATGTCAACTATACTCACCAAAGTGCTAGGTGATACTGTATTCGTTCATAATCAACAAGACCATCTACATGTACAGAACACACCCAACAGTCATCAAACACGCAGCAGTCACCACACACAATGGATTCAATAAACACCGCAGACACATCGATTATACAACATTCACTAAACATCCAAGATAAACACGTACAAACCATGCAACAATCATCAAATACAACGGACACACAAAAATCATCAAACGCATGAGTCCGGTACTCATCTAACACAAATCATACTCAGAATACAAAATAATCACTAAATTCTCGCCAAAAAAGAGGACAAGGGAGAAAAAGAATGAGAACTGTCGAACAACATACAGAAAATATATCTTGAGTGACACATTTAACTTACATAATATTTTTAATTAAATAACGTCATATTATTGCAAAATTCTAATATTCTATACATTTAAAACACATAAATGGGGATATATAAATGTCTTTTTTCTGTGGGGTGCAGGACGGGGTATTTATTAAAACCGACGTTAGTCGTGAATGGATCTTAATATAATATTATATAACCCTCCCAAAGTCCAACTTTTACATTCGAAGCGAACATCGACTTCAAGTGGGAGGGGGGTCCTTGTACTAATCGAAACTTATAAGCTAGTAAGGTTATGGCAACACAAAATAGAGAAATGGAAAATAAGAACAAACGTTTAATGTCACTGCCCCTCAGTTTCAAGGCACTCCCCTTGTTGCCTCAGCTAGCATCGGAATCCTTGTCGTCGACATATTGAATAGTGTGCAGTTTCGTGGTCGCTTGGAAGGGAAGGCCAAATTGGCCTCTAAAAAGCTTGGCGTGCTCAGCAGAGCGAGACAGTATTTCGTGCCGGCACATCTCTTGCATTTTTACAAAGCTCAATTTCGGCCTCACATGGAATAATGTACTCATCTCTGGGCCGGGGTACCCCGGTGCTAGTTGCCTTCATTTGACTGCAACCAGGGCACAGCGGTTCGAATCGTCGACTACCGAGTTCTTTCTGATCGGTTCGATACACTGCACTGCACTGGCAGTGCGTAGGGATGCATCATCCCTTTGCATTTTCTATCGAATTTACCACGGGGAGTGCTCTGAGGAATTGTTCGGATTAATTCCAGCCGCCAAATTTCACGAACGCACATCGCGTCAAAATTCACTATATCATCCTCACCGTCTGGATGCTTGGCGGTCCACGACTGTGCGTTTTACTAGGAGTTTTCTTCCTCGTACAACTTCTCTGTGGAATTGTTTACCACTGGCGATTTTTCCAGACAGATGCGACTTAGAGACCTTCAAGGAAAGAACTTACACCTTTCTAAATGACTGGCAACGTATCTGCAATTCCCTTGGTGTTGTGGTTGTTCATGGGCGGCGGTAATCACTTAAAATCAGATGGGCGGCATGCTCGTTTGCCCCTCTTCTATAAAAAAAATACTAGAAAAATTATAAGAATTAAAACAAGTTACCTAATAAATATAGTAGACGAAATGGTCAAGATTTAGATAATAGAGTAGAACTATTAAAGTATAAATTAAAAACACTGTCGGGGCGAATTAAAAGGTATTATGATTTAAACAGTAGGAATTCGCAAAGTAAACTATTTCAATTAAATTAATACAAATTTTTTAGATGTCTTGATTTTGAAAGGAATGGAATCTGTCGAACAATGGTTTACAACTGAAGTGGTAATATTAATCCCCAAAAATTAAAACACCCTAGATCCAAAGAACTCGAGACCGATAGCATGCTTATCTATCATGTACAAACTCTTAACGTCCATAATTTCAAACGAACTTAAGACTTTAGACTTTACTTAAGATCGAAATAATATTATAACTCCTGAACAAAGGGGATGCAGACGTTACGCCAGAAGTTGCAAAGATCATCTCATGATTAACAAGGCTATAAGAAAAACTTATATTTGGGTTGGATAGACTACTAAAAAGCTTTTGAATGTATAGCACACAAGTGATTACTAATAGTAGTGAATATTTATAAATGCCCACCTGCTATCAAAAGATTTCTCCAAATGGTCATGCCCAAATGGAACATTATCATGAGAGCATCTGGTGCGAACGGCTTCGTTACTACAGATTCGATATACATTCATCGTGGAATATTCCAAGAAGATTCACTGTCACCTATTTTATTCTGCTTAGGTATTAATCCCGTTTCTCAAACTCTAAAAAAAATATGAATCTAAAGAATACAAATTTAAAGACAATACAACGATTAACTACTTATTATACATATAAAGATGAATTAAAAATATATGCTAATAATAAAAACAATCTTAGAGTTTTAATAGACCGTATGGAGTTTTATACAAGAGATATAGGGATGATATTCGGCTTGAATAAATGTAACATTTTGCATATGGTAGCAGGTAAAAGAAGAGAGCATCAAGAGGCAGGTCATATATTACTAAACGGAAATGAATTAGAAAACTTGAAAGCAGGAGAACAATATAAATATTTAGGTATGAATGAAGCGGGTAAAATAGACCATAGCGAAGCTAGACAACAAGTACAAAAAGAATTCTTACGTGGAGCAAAATCTCTTACTAAAACTACTTAACGCTAGGAATCTACTAAAGTCATTTAATTTATACACAATCCCAGTGCTCCTGTATTCATTCGGTGTTATAAACTATAAAAATTCTGATTTAAAAAAAAATTATATAAAAACGAGGAAAATTTTAGCAATGAACTTGGCACACCAACCAAAAGCAGAAATTATAAGTCTTTACTTACCGATTGAAGAATAGCATGGGCTAACTAATATAGAAACGCTTTATAAAACACAGATTATAAAATATAGCAAGTATCTAGAATCAAGATAAGATTATTTTTTGGAAGCAATAGTAAAACATGGTAGGAATAGAGATAAATACTCAATATTTAAAGAAGGACTCAAATACTCAAGGGAAATAGGACTAGGAAACGATGAATGTTATACAGAAAAGGTAATAAAGAAAGCAATTATTAAAACAAAGATAAGAAATTGGAAAGCTAAGTCGCTTCGTGGTCAGTTTTATAAGACAGTGATAGAATGAGAAAATATAAATGTGAAGTTTTCATTCAGATGACTTTGAATATAATTGTTCTATCCTTATGTAGTTACACTATCTGTTTATATGTATTGCACATTTATGTTATATGTAATAGTTATAATATATATATATATATATATATATATATATATATATATATATATATATCTTTATATATAAAAATTACGTGTCACATTATTTGCCCGCGATGATTTCCTAAACTATTGAACTGATTTCAATGAAATTTTTACACAGTGTGCAGTTCGGTGCAACTTGACAAATCGGGTACATTTTATCCCGATAAGTAACCTTCAATATTTTTTTATTGCGAATTTAAGGATTTTTGCATAGGAAGGGTCGTCGGAAAGAGCAGAACAATATCTGCCTGGCCAACTAGTATATATATATACTTTTTTAGGTACTTATATACCATGGACGTTCTCCAATCGCGTTCGAGCTGTGGCATCACCCAATAGTATATAGGTGAAAAAACACTCGCCAGGTGGGGCGTCGGTGTGTGCGGCTTGCAGTCGCTCAACGCGTGGGCGAAGAGTGAGTGCACCGCCAGCCACGATGCGGGGAGCCCGTCAGGCCCTCTTACCTAAATTCACGGATCCGTCGTGGATCTAGATAGCTAGATGAAGTGCGTGCTTCTTCGTCACGTAGATATGTAAATTGTGCGATATTTAACTCGTGCGAGAGTGCGGAATAGTGTACGCGCGTCGAGGAGATATACGGTCTAGGATTCGAGCCGCGCATTCTTTGTTTGAGAGCTTCTCCCGGTTAATTGTCAGGATATTGTTATAATTGTGTCGTCGCGTTAGTGCCTTTTTGTGTTTTGGTTGCATAGTTAAATTAATTTGCGTGTCAACGAGGCGTATTTTGAATCTTGTGCGACGTGTTATTCTGGTGTCGAATTAATAATTTGTGATAAATGAATCCGGGACATTAAATGTCGAATTTTGTGCTACTGTCCTTGCCATGTCGGGTATCACGTGTTCGATTCTGCGATGAGTGTGGAATTAGGTGAATTGAAGTTAGTTAAGTGTACAATGAAGCTAAGATACTGAATTAGTGACAGTGAAGAAAGAAGTGGTCCGGCGATGGAGCAGTCGGGAGCGATGCAGCATTTTGGGGCAGCCGGGAAATCGGCCGCTGCTGGTCGCCTACGCCTGCCCAGGCCTCACACATTCACACATCACTGTACACTGTTCACCAAACACCATTACACACACTCACGGCCTGCCCAAGCCTTGGAGCAAAGTTGGCTCCTGATACTGATTTCTAGCTTTCTCCCATATAGTTTATTGTAATTAGAGGTTCCACGTGGCCACTTTGGAGGCCAACCTGCGTCTGCTCATTGGATTCCCGCTCAATGGGCCCCGGGATATTCGATCTTTGTAGGGGCAGCCGTAGGCCGTAACAGTATTTTATCGTTAATAATAAACAATATTTTTGTCGCCAAATCATACACATGTTTTTATTGTTTTCTTGCAAACCTGTCCATCCAAAGGTTGTCTGGAAGAGATCGCTCTTAGCGTTTAAACCCCCTTTGTACCTTATTTCTTTATCTCCTTTTGATCATATTAATGTTTTTTTTTTCTTCTTTTTTGGCATACAAAGAAGTTTTAGGTATCTATCTACCTAACTTGTGTGGATTAGGGTAGAATAGAGTCGAATGTAATTTAATGATGTAATTAAAACTCTACCTCGTGGTAATGATTAAAATAAAGCGTGAAATATATATTATATCCACTTTGTTATGATACCACAGACACGGAGCTGTGCTATTTCCGTTAGCTAGACGATAAGTTTAATCTGAATTCACTGCGAACTTTTTACACCAACATTTTAAAACAACATATTATACGTATTATTATGAGTCATTTTGTTTAATAATTACAGAATTTGTTACACAACCGCTAAAAGTTCCACTAGCAATTTTATTATACATACAGTTAACACGAAATTAAAAAAAACACAATTCAGTTACATGCACGTCTAATGGAAAAAGATGTATACGTGGTAGAAACATGATGCAGGTTTATCAGTAGCATAGCACAAATGGGTCGGCTCGACCGGAGAACGACCACGCTGTCTCAGAATACCGGCGTTAAATGGCAGCTTAATGCCACTGCATTTTGTATGGTGAGTGTAGACAAAAAGAGACCCCTTTTACTGGAAACGAGACATTCTATCTAAGTCCTCACGGGGCTCAGTGTATCTGCATTTTAATTCGTGGTTGCGGATGGATGTAGATGTAAATGGATCACAGCAAATACTCACCATCAGGTGGACTGTGTGCTCGTTTGTTACCCTTATCCTATAAAAATATATTATAGAAACTTTATAAATAATTCAAAGACTCTTTGTGCTAACTAATAGCTTGATAAGTTTATGTTTTTTTTATATAGGATAGGGTGACAAACGAGCACACAGTCCACCTGATGGTAAGTACTTTCTTTTGCATGTACCAGTACTGTATTGTAATTAAATGCATGGTTGTGACCATTTCGTAACAGGTTAAGGATATCAACCACCCCATATGTGGGTGTCGTAAGAGGCGACAGAGGGAAACAAATCAGGAGATGGGCAGCAGTGTTATTCTAATGACGTCAAAAAATAATAAACCCACTTGCCAAGCGGGATGGGGAAGCCCTATGTTCAGTAGTGAACTTTATTATGCTGTAACGGTAACGGTCAATGCATAGTATTTTATGATACAAAGCAACAACTAGCAATTAATGACTTCTTATATTTTAGGTTGTAATTATCTTTTTTATAATATTAATAAATCAGTCAGGCTAATAGGCAGGACTTATACGCACATTACCTAGGTAATAAAATCAATATGGTGTTGTACGGACTCCGTAAGAGAATTCACTACCCCATAATATCACCCCATGGGACGAAATGGCGTAGTGGACATTTTTGCATCGCTACTACATGATCATTATTACGTTCATTTCTATTCAATACGCTATTTATGAAATATTTTATCTAATAGAACTTTTTAATTTGAATATATTAATAGATAGAAAATACTTATACGTCCGATAATTTATTAAATTAAAAAGCTAAATTCAATTATATCATTATAATGTACTCGACCCCGTCCCCCCTGCCACACCATAACCTTCTATTACTGATGTTGCAATATTTTTGTAATGTTTTATTATAAGTAATTAGCCTAATTAAACGAGTAAGTATTAATAATTAAAAATTATATAACTATACAAGTACTTTTTATTCAGTTGTCTAAAATTATCGGACGAATAAAAATAAATTTATCAAGCGATGATCGTATAAAAAAGGAGAAACTTAATAGTTCGTTTATCGTATGAATAGACCATTTTTAACTGCCTCAAATTTTCAAATGAATTTATTCATGTACATTTTTCCCCTCTCCGATTAATTAAAAATCTGTGATTAACTAGAGGACTATAATATTAAAAACTATATAATTAAAGTTGTATATATCTTAACTTCAAGCTTCAACATCTTAGGCTTATAACGTATGTATAAGCCATTCCTTGTTCTAAAGTATATTGGAAAAAAATATATCGTAAAACTTAAAATAATAATATATAAATTATACTACTAGCGATGTTATTATGTAAAAGAAGTTAGTTCATTTCAAATAGGATGATTTATTCTTAGAATGAAATAGTAATATTTAAAAACAAATTAAAATGTTTTATAAGCACTTAGCGCAACATGCAACAAGATGTCACCTTGACACCTAATGGTGAGTTGTCTGACATTGGCTTAGACAATAATAAAAACATAATCTTTCTAGACACTGAGCAAGGACATGCAAACAACGCAATGCACCGTGCATTGCGTTGGCGGCGCGGTGCCTGGGCGATGCGCTGCTGCTTATTAGATACAAATGATTCTTGACCATAACAAAATCTTTTCATGTAAGTGATTCTGTCTTAGTCCTCAGAGGTGACCACGCATTTCATTTTCATTATGTAGAGTGCATAGGCATAGTATGACTTAAATTTCAATGCAAATATTTTTGGTTCTTTTTTTCAAACATTGGCTGAATTAAGTTTTTTGGAAATTAGGACACGCAGAGATAGTTACTCAGATTAATTAGCCTAACGGTCGTCAAATTAATCAAATCAATTGTCCGTCATACCTTCATTGATGCCTTAAAAAGTCAAAATACGTTATAAGTCTTTGGTTTAGATGTTGGTCAGGTAAAATGAAAATTTACTACTACAGTTTGCATCTCATCACTCACTTTATGAAATATTTTACTAATAACGGAATATTCAATTTTAGTCCTCATCTGCACAGCAACATTTTCTCCCGTATCGTGGATGCAATTTCAATACCTACATGAATTGCACAAGGCCAAAAAAACTAGACATGAAACAATTATTTGTAATCCGTGCGTGTTCCGTGCAACTAAATGCTAAGCCACTGCATTATGGAGCTGCCAAATCACCATCATCATATACATCACATACGGATTTTTAATAAATTTTGAGAGACAATTGCTACCCAACCATACAAGAGCATCTATGATGGTAGTTATTTAACCATTTTTTTATTACAAATAATGCATACCATTACCGTAACAGCATATTAAAGTCAACTGCTGAACGTAGGACTCCCCCATAGATTACATCACAGGGAGGATATTTGCCTTAGTTAACACCCTTGGCAAGCGAGTTGGTAACTACAGTTTTTATTTTTTATTTCTAGCCGTTATTAGGAAGACACTTCTGCCCATCTCCTGATGTGTTTCCCCCTGTAGCCTCTTACGACACCCAAGGGATTATGCATATGGAGTAGTGGATATTCTCACATCGCCACTACCCGGTAATCTTCATCAAAATCATCATTAAATGAAACAAATTTTTACGGATTTTATCGCGTTTAATTTAACTTTTTAATTCCCGAAGTTTCGGGAGCTTTACAGCACCCATTGTCATAGCGGGGACTGAGATGTCTGACGTCCAGATGTTATAGTTAGCCCGGCTGCCTTCACTTTTTGAATATTAATTTTTGGCCCGATATACGCAGAATGAGCTGACAGTATCTTAAAGTCTTGCAATGGTATGCTTGGGTTTGGATTTAATTTTATTAATTACAGAATCCCAAGCAGTTGGCAGCACCCATCTATCTTCTCTATTGAAATTAGGATATTTTTAATGTCAATAGCTTCGCGAATTATCCTTGGAAGGAATAGGTGTTCTTTTGCGAGGATTTGTGGTTTATCAAATCTAATGTAATAGAAATTGTATTTTAGACTTTATGGAATTAAGGTGGTCTAAATATTCAGTTACTTTGTCAGATGGTAAAATTGTTTGCCTCTAACTCTATTGTGAATTGTATTTTAGACTTTATGGGATCAAGGTGGTCTAAAAATTCAGTTACTTTGTCAGATGGTAAAATTTTGAAAGTACACGATACTTAGAGGCAATCAATTATTCAGCTTTCCTAGATGTTTTAGTCATCCGAAATCCTGATAACATTATTGGTCACACTGAGCATAGGAAAAAGACCCATATCAATCATGTAGTATCTACCTAGTATCTATACGTATGTTTGAGTATAATCTAATATATAAACTTAACAATAACGTAATTACAACGTAGTGATTATATTCTCTTTGGTAATTACAGACAGTCTTACGTCAACACTCAAGTGTTTCATTTCCCCCCTCCTTTCATGGCAACCCTGCCAGGCGATGCGCTGCGGCAATGCAAGCGCACCGCCAGGCCTATTTAAAATAAAAAAAAATGAGAATAAATATTGCTAAATTAAATAAAGAAGACATGAGTAAAATGATTGACAAAAAGTAATATTACAACGCAATGAATACAACACCAGACGTGACGAAACGTAAATAAATATGAATTCGAGAAGAAGCCACAATAACACAATAAGAATTATATAGAAGCTGACTGAAAATTTAAAATATATAATATATAGTACTATGAAGACAACTAACGAAGAATGAGGAAATAAAATGTCGATTCTTTTTTTAATATGATGACCAAAGTTCAAAATTCAAGAAACGGCAGATTAGTTTTAAAAGGAAAGTAGCAGTTGTACTTTTGCAAGCTTCATCTAGAAGAATATGAAATATGAGCCAAAAAGAACAAAGAAGAAAATTTGAGGTAACACGCATTAGCCTACTTTTTGTCATTTCTTTATAAGATTTCTTTAAAAAGTTTTAAATATTATAAAAAAAAGTTATGTACTAAATACTCCGTATTTCATATATGTTTAAGTTGAAATTAATTATTAGATATTTTAAATTTACGATTTATTTCTTATTTTATTATTGTTTAAAAAAATCATATTACAATAATTATAAATTCAGTTACGTAAGTGCTTCAGTGGCATTTGTATTAAAGCACTAGACGATTTTATATTCACTTTTATTCAATAGTTGTTTTGCAAAGAAAATAATGAAATAATATGAAAGATAAAAATTTTACGTACTTAATTTCACCAAATTTATTCTTGAAATAACAGTGTGATACATTTCGCTGTTTTTTTTTCTGTAGTCTTTTAATATAAAATTATACAATTCATTCAACAAACTAATTCTACAAATTCAACACCATATTTTTTATTATGTTTTAGACTATATAAAATAAAAAAAGAACATAATGCATTTAATATTAAATGTACGTTATTTACAAGTAACTTAAAAATATTTGTCACATTTTATAATATTTCTAGTACGTTAGTATTCAAAAAAAATCAATATATTAAGCTACATTTTAGGATGACCAGGTTCGGATTAAAGCAAATATATTTTTAAATTTAACGCAAATTTATTTCTGTACTAAATTTTATTTAAATGTATATAATTTTGAAGGATTTAAAAAAAATAGTGCTATTAATAAAAGACAATTATTTTTCTTCCTTTGTAAAGGTATGTAAACCTTTAAACAAATTTAAAGTTATAAATAAATAGATATATAATCTTTAATAATTAATCTTAAAGTTAATATAACCTACTTGAAAATGAAAATTGTTCTGCTCAATGTTTATATAAACTAATGTTTTGTTTATATAAACTTGGTAGCCGTTATAGTGATGACGACTGTTACGCAGCCCTAATCCAGGCAATCTGCTGCGTTGCATCGGCTTACGACAATCACGAGGCGCCGTGTCAGCATAACGTGTCTAGTGTCTTACATTACCTGATTCTAATATTTTACCGTGTGAAATCATTCTAGATTCAAACATCGAATTAGAGTCACCTCACTTAGTTATAAGAATTAATTGTAATTATTATTTTAAATTAAATATATTTTAAATAAAGATTGCTTTTTTTTGCAATCTCTGGCTGGAGCCCACATAATTGGCGCAGTCGGTAGGATCTTCTAAAGTAGAGTCAGTTATTCAAGAGTGACCAAGAAGATACAGAATCTACGGGAGCACCAGTCCAGAGGCGAATCCAGGCATCGATTCCGCAAAAAGAAGTAATGCTGTAAGTGCTTGAATCTTTCAATCCTTACCCTTCCTAGTTCCATCATTATTTTTTTTTTACTCTATCCTAATTTTATATACATTTATATCCTGTTGTATTTTACTGTGTTTTACATATAACTGTGTTAGGATAAAGCTTCCAAAATTTTCCATCCAAGGGGAACACGGAACGTTAGGTTAGATAGTAGTAGGTCTTCTAAGCTTAGTATTATAGACGAGAACAGAGGTTTGGAAACCGATAGTATGGCACAATCAAATGAAATAGACCTAGTTTATAAGTCACTTAGAGTTTTGCCCGAATTTGACGGTAACCCGTACATCCTTACGCGCTTTATTAACCTGTGCGATCAACTTGTGTTAACTCACGTGAGAAATGAGCCCGGATACGAACTAGCCAATCTTTCTCTCATTAACGGGATTTTAAATAAAATAACTGGGCCCGCGGCTAGGCTAATAAATTCAAATGGAATACCCGAAACCTGGGTCGGCATCAAAAGCGCTCTTATAAATAACTTCGCCGACCATCGCGACGAAACTGCATTATACAGCGATTTATCATTGCAAACCCAAGGGTCTAGTACCCCGCAAGAATTTTACGAGCGAGTTCAAAGTTTATTTAGTACAATAATGACCTATGTCACTTTACATGAAACTATTAGTACGACAATTGAAGCTAAGCGCGCACTCTATAAAAAACTGACCTTGCAAGCTTATTTACGCGGATTAAAAGACCCCCTAGGGTCTAGAATAAGATGTATGCGTCCCGAAAGTATGGAGAAAGCACTTGAATTCGTACAGGAGGAATTAAACACCCTTTACCTCCAACAACGAAATGAAGGCAGTCAGAACAAGAAGGAATGGACTCAACCTTCACATAGCCTACCATTAAATAATTTCCTTCCAAAACCTACCACGTTTAACATGCCGCCGCTACCTAGACCACAGGGTAATAATATGCTGAACTCGTTTAGACAGCCACCTATGCAACCGCATGCTGCACAGGGCTGGAGACCCAATTTACCACCCCAGATGCATCAACCACGCGGTCCCACTCGTACGCAACAGATGATGCGTGCTCCTCCACCAAATTATAACCCCCAGAGCAATGTATTTAAGCTTCCTAATAGACCTCAACAACCACAGGGCTTCAACTTAAATAATAACATGCGCCCTTCTCCTATGAGCGGTGTCACTCCATTTGTTACAAAACCCTTACCACCGACTGGACATGACTGGAGACGGTTTGGCAACCCACCGCCGAGCAATTACTTTAAGACACGGGAGGTAAACTTTAACGAGACTGATTTTGACTACGACTACAGCACCGACGCGTACTATGAATATGACTATCCTGACTATAACTATAATCAGGAGTATTATTCTTACGAACAATATCCCAACTATGGATACGAGCAACCGTATAACCATGCGGAAGCTCCTATCGTAGAGGAAGTAGACAATAGTTTCACCCCGACTAACAATGAGGATTTTCGGAAGTGCCCCAATTCAGAAAAACAAAAATAGAAGTCAATTTCCACATACAAAGGCAACTCGGTTACATTCAGACAAGTAATCCCCCACTGAAATTCTTAATAGACACCGGCGCCAACCAATCATTTATTAGTCCCGAAGCTGTACGAAAATATTTTAGCCATATTTCACTGAATTATGACCCATTCGAAGTCACCAATGTTCACGCGACAAGTAAAAATAATTATTCTATAACTCTCCCATGCCCTTTAGAATTTAATGAAAGAGATAATATAACCTTGTTCATTTATAAATTTCATAATTACTTTGACGGACTGATAGGGTTTGATTTACTAGACATATGGGGTTCTAATATCGATCTTAGAAATAAATTACTTATTACTCGTAACGCAAAAATTCCAATCGAAATGTATGACTCACGTAACGCAAATTTATATGAGGAAATTATACCCGCGCAGTCATCAAAACTAGTTAGGTTGCCTATAAACTCAAAGGACGGTGACGTAGTAGTTGAAAATCAAATAATTTGCAACTGCATAATCTCTGATTGTATAACGAAAGTAATTAATAATCGTGGTTGGGTCGAAATTACCAATAACAGTTCAAATGATGTAATTTTTGCAATGGACCGCCCGGTAGAAGCCGAAATATATAATGTCGAGTGCCAGTTTACTGAAACGTTATCGGATCGCGCTAAAAATGTTTTATCCCGTCTTCGCACCGATCATCTTAATCCTGAAGAGCTAGCAAACCTACAACGGTTATGCGCCTCATATGCCGACGTGTTTTACCTTGATGGTGAACCTTTAATATTCACCAACAAGATCAAACATAGAATTAAAACACATGATGAAATCCCAGTACATACTAAGAGCTACAGATACCCGTATGTCCACCGACAGGAAGTCCGGGACCAAATCAATAAGATGCTCGAACAAAATATAATTAGACCATCTGATTCTGCCTGGAGCTCTCCTATTTGGATTGTACCCAAAAAGGCGGACGCTTCCGGCAAAATAAAATGGCGTCTGGTTGTTGACTTCAGGAAGGTGAACGAAAAGACAGTCGATGACAAATATCCTATTCCTAATATAACCGATGTGCTAGATAAACTGGGCAAATGTCAGTACTTTACCACGCTCGATTTAGCCAGTGGATTTTATCAGGTAGAAATGGATTCCGCGGATATTCACAAAACTGCTTTTAATGTAGAGAATGGGCATTATGAATTTCTCAGGATGCCAATGGGCCTGAAAAATAGTCCATCAACCTTCCAAAGGGTGATGGACAACGTATTAAAGAACTTACAGAACGAAATTTGTTTAGTGTATCTAGATGACATAATTGTCTTCAGTACATCCTTACAAGAACATATGACAAATCTGGAAAAAGTATTCAAAAGGCTACGGGAATCCAACTTCAAAATTCAGATGGATAAATCAGAGTTTTTGAAGCTGGAAACCGAGTTTCTAGGTCATGTTATTTGTAAAAACGGGGTTAAACCCAACCCAGACAAAATTAAAGCCATCGAAAAATACCCACTGCCAAAAACTACAACCGAAATTAAGCGTTTTCTAGGACTTCTAGGATACTATAGAAAATTTATACCAGACTTCGCACGTCTCACAAAACCACTCACTCAATGTCTTAAAAAGGGATCAAAGATAACGTTAGATCAAAATTATATTAACTGCTTTGAACACTGTAAAACTCTCTTAACAAATGACCCAATTTTACAGTATCCAGACTTCAGTAGAGATTTTATTTTGACAACCGATGCCTCAAACGTGGCGATTGGCGCAGTTTTATCACAGGGGACAGTCGGTTCAGACAAACCCATTGCATATGCTTCTCGTACACTTAACTCCAGCGAATGTAACTATAGCACGATAGAGAAGGAACTTTTAGCTATCGTATGGGCGACTAAGTATTTCCGTCCCTATTTATTCGGCCGTAAATTCAAAATTATTACAGACCATAAACCCTTACAATGGATTATGAGCTTAAAAGAGCCCAATTCGCGTCTAATCAGATGGCGCCTTAAGTTGAGTGAATATGACTTTACTGTCGTATATAAGCAAGGCAAGTGTAATACGAATGCCGACGCACTATCGCGCATCGAACTTCACAACGACGAGCTAAGACCCATAATAGATGAACTGCTTTCCATCTTACCTAATCCCTCCGAAGGGGTACACACTTTAGATGACTCTAGGACTATAACGGCTACCGAAGCCGCAGACGATTCCAGAACTATCACTGTTCATACAGATAAAGAAAACCCCATCCTCGAGGTTCCCATTTCTGACGAACCGCTAAATAAGTTCACTAAGCAGATAATCTTAAATATAGTAGGCGACATAAAAGCTAGACCAGTTATCACTAAACCATTCGAAACACACACACGCATTACGATACAAATAGCTCAATCAAACATAGAAGAGGATGTCATTAATGCTATAAAAGAATACGTCCATCCGAAAATTAGGACAGGATTACTCATTAATCCAAACTCTGCAATGTACACTGTCATACCAATCATACAAAAGTCTTTTAAAAGTTCATCTCTTAATCTTTTTCTAACAAAATGTGAATTGGAAAACGTTAGGGAGTATTTAAGACAGCAAGAAATCATTCATAAATATCACGATGGAAAGACGAACCATCGAGGCATTAACGAGTGTTTCTCGGCTTTGTCCCGCAAATATTACTGGCCGAAAATGAGAGAGCACATTACTAAATTTATTAATGACTGTACAGTATGCGGACAAGCTAAATACGACCGCAATCCAGTTAAACAGAAATTTAAAATTGTACCACCAGCTTCTAAGCCTTTTGAACTAGTTCACGTAGATCTATTAACAATTCAAGGGGAAAAGTATTTGACAATAGTTGATAGTTTTTCTAAATATGCTCAGGCGTATTATTTGCGAGACGGCACTGCTGTCAGTGTAGTACAAGCTTTACTGATTTTCTGCACACATCATGGAATTCCAATTACCATAGTTTCCGATAACGGCCCTGAGTTTACCAACCAGCTTATTGCAGAATTCGTTAGACTTCATAAAATTCAGCACCATAGAGTAGCCCCACATGCACCCAACGAAAATGGTATCGTTGAACGATTTCACGCCACCATACTAGAACATCTCCGTATTTTAAAGATAAATCAAAAGAATGAATCCGCTATTAACCTTATGCCCTATGCTCTATTAGCTTACAATCATAGTATACATAGCTTCACAAAATGCAAACCAATAGAAGTAATTACAGGACATTTTGACCCTCGCGATCCTTTTGACATAGATCTGTCCGCCCACTTACTTCAACAGTACGTCGTAAACCATAAAGACAGAATGACTGAGACCTATAAAACCATTCACGACCTATGTAATGACATGCGTAAAGACTTGACTGATACTCGCAATAAAAACCGAGAACAGGAAGCTGAATATTCCCCGGAACAACAAATCTTTATAAAAAATCCATTCGCATCCCGTCAGAAATTAGCTCCTCGATACACACACGACACAGTAATGGCAAATCTCCCAATTCACATTTATACAAAGAAAAAACGAGGTCCCGTAGCAAAAACTCGATTAAAGAGGATACCTAAAACGAACCAATTGTTACAGGACTCTCCTGGTACTTCATCTCCTTCTGGGACCAGCTCTAATGCAGGAGATAAGACTTGAAAGTCTTAGTGATGGACCTGGTATATTACCCTTCAAATTAGGCCCCGCTCGAATCCTATCCCACTACCATGCATTTCTGCAATATGTTAATCTCCAAGAATTAGAAGATAAAGTAAATTCAGTTAAAATACAGTTAATCAGTATTAGCCCTAACCTTAACAACATTACTAATTCCTTATTTCAGCCTCATATTGATTATCTTAAAAATAAGCTTGAAAGTGTCACCATACAGTTGAGAAGCTTTAAAACGAACCGCGAGAAAAGAGGACTCGTAGATGGTCTCGGTTCCATCATAAAAAGTATAACCGGTAACCTTGATTATACAGATGCAGATCATTTTAATCGCGCTGTAAAATCCATCCGCGAAGACGAAAATAAAATCGTTACGGAATTTAATAATCATGTAAGCTTAACTAAAGATTTAACAAATCAATACTCCAAAATAATAGATAGCATTGTGGATAATCAAAATAAATTAGAAATATTAATAGGTAAAATAAATCAATCCGAGGCTACCAGAGACTATGACTTAATTAAATATGCCCATTTTGGACAAGTACTAATGATCCTTAGTGATAATGTTGATTCCATTTCACAGGAATTAATTAAGTTACAGAATAACTTAGCATTTATAAGAGCTAACACTATGCACCACTCTATAGTTAATTTAGAATCTATCCGAATAATGATTAACAGAGCAACCCAACTCTATGGAAGTAAAAAGGTAGGAGATTTAGATATAAGAGAATATTATGATATTATTAGATTAGGTTCATATTATGTAGGAAATGAAATAGTAATAGTATTTAAGTTCCCAATTTTATTACCCCATATATATGATATGTATAAGTTATCTATTGTTCCTAACAAGAAACACGAAATCCTCACACCACCCTTTCCATTCCTAGCCATTTACCAGAAAGATTTTCAGTACATAGAGGCAGAATGCCCGAAGACCAGTAAATGGTACATCTGTAAGGAAAAGCGGAGCCTGAGAGGTCAACCATCCCCTGACTGCATCCATCACCTCATCACCAAACAACAAACGAATGCAGTATGTAACCCGTTCACGGTCACCCTAGATAAACCAGCTTACGAAGAACTGGACGACAAGCACTACACCATCACTTTCCCCACACCAACGAAAGTACATCTATCCTGTGGACAAGATCTCTACAAAATACTTCAAGGTAGTTATCTCGTTATTGTCCCTCTGAAATGCTATATAGAAACGCCACTATTCTTGATCTCAAACACTAAAGATCGATTGAAGGGACAAGCGTTAAAGCTAATGGACATACCTGAGGAAAACACCAGCATCCCATCTCCTGCATCGGCATATAAACTAAACTCAATAAACCTTCAACATCTTCATGCAACGAACACTAAAATATCCCAGCAAGCACCAATAAATCTATGGAGAAACGAGGACTACAGTCTATACCATACTACAATACCATTTTACGCATTAATAATAAGTGCAGGTGCACTGATTCTATGCGTACTATATAGAAAATACAAGCCGAAGCCAACTGGAGTTACGCAAAGAAACACAGAAGAGGACCATCCTAAATCATTAAGGGTATACGCTATTCCAGACACTGAGAAGATTAATCCCGATCAACTCCCAGCTCAATTCACGACCAAGGTCTTCCATAGTCGCTGTTCTTCGGGGGGAGGTGTTACGCAGCCCTAATCCAGGCAATCTGCTGCGTTGCATCGGCTTACGACAATCACGAGGCGCCGTGTCAGCATAACGTGTCTAGTGTCTTACATTACCTGATTCTAATATTTTACCGTGTGAAATCATTCTAGATTCAAACATCGAATTAGAGTCACCTCACTTAGTTATAAGAATTAATTGTAATTATTATTTTAAATTAAATATATTTTAAATAAAGATTGCTTTTTTTTGCAATCTCTGGCTGGAGCCCACATAATTCGACTTGTGTTCCCATTATTATTTCTTTGTTTAATTTGAGAATGAAATGGAATAATTTTTTAATTTCGATTTTATATTTATTGAACTTTTAAATCATAAACTTTTAATTTTTTTAATTCATTATTTTCTGGGATAATGATAAAGTTTTAAATATCTTACTTATTTGTATACATGAGAAAATAATTTCTTCAATTTATTAATTTAATTTTTTTTTGTGATTATTGTGAGCCTCATTCCTTGACTGAAAATGATGTACCTTAATACTACAAGAGACCATATAAGAGACTCATTTAATAAATTTGTAAAAAAATTTATAACTACTATATTAAAGGCTAATATAATATAACTAAGAAATACGGAATTATATATGAAAAATATTAATAGAGTGTAGTTGTGAGAGTAAGGCAAGTAAAGAAAATTATCGAAGATTAGCATATCCACATACAATCTGCTTGATCAGCTGAGAGTTCGGAAAATCTAATAACCGAGTAATTTTTTTTAAGGTTTTTCGGATGCGATTAACGACGTAATGAGTTTTAATGACGCAATGAAAATATATTATGTATTGTATAGGAATAGTGTCCATATTCTTTATCATGTGTATACGCGACCATGTACGTGAAAGTATATTATGGTAAAATTAAATAATGATTAATAAAATACTATAAAAGTAAAGAAATAAATAAAAATGAAACAAAAGTTGACCTTGACAAACAAATAATGGAGAGATATGGGAACGTCTATCACTGGTGTAGCATATAGTCCTCGAGCAGGGTTTGTTTCCATGATTTTATGAAAAAATCGGAAGTATCGGGTATTAGGGTACTAATACCTTCAGTACAAGTGAGATGTGAACAAGTTTAATCATATTAGTACTGTTGGGGACAAGAGAAGTCTTAAATTTGTTACCCTTGATAATGGTACATAGAGGTCACATCCTTTATTGGATCATAGTGTGATCTTAGTTTTCCTGCGTGACAATTGTTGGAGTCTTTTAATATGACTTAAGCGTTGACCTAAAGGTTGTGCGCACAACCCAAGGTACAGTTTTACCTTGATATAGTATGATACAAAAAAGTTTATATACCAATAAAATGAAATGAATGTTATTAAAAAGCAATATAATACCCAAGTAAATGGGGGGCTCATATTTAAAAAAAATACCCGCGTGATAAATATCACGAAGTAAAATATAAATGAAGTGAAATAATACTCCGATTCCCGGTATCTAATCTAATTAATAAATAAATATATAAGGGAAGAGAATACTCAAAGAAATAAAGCTAGCTATACGTCAAAAATATTAATAAAGAAAAGAAAGTATGTACACGAATTATGAAATAAATAAATAAGGCCTGACCGACAACAAACCGAAACCGAAAACAAAGGAAATGAGATTAGTGTTAACATGAAAAGAACTAACATGCAACGACATGAGAATAATTAAAATGAGGTAATAAGGGGATCCCCGACCAAACCTAAAAGTGAGGCTGGCCGCTAAGTAGTCCTTAGCGGCCAGCCTCCGCAGAGTCTACTTCACCTGAGGATGCCTCGTGTAGAGGCGAAACACGTGTCGTATTTTCGAGAGTGGTGTGTCCTGCCTAATGTGGTGGTGCTGAGGATGGTAGTGCTGGGATTGACGGCGACGGGTATAGTGCGCACGATTGAGGGAGGGTGGGAGGTCCCGCCTAAAGCTGGTCAGGATACATCATTTTCTTTCTTTACGCGGAATTAAGCAAATTAATTTATAACAACCCCATTATAATGGATTTCCGCAAAGTAACGCCTGATTCTATCAATTATGTAGTTATTTTGCATCTCTGTATTAGAGCTATGAATGCTACCCAAAATCCTACTCACAGATACACATTTACCTAGTAATTATATTATCGATGCACATAACCACACGTAAACAAAAAATATTAATCAAAAATAATAAACACATTTTCACGTACTTAGTTATTTTACCATATTTTATATGAATTTACAAGATTTTTTCATATTTAAATTGATTTATATTTATAATAACCATATGTTTTACAAAAAAAAATGTTTATTGTGTAATAATAATTTGTACAATTTTAAACTAAATTGGGTAGTCCAAAGTGTATTAATTTGCTATTTATTATAAGTTTTTTTTATTATCTACAATGAAACCGAAAATTATATGATCATATACTTAAAAACTTTTCTTTTCTAATGGTAATAACATTTTATTAACATACAACATATTATATTTTCTAACCTTACATATATGTGTAAAAGCCTATGTTTTTTTTTACAAATTTGTGTTTCAAATAAGATAAACATGTTCCTAACAAGTTATGAAATCTAAAAGAAATATAATATGTATGTACGTTTCCGACTATAATAAATAACACATATTACTTGATGATGTAAAAGTATTATAACAATACAATGTAATCTTAACTATGTAAATGAAAACGTGTTTAACACTATAAATTTTAGATATTTTTATTTGTATTTGTAATAAAACATTTTGTAAGTTATGTTGAAATTAGGTATCATCATACGATGTAATCGCAAACTTTCCCATAAACGTACTTTGGAATTGAAAACAAAAGTGTCACAAATCGCTTACGTGGCTGGGATCGCAAGTTGTATTTTGATCTGGTTTTTGTTATGATAATGAAAATTATTACATTGCTTAACATAGACTCTTTTGTTATGTATATCCTAAAATGAAATGTAATATTGTCGGTTTTATATTCATTGAACCTTCAAATCATGTGTTTTTAACTTTCATAAGTAATTATTTTCTGAAAAAATAGTAGAGTATTAATATATAAATAATTTGCGTGGATCATGAAAGAAATATTTCATCAAATATAAAGGTATAAATAAATGAAGTATAACTATAAAATTATAAGTATAAATGTGAATAAATATATAATGGAAGGGTACTATTTAATGTGAATGTCTTTTTTTTTAATAGGATAAGGGTGACAAACGAGCACACAGTCCACCTGATGGTAAGTGGTAGCTGCGGCAAATAGACATTTACATCTATCCTCGTTTGCGAATCAAAATGCAGATGCGTTGTCACCCGTGAGGACTAAGATGGAATGCCTCATTTCCAGTAAAAAGGGCCTCCGGCCACCTGCACTCACCAAGCGAAACGCAGAGGTAAACCTCTACTTCACGCTGGTATTCTGTGAGGTCGTGGTACCACCCCGGTTCGAGCCGGCCCATCCGTACGACAGCAATTCTGCCGCGTGGCTCTACCACTGTTGAAAATGTCTACATAAATGACTTAATAAGTAACTGAATAACTCAGTATCAAAGTGTGTTACAGTGATGTGTCGATCAAAATAATATACGTTCGCGAATGTACACCTGATTTTGTCAAACATAATGCATCAACAATGCAACAATGCATTAAGGCTTAAACATACGTAATGTGACTACGGAATTATTATGTACATAGGGGGTTTGGCCAGCCACCCTAACCAAGCCAAGACAAATATTATATATACATAATTATAAGATAAGACTTTATTTAACATTAACTTTTTACTATATAAAAGAAATATGTTATTTTTTATATATATTTTTATCGGTATTTTTCATATAATACTTCCGTTCACCGCGAAACTAAGTATACCCCATTCGAGTTAGTTTATGGAAAAAAAATATAATTTACCCAGTAATTTAACTAAAACCGTAGAAACCCTATGTAATTACGAAGATTATCCGTTAGAGTTAAAATATCGCCTACAAACCTCCCAAAAGGAAACAAGAGAAAATTTAATCAATAGTAAATTTCTTAGGAAATCCAAGTATGATTGTAAAATGAACGCTAAACTTATAAAATTAATGATTTGATATTAGTTAAAGAAGAAAATAGTAACAAACTCAGCGCCATTTATGCAGGTCCATATTTAGTAATTAGAGATTATTTACCGAATGTTGAAATACTAAAAGATGGCAAAAATTACATCATTTTTTTCTCATTTATTGTGAACACATTAAGTCACTTTTAAAATTGGATGTTACTACTGTTAATAGTTTGTGCATGTGGTGTTTACCTAAATTCATTGTGCATTTGGTTGTAAAACACATGTCATTGATAAATACTCATTGATGGATTATTATTCAAATTACTGGTAAACCTAATAAATAAATAAATAAATAAAAACTGAACTAAATTGCATCATCCTTAAAATAGATGTAATAAATTTATTATAATATTACATATATAATATTGTAATAATATTATAGTTATTAAGTAATATATTTCAGACATTGTGTACTTAACCGATTATAATTATAATAAATTAGTGTATTAAGCTTTATTAATTAATATTACTTTACCTTAATACTAATTACTAAGTACTAACTATACTAATAACTATAATACCAATTGTAATCATATTAATCTAAATATTATTTTAACTATGCTTTACCCATGTTATCATTTTATAAATTAGAATACTTAGGGATATAAATATTGTGTAATTTTAAATGTTAGTATTATATATAAAAAAAAAGAAATGCACGTATTCATTTCTTTTTTTTTCTTTGGGAAGGAAGGTGTAGTATCTAACTAGTATCTATACGTATGTTTGGGTATAATCTAATCTATCAACTTAACAATAACGTAATTACAGATAGTCTTACGTCAACACTCCAGTGTTTCATTTCCCTCGTCCTTACAACCAACAATATTTAAATGGGACCGTGGGAAAATCTTTGTTTCAGAGAGTACGAGGGATCAATGACAGAAAACACCTGGCCGCTGAGCTTCAACACGTTGAACAAGTATTGCAAGACAACAAGCTTCGGGTCCCGCGCCTATGTCGCAGTGACCGAGTGAAGCCGGCCACAGTCGAGCGTGTGCCTGCTGTACTACTCTATTTCAGAGAAGTCACAGTCAAGGTTGGCTACATCTTGAACCGAGCTTCTATTTAAACATACTTCAAGCCGCCGAAGAAGATTAGTCAGTTTTTGCCATTCTTCAAGTGTCATATCCCTCTACAAGATGCAGGAGTGTACAAGCTGGATTTTGGATGTGGTCTCTTTTACATAGGACAAACAAAAATATCTATTAAAACTCGCGTGAAGGAACATATATCTGACTTGAAACATCGACGTTCCGTGAAGTCTGCAGTGTGTAAACATACTCGTATTCTAGATCAACCCCGCCATTATATTAGATTTGATAGAGCACAAATCATCGCGAAAGTACATCGATTCCTACCAAGGAATATTCGCGGGGCTATTGAAATCAATAAAATCCTAATTTCAATAGAGATGATGGATAAGTGCTGCCATCTGCTTGGGATCCTATAATTAATAAAATTAAATCCAAACCTCAGCATACCACTGCAAGACTTCAAGATACTGTAAGCTCGTTCTGCGTAGATCGGACCAAAATTTAATATTCAAAAAGTGAAGGTAGCTGGGCTAACTATGACATCAGGACATCAAACACCTCAGTCCCTCCCGTGACCATGGTTGCTGTAAAGCACCCGAAACGTCGGGAATTAAAAGGTTAAATTAAACGCTATAAAATCCGTAAAAATTAGTTAATTTTAATGTGTAGTCTTCGCGTAAATATAAGAAATCCTTAAAATCATTATTATCTTATTATTATACAGATTGTCGGTCTATTCTTTAATAAAATTTTGAGAGACAATTGCTCGTATTTAACTAACATTTTTTTAATTACAAAAAAATACATAAAAATGTATTTTTGTAATTAAAAAAAATAGTGGTTAATTTAGATTTAACATTATTATTCAGAATACAAATTTGACTCCCACTTACAGAATGCTTAAATTTCAATTAAGCTTATTTTCTGTGCGTGGGCTGATATGAAGAGGAAAATATAAATAAGATAAATTAAATGTTATTTGTAGACGGAAGGAGGCGAAATACCCTTAAGTGGAAGCCTGGTTTGAGTGAACTATGTGTATGATGTACCTATTTTTTTAAATTCATAAATAAAGGGCTTTGTCTCCGATGCCTTATGCTGCCTTGGTAGTTGCAAAAAAAATGAAATATATTTACTAACAAATAAACTTATTCTAGTTACTTAATCTCTTATTAACTAACAAATACAGTTTTTTGGCATCATCAGATAACGGGTCCGATAAAATACTATTACTGCTACCACTAAAAGGCAAATGTAAATTACAATTTACTCTTTCTTTTGAGTTCTGGGCACATTCTATCAAAATGTGATAAACATCATCGATAATATTAGAAATTGAACAATTTGGTGAGGTAAATTTTCGCATCAAGTATAAAAATGTATTGCATGGAATGTGTCCAGATCTGAGTCTTAATGCTGTTACAGTGTCGCGTCAACACAATATTCTGTTATCTATCCAGGTTGATCGCATTGGGTGTGACTGAATCGTACGGTACCATATACCCTTTTCTTTTGATCTTTCGTCAAAATATTCTTTCCAGAGATCATAACAGTATTTTTTCAATAAAGGTATGTGTTCGCGCAAAAGCGCTAATGTCAAGCATCGACGTTAGATGGCACTCGGCTCGGCAATAAGGGATGAAGTTCGTTTGAGCGTGTTTGAACGGTGGTTGTCGAAAGCGCGCTAGAAAAATTGGGAGTCCAAATTCATCGCGGCGAGAGATAGCACGCGTTCTTTTGTAGGGAACTCGGAAGCGGAATACGACACGCGCATCTAGGAAATATACGGTTAACCATATGTAACGCGCATTCCTGTTTTGTTAGCTTCATCCGGGACTTAGTGTCTAATTCAGAATCTGTATAAGTGGATTTGACTGTATTAGTTACTAGTGCGGTATTTGATATTCTAGAAATAACTGTGACCTTGGATCCGTACGTTTTGTGTTCATTTCGCGAGTTAGGCGTTACAACAAACGAGAGTTAGTGGCTTCTGTAGGGTAGTTAATCGTACGACAGAGTTACTGGACCTTCATCGTGACTAACGAAGAAAGTGACGTGAGGTGGAGAGGTGCTAACGTCCGAACTGCTGCAGATGGTAACGGTCTAATAAAGTCAATAACACTACCAGCCACACCCACATACACATTACTGACCCTTACTTTCCTAGCACTATACATCCACACGCGACCTGACCGAATCCTGAGGGACCAGTTGCCTTGGATAGAGGTAAGTAAGCTCTGTTTAATAGAATACAACGCTCCCCCTGATCGTTTATTGTAATTAGAGACTTTTCACCTTGGCCTGTAGCAGGCCCGACCAGCATCTGCTTGTAGTTTCTCCGTCTATGGGCCGCGGAGGACCCTACTCCTGGTATAAGCAGCTACTGGCCGTAACAGTATGTCATTTTGAAATGTAGGGGTAATATCGATGTCAATGCCATCAGAGATAGCTTGCTTGGCTAAGATATTAGCTTTTTCATTACCCTTTGTACCTATTAGATGTAGTGACGATCATTGCATAGAGGGAGATAGTATTTGTAGTGTTCTGTTTTAATAGTGAAAAACACACTTCTTTCGAAGCTTCCTTCCTATGGGCTTCCCGAGAAATTGTGCAAATGGATCACCAGTTTCCTTGCTGATCGGAGCATCAAGGTCGTAGTAGACGGTGCATGCTCTGATTTCAAGCCTATTAACGCTGGTGTTCCACAAAGCTGCGTGCTATCACCAACGCTGTTTCTCCTGCATATCAATGATATGTTGCTAACTGGTAGCATTCATTGATATGCAGACGACAGAACTGGTGATGCCTTATATACCGGCCGTGCCAATATTTCTCGGGAAAAAGTCGCCGAGTACCGGGAAAAACTTCTGTCTAAAGTCGAGTCTTTGCTTAACAAAGTCTCGGATTGGGGCCGACTAAATCTAGTCCAGTTCAATCCCCAGAAGACACAAGTATGCGCGTTTACCGCTAAATAGAACCCCTTTGTCGTATCTTCTCAGTTTCAAGGCACTTCCCTTGCTGCCTCAGCCAGTATCGGAATCCTTGGCGTCGACATATCGAATAGTGTGCAGTTTCGTGGTCACTTGGAAGGGAAGGCCAAATTGGCCTCTAAAAAGCTTGGCGTGCTCAGCAGAGCGAGACAGTATTTCATGCCGACACATCGCTCGCAACTTTACAAAGCGCAAGTTCGGCCCCACATGGAATACTGTTCTCATCTCTGGGCCGGGGCACCCCAGTGCCAGCTCCTTCCACTTGACCGCATCCAGCGCAGAGCGGTTCGAATCGTCGACGACCAAGTTCTTTCTGATTGGCTCGATACACTGGCACTGCGTAGAGATGTTGTATCTCTTTGCATATTTTATTTTAAGGGGACTGCTCTGAGGAATTGTTCGGACTAATTCCAGCCGCTCAATTTCACCATCGCACATCGCGACAAAACTCGCGTTACCATCCATACCATCTGGATGATTGGCGGTCCACCACTGTGCAATTTAGAAGAAGTTTTCTCCCTCGCACGACTTCCTTGTGAAATCAATTACCACCAGCGAATTTTCCGGACCGATACGACTTAGGAACCTTCAAGAAAAGAGCTTACACTTTTCTAAAAGGTCGGCAACGCATCTGCAATTCCCCTGGTGTTGCGGTTGTTCATGGACGGCGGTAGTCACTTACCATCAGGTGAGCCGCATGCTCGTTTGCCCCCTATTTTATAAAAAAAACACACACATTTCGTGAAAGATATGTATACTAATTGTTATACATGGTTTATATCTTTTTCGTGTTTTTTTTTAACTGAAAAGATAAACAAATTAACAGTCATTGGACTTACGTCATTGATAACAGGATTGTAAGTAGCTACTGCAATTCATAAACATGAGCATCATTTCTAACATAGAAGGCTACATATGCATTGTAACTTCTTGGATCTTATTTTAAAGAATAAGTGTGACAAGCAAGCACTAAACCCCTACATGACGATAAATGGATACTGTGGACCATAGACATTAACATCTATACTCGTTTCAAAACCAAAATGCAGATGCGTTGTCACCTCTGAGCTTTTGGCATTTGCTTCTACATACTCAATTTACGAAACACAGCAGCATTGAGCTACTATTTTATACTGGTATTCCGTGAGAGGGTGGTCCTTACCCGATCGAGCCGACCCATTCGTACTACAACCATAAGATAGATGCAGCATGGCTATAACACAATGAAAACATTTTTATTGGTAATTCATTATTTTATTATTTTTCACAATGTGAAGAATAGAATAGAATAGAATAATTTTTATTCAATACTGATTATCACATAATTCTTTTTGAAAGTCATTTTTTTATTTACCACTGGTTCGGAAAATACCTCTGTCCTGGGAAGAACCAGCAAGAAACCCAGCGGGATTTTTTTTCCAAACATCACTTAAAAATAATTTCGTTTATACAATTTTAAATGATTTTTCATAGAACAAGCATGGTGGCGATCACCTTATTCCCAGGGGTTATTTTCATTCATGTATTCCTTGATATTATAATAACCCTTTTTGTACAGTTTCTCTTTAATAAAACTTTTAAACTTGTTTATTGACAAGCTTTGTATATGTTCTGCGATTTTGTTGTAAAAGCGTATACAATGCCCCATAAATGAATTACTGATTCTGTGGAGTCTAGTAACTGGTATTACAAGCTTATGTTTATTCCTAGTGTTTAATGTATGTACATCCTTATTCTTATTAAAGCTATTTATGTTTTTATGTACATACATTACATTTTCATAAATATATTGCGATGCCAAAGTTAATATGTTTATTTCTTTAAATTTTTGTCTGAGGGACTCTTTACAATTTAGATTATAAATCGCCCAAACGGCTCTTCTTTGCAAAACAAATAAAGCTTCAATATTAGTCGCATTGCCCCATAGCAAAATTCCATAAGACATTACGCTATGAAAGTAACTAAAATACACTAATCTAGCTGTCTCAACATCTGTGAGACTTCTAATCTTTCTTACAGCATATGCTGCAGAACTAAGTCTGCTTGCTAATTTAGATATATGGGGGCCCCATTGAAGTTTTGCGTCAATAGTAATACCGAGAAAAACAGTGGTATCCACAAGACTCAACTCCTCCCCATTTAACAGCAAATTGGTATTCGAATGTTTTACATTAGGTATTGTAAATTTAAAACACTTTGTCTTATTGCCGTTTAAGAGCATATTGTTAGCGTTAAACCAATGTACTAATTTCGATAGAGCATTATTTACATCGTCATAATTAATTAACTGCCGTTTGAGTTTGAAAATTAAAGAGGTATCGTCAGCAAATAATACTATATCGTGATTGTCCCCTACAAGATAAGGTAAGTCATTCATACAGATTAAAAACAGGAATGGGCCAAGAATCGAGCCCTGAGGAACGCCCATTGATACTACCGATCCGGAGGAACCTTTACCATTGATCACGACTTTTTGAGTTCTGTTACTTAAATATGAAGTAATAAGTCTAAGCGCCAAATTTTTTACACTGTAATGTTGTAGATTCCTGATTAATGTCTCATGATAAACACAATCGAAAGATCACAGAAAACACCTAAGGCATCTTGTGAATTCTCCCAGGCATTAAAAATATATTTCATAAGCTCAACACCGGCGTCTGACGTCGAGTGACCCCTTGTAAAACGAAATTGGTTTTTATGAAGTAATTTAAAAAAATTAACAATTGATCCAAAATTATTTTGTCAAAAATTTTACTGAGAGTTGGTAGTACAGAAATAGGTTTAAAATTAGCGGGGTCCAATGTACTACCAGTGTAGTTGCAGTTGGCACTTCCTAACTTCTCCGTTTAATCCATTTGAGTCCATAAAGGTGCTGCTTGATAGGGCCCACTCCCACGATAGCGAGGACTTGGTTTAATGATCATGCATGGGGGTGGATGGACGATCGCAGAACCAGACGTCTCGTAGATTTGCCTGTGCCTGTCGCCGATCTAAGTATTTAAAGTTTGGTTTAAATAAGACGGCATCTAGGGTTTCATTACCACCAGGTGGAACTTCAGTTAAGCACTGGCTTATAATAAGTAAAAAAGATAGATTTAATGCCTTCTATCGTAAGTCATAAGATTTTATATGATGATTCCAAATGTCCCACAGTACCTCTTACGACAACCATAGGACTAAATAGGGTGATGGATTCACTCAATTACAGGCCATTTTATTAATTATTAATGGACAAAATTAGATAAAAATCGAATGCATACGACCTTACACTCATAAGAATTGACATTATTAAGAAATTTTGAAGTTGCCCTCTCTCTCTTTTCACTAAATGGCAATAGAAAGAGACAAGCATATAGATAATAAATATTTAATTCAAGTAAGTGATAATAGATGGAGTGACGACCTGGTAAGACATGCAGGAAGTGCTTTTTACGTGGTAGAGCCATGCTGCAGCTTTATTAGTAGTATAGTTGTAGCAAAAATGGAGTCGGCTTGACCGGGGAAGAACCACGCTCTCACAGAATACCAACGTAAAATAGCATCTTAACACTGCTGTTTCGTATTGTGAGTGTAGAAATCCGGAGATCCTATTTACTGGAATAGAGGTATTCCATCTTAGTCCTCACAGGTGACACCGCATCTGCATTTTGATTCGCAAACGAGGATAGATGTGGATGTCTACGTATCACAGCAACCACTTACCATCAGTTGGACTGTGTGCTCGTTTGTCACCCTATCCTATAAAAAAACGTCAATGGATGCAGGTGGCTCGGGACCGTGCTTTGTGGCATTCCTTGGGAGAGACCTATGTTCAGCAGTGGACTTGTGAAGGGCTGTAATGATGATGATGATGAGGAAGCGATAATCAACGATCATCAGTTAGGCCGTTAGTCCTTC
The DNA here is from genome assembly GCA_033319125.1 of Parnassius glacialis. NCBI lineage: Eukaryota > Metazoa > Arthropoda > Insecta > Lepidoptera > Papilionidae > Parnassius > Parnassius glacialis. The sequence goes on along the minus strand of JAVANC010000012.1, from coordinate 38,497,725 downwards.
GAGTGATATCATGCTTACACGCACTTAATATGCAAACACAGCCATTATTTAACCAAAATAAAATGAACTTTATTTTATTCGTTTTTACAAGTATCAAAGTAACATCCAAAGGAGTTCTCTTATATATCAAGAACAATACAATCTGTTAGCCCGTAGAATTTCGGTCACAATGAAAAACAAGATAGACGGTTTGTTTAGTGATATCAATTATGAACTGAAATAATGACGCATTATTATGCGGGACCAATTAATTTAAATCAAGTGACTTTTTTAAAAGTATGTATTATTTTTTCATATACCACTGTGTCCATGGTAGAAAAAGGCGAGATCTCCCGTCGGGCAAGGTGTTCTGCCCGCGGAGCGGCCAATGCTCCGTGTGGCATTTTTTTGCGCCCAGAAGCAAAGTAAAGGGCTACCATCCAGAAAGCGAGGGAGGGAGGTGATGAATGTTCTTAGCATACCACGCAGCAGGTTGTGTGTTTATGTTGGACTAACTATGAAAACCTAGGTACCTACCCACTAATCACCACATGGGACCGGTTTTGGCCTGGAGGGCCTTTCTGCCGTATTGGAAGTGACCCACCCTTGGCGAAAGGGGGCGCAGGCAGCGAGTAGCCGCTGAGAAGTTCGCCTAACTAAGGCAAATTATAAGATCGGAGAATATTCGGCCTAAGCCGCCAGGAGGCAGTCCAGTTCGACCGAAAGCTTGTTGGGGGGGTCCGAGAGATTTTTTCAGAGAGTTTCTCGGTCTGCGAACTCCATAGCGAGAGGGAAGTGGGGCTGCATAGGATGTTGCCTCACGAATAAGTTGATTAAAGTGAGGCACTGAGGTTTTGAAGAAGTTCTCAGAGAGAGATTTTAGAAATTGTTCGACTAAGAGGATCTCTAACTCTCAGTGAAGGTCAGCGTTACAGACGAACCAGGGTGCGTTCGTAGCCCGATGACAATAATAGCTTTGAACTTGAAGTTAGTTTAGGATGCTAGGTTTAGCATGAGCAAATATGGGGACCACGTATGTCATAACTGGTCGTATACAGACCTTATATATGGTTCACTTGTTTCAGAGAGACATTTTACTGTGTCGGCCCAGCATGCTGTTAAGCCTACCCAGGTAAAAGTGCGCGGTGCGAGTTACTTTCTTAACATGTGGCTAAAAAGTGAGCCTCTTGTGAAGGGTGACACCTAATGTTTCTAATATTTCGATTAGCGGAATAGTAGTGGGGCTGAGTTTTTTATTTTCGAAGCAAACGGCGGAACTTTTCTCCGGAATCACATCAATGCGCCGTTTTTGGAACCAAGCTCCTAAGTTACTAACTGGCTGTTGGAACTTATTTCGGATTGGTAGTATAGTGGTACCTTTATAATAGAGTGCTGTGTCATCAGCAAAGAAGGAGAGCTGAACACCATTCGACGGGATGGAAATGTCGTTGGTGAACAGTATATATAAAAGAGGAGCAAGCACTGAGCCCTGAGGGACACCGGCTTGGATATGACGCGGAGAGGAGAGTGTGTCTTCGTGTCTGAAACTAAATGTACAATCCTTCAAATAGGAGGCCACGAGTCGGGCAAGACGATCAGGAAAGCCTTATTTATATAGTTTGTAGATAAGACCTTAGTGCCAGACTCTATCAAATGCCTTGGTTTTGTCGAAAAAGACCGGGATGGTCTTATAACGACGAGGATAAAAACCGCTAAGGATATATTCCACTATACGGTGAACTTGTTGGAAGCATTAATATTTCGCTTGGAAACCTTATTGGTGGGGGATGATAAGAGGGTCATCGTCTGTGGGAAACAGATGGCGCCTCATGCAAGTGGGGATGACTTGTTCGAAGAGTTTTCCCATGGCCTTGAGGAGACTGTTTGGACAGTGACTGGAGGGGGTAGAGAGGCTTTACTGGCTTGGGGATGCCAATGACAGTTGCCTCAATCCACGTAGTGGGAAAGTAACTGAGATCAAAGCAGGCGTTGAAGAAAAATATTTGAGGGATTGGTTGGAAATGCCATCCGCACTCGGTGCCTTTTTGGACTTCTGTCCTTTTATGATGGATGAAATCTCATCTTTGGACACAGTGATAGGGTCAGAGGCTGTGGGGGGTGAATTTCGGCGGCGGACCTCATCCTCCACTGCCTGGATGTGAGAGGGGTCGGTGGGATGTGAGCTGGGAGAGCATTGCGCGGTGATGCTGTCTGCAGAGCACTAAGTTTTTTCATCGTCCTCGAAGTCAATAGTACCGTCGAGACGGGAGAGAGGGGGAGTGTGAGTGATAGGGTAGTATTTCGGAGCTATTCTATATATATACTGCTTTTACTTCGGAATTTTGATAGCACGATTTAGGCTTTGATGTATTTCGCTTGTGGCGCGACGACAGCGCCGCCACAACACGTTAGTAATAGGGAAGTTAATTAAAATAAATTATTAAATTTGACCCGAATATACATACACGAAAACGAGTAAATCAAAACGTGGTAAGTTAAGAACATTTACTACGTTTCCAAATTTTATGTATACAAATTTTAAATTTGCGTTGCAAGGTTCTGGCAACAATGTATATTATTAGAACTCAAGCCAACTTCAGAAATTCTAACCATCCACCTGCCGATTTCCATTTATATTCAATAGTTTCTCGATACCCCTGAGCCCACTCTACCTGCTTAGTGATCTATTTTTAAAAACACAACAAAATAAGGCGAAATAATGTAATTTTCATAAGGCTTTGTTCTTCTCACGAAGAAATTGTTAATTTCATACTGACTGCCTCACTGACAGGTAATCAAAATATAAAGGAATTTCTAAAAGGCCTATATTACTACTTTAATAAAACCATTTTCTAAAATATAATTGACTTTATTTCTTGGAAAGACTTTTATATAAATTTAACTACGTGGTGCGGCTTCTTTTCTGCCTGGGAATGCGTCTGGGTTGGTGGTTGCCAACTGGTTGGTAACAACAAATGGTTGGTACCGCTTTTTATCTATTTCTGTTACTAAGCAAAAATGAACGCATTACTGTGTTTCGGTTCAAATGAACTTCGAACGAATTGAATGGTAATAAAAACATTAAAACATAATACATATAATATATTCAAATAATAATAATGTCCTCTAGACCGAATTTCGGCCACGGCGGCCAGTCTCAACGGAGACTAGCCATCGGCGCAAGACAGGATTATAGTGTCCAAGTGTATGCGCAAGCACAGGTGCACTCTCTATTCCTTCACTCTCATAGCCCGATGGGACGGTAAACCGACACGACCGGAGAGAGATCAGGCGTAGGACCAACGGATTTACGTGCTTTCCGAGGCACGGGGGTGAAACACCGCCTACTTCCTGACTCCAGGCAGGTACTGAGAATTTCTTGATGGAAAAACTCAATAACTGCTTTTTTGGCCCGACCCGGGATTCGAACCCGGGACCTCATGTTCAGCAGTCGCACCACTACAACCACTAGACCAACGAGGCAGTCAAATATTATGCTGGCAGTCATAAGGTCGAATCCCAGCCTACCAACAAATATATTTTTTTCTTTTTTTAAAAACGTTACCTCCACACTAGGATTTTAGCCTGTATCGTGGGGACAGTTAACATACACACATTTTACAAGGACAAAGATCCACACCCGTAAGGCCATACAAATACTTGTTCCGTGCGTGATTATAACCCGCGGCCCCCAACGCAGCAACTCATTACTAAGCCACTGCGCCGCGGAGCTCTTGCGGCAAAAATTCTTTTACACATGTTATTTTCAACCTTCTTGTTAGTCAGTATATTTCTGACACTGTATTGTAGCCTAGGTTATAAGTTAGGGCAGGCGAAAGTTCACTGCTGAACCACAATGATTCCCACGTAGATTGCCGCATTACACCTATGCAAAGTTAGAGACAGTTTCATCGATCCATCCATTAGAGCCTTTAAGATTCTATTGCTGAAACTAGGTCTTCTCCATAGATTGCCACGTAGAGGGGTATTTGCCATAGCTGTAACGCTTGATAATGATTTTTATAATCATGAAAATGCTGCTGCCCATCTCTTGTTTTTTTCTCTCTATCTCTTCTTACGACACCGACGATATTTTTTAACCATTACAAGCCAGTACTTGCCTAATAACCGACGTGATAGTAAATACTTACGAAATGAAATACTTTAAAGCCGCGGGAGCTAAAATATGAAAGAATAGTGAGAAAGATGTAGTATTTCACAAGTTAAAAATATCAGAAATGTTATAAAGCACTACTTATGTAACTTTTCTTATATCCATACCTTCTCTGGTGTCATCAGTGATTTCAAGTAAAGAGGTTGAGGTGCATTCACCAAGGCATAACTCAAAGTGGTAAACTGTATGTATAAGCTATAGAATAGCGTTAATATAATTTTTTACTACCTTATAACTTATAAATTAACAAACCTAAATAAAGTCCTGAAAATTTACAGCATATTGTAATAAACGAACGCTCAAGATACAAGAGAACATTAAATTAGGCAACGCGATACGACGCAATATTAATTCATCACACAAGTTAACATGAAAGACTCTAGAATTAATTACGTCAATATACCATTCTCATTCTTTGATGTTGATAAAATACACGAGAAATACATTATTATATAGTTATGAAAAATATTCAAATGAATAGTATTGAAAGTACTTGTTTTGATTATTTGATCACAATTCTTCGTTCGAGGAAATGAAATGGCTACATGCGAGTTCTTTTTCATTTTTTGCTTTATTTTCAAATGTGAGAGCGAAAAATACATTTAAAACTGAGCTATTTTTTTCCTACGTATATATCCGCAGTATATTTATACTCGTTAAACAAGTGGTATGCGAGAAGTAAAGACTGTGTAACCGAACCTCCGAAAGAGGCGGAGTTATAGCCGAAATAAGAATATTAAATTTTTTGGTGTTTGGCCATTTTGACTCCTAGGAGTGTAATGAGAACTTTTTGCCCCGATTCAACCATGACGCCCATGCATTCTTTACGTGATAAACTATTCAAACTGACCATGCCTAAAGTTCGAGAGTTTATACCTGGTAGAGCCATGCTGCAGCTATATTAGTAGTATAGTTGTAGCACGAAAGGGTCGGCTCGACCGGGAAAGGACCACGCTTAAACAGAATACCACTGTCAAATAGCAGCTTAACATTGCTGTGTTTTGTATGGTGAGTGTAGAGAACGGGAGACCCTTTTTAACTAGAAACGAGGCATTCCATCTTAGTCCTCACGGGTGGCATCGCATTTGCATTTTGATTCGCAAACGAGGATAAATGTAGATGTCTATATGTCACAGCAGCCACTTACCATCAGGTGGATTGTGTGCAGTAATTTTAAGCGCAGTATCAACAAAAGAGATCATAATAAAACTTTAAATAAGTAGTGTTAAACCCTATTCCATATAATACGTACTCACTAGGATTAAATATTTACTATCAGCATCATCATCGGATGGTGACAGTTCACTGCTGGATTGATAGATTGGAGTAAAATACATATTAGACCCTTAAATATATCCAGTTATTATAATTTCAATCACAAAATATTTTTTTGACTTCCCGAAAACATGTTTTTATAATGGCGGTTTATTTTAGACATTGCAACATACATATCTTTACGATTATTTCTTTCTTTAGTTCAAAAGAATAATACAATTTGAATAAAAGTTATTTTACGGATTGTTATAATTGCAGCACATCATGCGTGTTGCTGAGCATTGGCGTCCTCCAAAAAATGCCACAAACACTACCCTGCTGAGTGAGTCAGACACATCCAGCCTGTCTGACTCACTTATGGTTTTAATCGGTTTTTTTATAGTATAGGGTGATAAACGAGCATACATTCCACCTGATGGTAAGTGGTTGCTGTGGCCCATAGACATCTACATTTATCCTCGTTTGCGAATCAAAATGCAGATGCGTTGTCAGCCGTGGGGACTAAGATGGAATGCCTCTTTTCCAGTAAAAAGGGTCTCCGGTTCTCTACACCTTACGAAACACAGCAGTGTTGAGATGCTATTTTACGCTGCTACTCTGTGAGAGCGTGGTCCTTTCCCGGTCGAGCCGACCCATTCGTGCTACAACTATACTACTAATATAGCTATATCATGGCTCTACCACGTTGAAAAACTTAAGCTAAGCTAAGCGACACTAGACTAGCGGTAAAGGGTTTTTATTAATTCTATAAGGCACTATCAAAAGTCCACTGCTCAACATAGGCAGTTGGGTATCCCACGTTTGGCAGGTGGGCAGAAAGCCGCAGTTATTTATTTTCTAGTGATTATTAGGTAAACGCTGTTGCTTTTATTTTTAACGCTCTTAACATACCCACGGATCGATATAGGGTAATGGATATTCTTAAACCGCCACTACTCGGTTGATGGTAAAGGGTGAGCAGCCCGAACTCAAAGGTGGTGGGTTCAAATTTGCCATTCGATTACCACGTGCGCAGGACAGGATTATAGTGTGTGTATAAACACAGGTACACTCAACATTCTCTCAGTCTCATATGCCGATGGAACCACAATCCAATACGATCAAAGAGAAATCAGACGAAAGAATAAAGGTTTAACATACTTTTAAAGCACAGGGTGAAATACCACCAACTTCTTTACTTCGGACTGCTACTGAGAATTTCCTCCGAATTCAAACTTGGGACCACATGATTGGCTGTCGCGCTCACGATCATAGATCAATGAGGCAGTTAAGTGAATTATTGCGTAATGAATTCAACGCGACTATGGTTTTACTACAACCGATTCTGTAGGTTAGGTAATAATACAATTTGCGGACAGTTCATAGTAAATACAGACACACACTCACTCATCGATATATATGTACTACGTACTAGATTGCACATTCCGAACATACACTATGTTCAACTGAACTGTACTGCAATCCGCACAGTGTGTCGTTTAGTGTGGTTTCAATCTACTATTTATTCTGGGGAGTAGTACACATTTTTTGTTTAGAAAGACTTCTCTAGTACGTAGTACATATAATTCAATGCACTCACATTTATTTTTTTCCTTTTGGTTACAGAAATCGTTCCTTTGTGTTGCGTTAATATTAAACATTTCGATACGTCTCGGACCATAAGGACTTGAACGAAACTGAACTAAACTATAAAGTTCAAATATATGCATAAAAAATATAGGTCAAGCTAATATAAAATTGTTGAAAACTGCATCTAACGCAACTCAAAATGCAGGATTGTAAGCAAACCATCTTTAGATACATTGTATTTTACAGACTTTATACGTCCTTTATAGCCGATATAAAGAATGTGTATAAAGGATCAGACATAAAATTTTTATGAAGTATCTTAAAACCTAAGACTTCTTTGAAAACATTTCAAAAATATATTCGGGATATCAAAACACTGAACGTATGAAACACCTCAATCATTAACAAAAAATAATGTTATCTATACCTGTATTTTCTGCCGACTTCCAAAAAGGAGACGGTACGCAATTCGAGTGTATGTTTTTTTTTTATGTTTGTTACCTAAAAACTTTGTACTGGGCGAACCGATTTCGATGATTCTTTTTTTATATGAAAGCTGATAGTTCTCGTGTGGTCCCATATGAATTTGATCAAGGTCAGACCAATGGTTATTGAGTTATTCTTAAATAACCTGTCTTGAAGTCGCTTATATTGAAGTCGGCTATACAAAATTTTTAATTTTAAATTATATTATGTATATAACCGAAATGTCAAGCTATTATTATAGTCCACCTGATGTTAAACAGCTACTGCAACCCAATTTGAATATTGCACGACATCATAATGGCGACCCACACCCCCCCACCCCCCACCCCCACCGTCACCGCGCACGATACGTCACAGTTCCCACTCAAGGTAACGAATTGTTTGATTCCTTAGTTATCGAGAGGTGTACTTAAATGTTATAGGAAGATGATAGATATGTAGCTGCAACACCAAACCGTAACCCCAGATTTTGTTATCATCTGTTTTCTGATCGGTTCCCGCCATAGAAGTAAATTTAAAAACGACATTTACTGCAAATGGGCTCGTAAAAGAAAACTTCAAGCAAAGAAGGCTACATATGCGTTGTCACATCTGTAGTATAAGATGAAATGCCGCACTGGCTCCCTATATCGTTAAGATTACACAGTATTGCAAGCAGCGCTCTATGTAAAAATAGGTAAGAGGGACCTAACTACAAAAATTCATAGGCAAAAAAGTAGTCGTACGACATAGTTAAATAAAAAATAATATTAAGAAGTTTGTGAAGTTCCGATACGCGTCGGGAGTAGCTATTTTCAAAAATACTATCTGTTTCATACCACTTGCTCCATCTCCCGTATCGTGTGATAGAGAGTGTTGCAAATCTTGGAGCAATCAATTCCTTTTTGAAATATCGTTTCGGGCGATAACGTTTTCATCCCCCCCCCCCCCTAATCTTTTACGAAATGACTCTCTCATTAGATTCAGCATACCTTTGTCTAAGTCTGTACGTTTTTTGGTGATTCAGTTTAAAATAATGAAAAAAAAAAATAAAAACGTTCGATGAAGTTTTTAAATCAAAAATATAGATATTTAAATGCTAATAACTCATATCGTACGCAATATTTCTTAAAATAAAAACCTAAGGGCCTTTTTATCATTATATTTACAACATTTCCATAAATATATGAAAATTTAACTTCTTTTTACGGAAAAAAAAGTTTTCACTTTTTGTATAAAGGTTTACAGATCTCCTATTAATGCAAGCACTAGACATACAGTAAAACAATTTTCACGGATTTTTTCGCGTTTATTATTTACTTATTTTTATCTTAAACTTTTCACTAATACTTAGAGATGACTAAAGGAGCCTTAACTCCCTGGTGTTATTGACCGTTAAGCATGTGATGCATTAGTACTTAAAACTGTAATTAATCATTTCAGCGGTGTTGGCGGAGATCAAACTCAATGTAATTGCATGCTTAAATTGACACCGAATGCTTTAGCTTTCAAGCTATTCATAATATCGCAGTTTAGAAGAACATCATGGGAAACCTAAATGTCTGAAGTAAGGTACTTTAATATGCACCATAATCCTCTCGGAAAAAAGAGAAGACCTGTTCCCAGTAATGGAACTTTATAGACTGTATTTTTTTTATCTATATGGTTTAGCTATCCCTCGTAGTATTATTTTGAGTGTATTTCTAAGAATATTCTTTTGTATTAACTAAGTTATTTTAATCTTCATCTTACAATCTGCATAGACCAACCACACACACAGAAGCTTATCATCATATCAATTAAGTTAATTTAGACTAACTTCGTTAAAGTTAACGATTTACCATCATACCATACTACAACATTTACCACCAGGTGGAATCGTAGTCAAGCTCTGGCTTAAAATAAGTAAAAGCAGTTTAATAAGGTTATATTGAATAATAATTTATCAATGTTCTCGTAAATGATTCAATCAGACAAATCATATCTAATTGAAATCAAAAAATTGAGCAAACATTTGTCGATTGAAATTTTGAAGCTCCTGTCCTTAAGAAATCTAAAATTATGTACAACATGTTTCAAATAAATTCAAGTGATTGAAAGAAAATCGGTAAATATTCGCAAGAAATCATTTGGAGTGGAAACGTATCCAAATATAAGTCTGTTCCATAAAATGTGGAGGTTATTCTGGAAAATTAGAATTTTGTTTTAATATTTTTTTTATCTAATGTAGATGATAAATTGAAAGATATTTTAACTTCTGGTTTAGAAAATCCCCTACCTTAAGAATAACCTGCAGAAAACCTAGGGATACTAATCTTCAAAGTAGTTTAAAATAATTTATTTTATATAAAGGAGTTGAGAAATAGCAAAGGCATGTTTATACAAGCAATAGAAGATAACACGTGTCACCTTAATTAAGGGCAATGTCTATACAATCGAGATTATCCTCGCATGACTATTTTGTGGATCAGCCGTCTCTAGCATCAGTACTCAAGCCCATTTCAAACCAGCGCGTTGTAAATTGTTATTTAACACCACAAATTTTTAAAACACTTCTTAATCCATAAAAGTATGAACCATGTTTAATTTTTACGGTGTTATTAATTTGTCAGTTAAAGAAAATGTTGAAATTAACCCTATGTCAAGATTATTCTTGATTATCATTATAAAAGGTTGGAGGTAAATTTTCTTCATATCTTATATACAAATTAAAGACATTTTTTCAAAGTTTAGTTACATTTAATTATAATGTATATGTACCATTTTGTTCGATAATTTGTTGTCACCTTGTAGGTGGTGACATAATCCCGTTGCTGTAGAAATCTTAAGATTTTTGATTAAAAAAAGTGTGACAAGTAGTATTGACAGTCCTCTTTTGATGTTAACCTAACACCACCCGGCGAATTTTGAAGAGACCGAAACAGGTGAAAATCTGAGGGTGCCATATCAAACCTATATGGTAGATGATTTAACACTTCCCAACCAAGCTCTCTCAATTATTGCTGAGTGGTGAAATATGTGTGTGGTCTGGCGTTATCATGACGAAAGGCCACTGCTTTTCTGTTGATCATTTCCAGCCGTTTCTTCTCAATTTTTTTGCTTGAGTCTCATTACTTTTTGGCAGGACAGATCCTAATCGATGATTTTGCACATTGAAATACGTACACCCCTCCACACCACCAGAAAACCACAAACCGCCGTGTTGCGTTAACTATTGTACTTTTTTTTAATAAGATAATAGATGTACCTCCAATTTATATTTTATTGCATGTGTGTGTAGAATATGATGTATAGATATAGGTATAGAACTTTTTCATTTGGATGTTTGTTCTTCAATCACGATTGAACGGCTGGACGGATTCTAATTAGACTTTGCATAGAACTCGATATCGATGGGAGGGTTTATGAGCATCGGTACGTATATATCCACTAGTTTTAAATTGAGATAAAAGTAACAAAATCTCTTTTTTCATTTTTTTTTAAATACCTAAAGTATACAATATGTTCGTGTGTATCTCAATATAACACAAATTTGTCTGATAAACGATGACTAGATTTTACTCGAAATATAAAATCTTTTGACTATAACGTAATATCCAGCCTCCTCTTTTATAACGAGACCTTTGAGCAGTGTCGTGTGAAATTACAGGCTCCTGTTGCGACGGACAGTTCAATTTGTATTACAAGTCACTTTTTGGTTAAATATTAAATAAGTCCATTCATCTGGTAACCAAAATGTATCGAAAAGTTACAGCCTATATACGTCCCACTGCTGGGGCATAGGCCTCCTCTCATTTCTGAGAGGGTTTTAAGGCAAGTAAATGCCCGCCGCGCTGCCCCAATGCGTATTGGCGGCGTTCACATATCTTCGAAATATTTTTTTTCTCAATTCTCAGACATGCAGGTGTAGCGGTGGAAGGAAAAGGGGAGATCTCCCACCGGGCAAGGTGTTCTGCCCGGGAAGCGGCCAACGCTCCATGTGGTAGTTCGTTAGCTAATCTATATATGCTGCTTTAACTTCGGAACTTTGATAACGATTTAGGCTTCAATATGTTTCGCTTGTGGCGCGACGACTGCGCTGCCAAACAGGTTTCCTTACTATGTTTTCCTTCACCGCCGAGCACATAGTAAATCAGCACTTAAAAATACAATTAACAATTTCATTGATGCCGGCGGAGATCGAACCTGGGTTGGTGGCGTACTGTGAAACTTACAGCGAGCGCTCACCATCTGACCTACCACGACTCTAAAAAAATGTATCTATTTATAGAAAATTCAAAGCATCAACTGACTTCTGTTATTAAGAGTCACATACACACTGCTTTAAATATCACTATGATGGAATGTTATATCATTACCATCATCAGTATAAAATCTCTTCAAAAATCCACTTTTTAACATTGGTCTTCCCCAAGGAATGTCACGAAACACGGTCCTGGGCCACCTGCATCCATAGACTTCCTGCTCGTCTTACAAGGTCCTCTCTGCACGTTGATGGCACCGCACTGCTAATGGCCACCCTACACTTAGCTTACCAGTACGAAGCTGCCACTCGAAATGGTTTCTTCATAAGGCATTGGTTTATAGCCATATGGTCGGCTCATTGCCACTTCACCTAAATGATCAGTTGGGCTTTATCGTAATGGTAGCACGCACAGACTATGTACTCCTTTTTTAATTTTTTGAGGAATACATGACAAAAAAATGTTTTGTAAACTCCCGTACGCTTTCCAGTCAAGTCGAATCCATCAGTAGGCCTCTTGGTCGCCCATCCGAACGGGTTCCCGCCTTGTCGTGGCGGGGGCATTTAGTAGCCGTGGATTAATCACCCGCGGTGAACAAAGAGGCCCTTGGCTGGCCCGTGGTGTAGGGTCGGCCCGAGGTGGCCACACCGAGTGAGCTTGGCGACCCCACTTCCGATGTGTGTTGGTGGGTCGTAGCGAGAGGGATTCCCTCCCTTCCTGCTGCTGCAGCCGATGTGGAGTCGCGGGGGAAGAGGAGTGTTGGTATGGTGATATGCCACTAGCCCTTTTCTCTACGACTATGACAGGATTACACCGTTGATGCGGTGGTGTTGGGGCCGCGGGGGGAGATGAGTGGTGGTATTTCGAGGTACCACTCTCCCTACTCTTCACAGCCGGAACTTGGTTGGCGGCGGAATAAAAGATCAGATTCACCACTCGGGTCTGGAAAGCGGGTGCTACCGAGCGCTCGATTTTCCTGGCTTCCACTTCCATCGTTACTCACACTTACGACATGAACGAGCTATGCGTCAAAGAACTCCCGTTTTTAAACCTCAGATAATTCTACAATATCTCTACGCAATTTTATGTCTTTTTTCTTCCAGCACCGTGCTTTTCTCGTTAGTCATCAAAGTGCATGCGATATACGTTGCCAGGTCACGTCGCCGTAAGTTTCTCTGCACCGATTGTTCGCAACAGGAAGAGGTGTAATATATGAAGGATATATAAATATTGTATATATGAAAATATAAATATATATATATATATATATATATTCGGGTAATAATTGCCTCACCAGCCCAATATATGACAGCAATTATTCCTATATATATATATATATATATATATATATATATATATATATATATATATACACCGGCACAATTAGCGGAACAGAAAAAAAATGAGATTATGAAATAATAACGCATATATTTGACGAAAATGTAATTAGACACAAAATAACAAATTGATTAACATCTTTTAACAACGACTTTGAAAAGTCTTCGTTATCTTTTATTGAAAAATAAAGAAATTTGATATAAGTGAAATTTTTAGATGATTATGAACCATCACATAAAATAAATAAAAGTAAGCATTAAATGATTTAACAATAAAATAAAGCAAAATTAATAACGAGTGTTTCCCCCTCTTGCTCTGATTACGGTTTCCATTCGTCTGGGCATGCATGATTATGTTATCGATGATTTCTTGAGGCAACCGCTCCCACTCCTCAAGTAATGCGTTTTCAAGTTCATTCAGATTCTTGGGGGGGGGGTGGCATTCTGGATTTAACCCTTCTTTTTTACAAGTCCCAGACATACTCTATCGGATTCATATCGGGGGAATTTGCTGGCCACTGCATCAGCGGTATACCTACGTGGCTCAGATATGCCTGTACCGATCGTGCACTATGAGCACGAGCATTATCTTGCATTAGAATAAAGTCGTCACCAATAAATGGGGCAAATGGTACAACATGTTCTTCTAAAATGTCTCTGATGTATCGATCTGCTGTCATGGTCCCTCCTGTGACTGTCACTAACTTCGTGCGAGCTCCCAAACATATCCCTCCCCAAACCATAATCGAGCCGCCACCATAAGCCACTGTGTGTTCAAAATTAGACTGTATGTGGCGTTCTCCTTTGCGTCTCCATATTCGCTGTCTCCCATCGATCTGTTTTAAAAGAACTCTGCACTCATCAGTAAAGAGAACCTGCTGCCATTCGTTCAAATCCCAATGACGATGTTCTCGCGCATAGCTTAATCGGTTTACGCGGTGACGTCTCTCAAGTTTTGGGCCTTTGGCAGGTATATAAGACCCTAAACCAACTTCTTTAAATCTCCTGCGAACTGTACGCTCACTTACTCGTACTCCTCGAACGTCTTCCAGTTCATTTCGAGCTTGTACAGCCGTTAATCGCGTATTCCTACGAACTCCAAGTTGTAAAAAACTGTCATCTCGCCTCGATGTACATCTTTTTCTACCTTGACCCCTCCTCCTCACAAGAGAATTAGACGATCTGTACCGCTGGATGCTGCGATGAATCGTTGATACTGGTCGACGAAGCCTTGAGGCAATCGATCTGTAGGTATGGCCATTTCTTCTCATTTCATCAGCCCTAATGATTTTCAGTGATGTTAAGTCACGCATAATAAAGAGCTTTTAATAAACAAAATTGCCTATAGAATAATAAATTTATAAAAAACCATTAAGTGCAATTTTTCAAAAAAATTACAATTACGTAGTTATTACTCGAATAAGTTGACAAAACGTATTGTTCGGGAAAATAAAACAAATGAATGAAAAAAGTGTATGTCATCTAATTTTCTATTTTCAAATTTGACAATAAATTAAAAAAATATCATAACTGGCCAGTTCCTCAAGTAAAAGATTTAAAAATCCTGCTTTTTTTGTGTTCCGCTAATTGTGCCGGTGTCTATATATATATATGCCACGCAGCGGCAGTCTAGTTACAATAGACCAATACCGCACGAGGGACATTGTGTCCTTCGCCACCCGCTTTAATATTTATTATCACCGGACATTAAGTCCTATTAATTTCACAAATGTGACGCGCTTTCCGCGATTACAATAAGTCGAGAGTTATGGAATGTGTGACGTCCCAGAACTGATCTAAGAGTGCGTGCGCTGACCCACGTGGTGACCTGCTGTGTTAGCTGAGACGCCGGGAGGAAGGCGAGGCAGCCCTTCACAAGGTCAGTGCGTGCATTCCACTCTCATCCACTTTTCTTGCTCCGTTTGTTGTATGTATTAAATAAGGTCCTGTGCAGTACAGTACAGTACAGTACAGTATCCTGATAAGTGATAAATATAATAAAAATATTTTTTATCACGAATTTAAGGATTTTTTATATGAAGGATCGTCGAAAAGGACAGAACAACGTCTGCCTGGTCAGCTAGTATATAAACACTTTATGAAACATCGTACAAAATGTTTTACTTTAACAACAAAATCTCTGAATAATTTTGTCTATCAACAAGTATAAAAATGTTTGAATACACAAAACCTGTTCAAAAAGGGTTATTATATTAAGAAGTAAATGAATTAAATAATCTCTAGGAATTATGAAAAATAATTTAGTAAAATTTCTGTGGAAACTAATTTTTTATTGGTTTTTGCCAGAACAGAGTTATTTTCCGTTGTAAAATAGATTACTGACTTTCAAAAATTAGTAATGATATACATTTGTATGAATAATATTATAGTCTATTTGATTATTAATATTATAGTTTATATTATGACCAGTGGTAAATAAAAATGACATTCAATAAGTATTATGTAACAAACCTAGCAAGCTAAAAGCATAGCAAAGTGTCGAAGCAATCAGCTTTTTTATGAGCAATCAGTTTCAAAATAGGAGGTTTAGATGTCTGGGTGATCAGTAATCGATTGCTGAAAAGAGAATTTGAAAATTCGAAACCGTTCTCGAGATAATCGTAGGACAGACAGACGGACAGACATCGTGAAATCAATAAGTGTCTTCGCAAGCTTCGCCACTTAATAAGTGTCTTCGCAAGCTTCGCCACTTAATAATAAATATTGAATAAAAATCATTCTATTTTTTCTTATAAGTATAAAATCCTAATCATGTACTGACAGTATCTCTGTTAAATTATAATTTTTGTTTTTCAATTCTTTGATCTTTCATTTCCTTGGCAAGAGATTTTTTCTATTTTTAGAACTGTTAAATATTGGTTTGTACATTTTAAAAACTATTCAGTAAGTGATTTTGTCGGTTCATTTTTTTTATAATATTTACAGGCGTTATATAAAAATTAAGGTAAGCAGTACAGCAAACTTTTCTCCTTAAAAATTTTGGCCTTTAAAACCTACTCCGATCAACTGGAATACACCTATTGCCTTCAGTTGTTGGGGCTTCTGAACTTTGGGCAGGTCATTGAATCCAAGGCCAAAGTAGCTGCAAGGAAGTTTGGAGTCGTTTTAAAGGTACGGCGATACTTCACGCCAGGACAACTGCTTACTCTATATATAACGCAAGTCAAGTCATGCATGGAGGAATAATTGCTGTCATATATTGGGCTGGTGAGGCAATTATTACCCGAATCTTTAACTTAATCGGAAAGGTTAAAAGCAATCATACTAGCCTTGAACACAGGTGCAAAGTAGCCAGTCTTTCGGAGAAAACTCCATCTACTTTCCACCATCCGACAACTAAACATCCGGCGAGTCTCCACCCTTTCGTTGTTGACAAATATTTTGCTACATTATTCGTCATGCGTACAGCAGAGAAGTAGAATAACTTTCCAGCATCTATCTCTCCATCCGATAACAGTGTGGGCATCTTAAAGGCAAGAGTAAATAGGCTTATGTTAAGTCAGTGCGCTTCACCGTCTTAGACTAGATCATCACTCACCATCAGGTGGGACTGTAGTTAAGCGCTGGCTAAGAATAGTAAAAAGCTCCTACTCTAGCCCCTGTTTCAACACTGGTTCGCTTTTAGCAAAACGCATCGTGACAAAGATCGAAACGATTTCCTAGGTAATATAATATTTTGTATCGTGTAAAATAGCCTATAGAATGTATTCATCAACATCATCATCATTACAGCCTTTCATAAGTCCACTGCTGAATATGGGCCTCCCCCAAGGAATGCCACAAAGCACGGTCCTGAGCCACCTGCATCCATCGACTTTCTGCATGTCTTCCCAGGTCGTTACGCCATCTCGTTGGGGGTCGGCCTACACTTCGCCTACCAGTACAAAGCTGCCACTCGAGAACCTTCCTTCCCCATCGGTTGTCGATTTTTCGAGCTATATGGCCGGCCCATTGCCACTTCAGCTAACTAATCCTGGGCTATGTCGGTTACTCGGGTTCTACTGCGGATATCCTCATTTCTAAGTTTATCACGCAGAGAAACCCCGAGCATATCCCTCTCCATAGCTCGCTGAGCGGCCTTGAGCTTTCTCATACGGCCAGCAGTGAAGGACCACGTCTCAGATTCGTAAGTCATCACTGGCAACACGCGCTGGTTGTACAATTTCGTTTTAAGGTTTTGAGGTATGTCTGACGAGAATATGTGTCGTAGTTTCCCGAACGCTGTCCAGCTGAGTTGAATCCGTCGATTTACCTCTTGGTCGAAGTTGGACTTACCTAGTCGGACTATTTGTCCCAGATAAACATAATCGTCAACAACTTCGAGCTTAGTGCTCCCAACAACTACCGGCATAGGTGTGAAATGGACATTAAACATGATCTTTGTTTTGTCCATGTTCATCTTAAGACCTATCCGTTGGGAGACACTACTGATATCATTGAGCATGGTGCTTAGGTCCTCCAGCGATTCTGCCATAAGGACTATATCGTCGACAAATCCAAGTTGAGTGATGTACTCGCCATTGATGTTATTACCGTGTCCTTTCCAGTCCAGAAGCTTGAAAACGTCTTCCTATGCAGCGGTGAAGAGTTTCGAGGATATACCGTCACCCTGCCTTACACCTCTCTGCAATTAGATAGGTTTCGTACTCTGGTTCTATACTCGGATAGCCATCGTAGCCCTACTGTACAAGCACTTCAGCACTTTGATATACCTACAGTCAACTTGGCACTGCTGCAGGGACTGCAGCACCGCCCAAATTTCGACGGAATCAAAGGCTTTTTCATAGTCCACATACGCCAGGCATAGTGGCAAATTGTACTCCTCGGACTTCTGTACAACTTGCCGGAGGGTATGTATGTGGTCTATGGTGCTAAAGCCATCTCGGAAACCAGCTTGTTCGGTAGACTGAAAGTCATCATGTCTGCGTGCAAGACGATTCGTAATGACTCTCGAAAACAGTACGTAGACACGGCTAAGAAAGGAAATCGGTCTGTAGTTCTTCAAAAAAGCGTTGTCACCTTTCTTGAAGAACAAGACCACCGCACTTCTGCTCCATGCCTCCGGTGTAATGCCACCATGGAGGACGGAATTAAAGAGCCTCTGAAGGACTTCCTGTACTGATTTTTCACCCATTTTTCAAAGCTCCGCTGTAATTCCATCCTCGCCTGGGGCCTTGCCGTTTTTAAGATGTTGGAGAGCCATTCTAATCCCGCACAGACTTACGTCCGGGATATATTCGGAGTAGTGTCGGATAAGACTCGCTCTTGGATCATTAATCACACTTGCGTGTGACTCCAACGATAACGTGTACAGCTGTCCATAGAACCTCTCAATCTCACTCAAAATCTCAGGTGTCCCGAAAACGCTGCTGCCACACTCGGTCTTCAGCTTTGACAGTTGGCTCTTTCTGGCAGACAGATCTCTGGCAAAGAATTTGGAGCCTTGGTTCCGCTCGATCGCTTCTTCAATACAAACTGTATTGAAGTTGCGTAAGTCCCGCCGCATGCATTTGGAGATATGTCTGTTCAGTGGCCTGTATACTGTCAAATCTGTTGAAGATTGTAGCTTCATATCCCATCTAACAGCCACTAAATATAAATAATAATAGTACGTACTGAAAGTAAATAGTATAAATTTTCTTGTCATGAGTGTCATTTTCATGGGTTTCGAGAGTGTTGAAGCTGATAAGGTTGTCGAAAGGTAAATCCAAGATGGCATCTGCAATAGGTATCAACTTTTTCACCATGGGTGTCATTTTTATGGTTTTCGATGGTTTTCAAGCCGATAGGGTTGTCGAAATGTAAATCCAAGGTGGCGGCTAAAATAGCCATGAAATTTTTCATTATGGGTATCTTTTTCATAGGTTTCGAGGGTGTTGAAGCTGATGGGGCTGTGTAAATGTAAATCCAAAATGACGGCTGCAATTGGTATCAATTTTTCATCATGGGTGTCATTTTTATGGTTTTCACAGGTGTTGAAGCTGATAGTACTGTCGAAGTGTTATTCCAAGGTGGCGGCTGAAACAGGTATCAAGTTTTTTATAATAGGCTTTATTTTCATGGGTTTCGAGGGCGTTGAAGTCGATAATGCTGTCAAAATGTAAATCCAAGACGGCGGCTGAAATAGGTATCAATTTATTCGTCATGGGTGTCATTTTCGTGGTATTCGAGGGTGTTGAAGCCGATAGGGCTGTCAAAATGTAAATCCAAGATGGCGGCGGCAATAGGTATCAATTGTTTCGTCATATTTAAATTGTATTTGTTAGCTAGTTATTTAAATTCGATTGATTGATCACTACAGAACCAAAATGTAAAAAAAAACAATATCAAAAATGTTTAAAGTTACAACCCTATTCATTCAATGTAGCGTAGTAATATCGCGTAGTAATGTCTTCAACTAGGCTTAGTTTCTGTTCTGTCCATATTTCTAATGTCGTAAAGTATTCCGGCTACCGTACGCATGTTAATTTCACGGACTCTAGATAAATCTACTTCAACGTTAAGTAAAACTTATTACTCACATAATCCGCCACACGGCGATCACGCATCGTTAAACATTAAATTTCAAAACATTTTTGACGTTAAAGACGACTCAACACGACGATGAATCCGTTAACTGAGGAAAAACATTCTATAGTAAGAGGAAATGCAGGTCGAGTGACTTGAAAATTAGTATTGCATGCCGTAAGCGCTAGGCGTGCCGGTATGTTCTACTAGGGCCTAAAAATTAAGATTCCAACGTTTTGTCGCATGAAATCGTATCTAGCAAGTGATATAAAAAGCACATTGTCAGAAATATAAATTATTGTTGAACTTACTAATATTTTTTTTAAATCGATTAATTGCTATTTTTTCACCAAAAAAGGGGTTTAGTGGCCTATGGTGTGAATACATCAAGTCCACATGGTATCGTAAACACGATAACTTTTGAAAATATCAATTATTCAAGTCAATATATTTTTTAAACTCTTCATCTATCATGTGGGAAGCCATGAAATATAAATGGCAGTTAAATTTTTTTTTTTAATAATTAATTTTTTTTCGGCTAAGAAATGGCGAAATTTTCGGTGTTTTAAGCAGACTTGTACTAATATATTTTACTAAATAGACATTTTTTCACTCCGTCATTCCCACAAAACATACATATTATATAACTGGTCATTCCGGCCTCGGCCGACGTCGTGAGTGGATACCGTATCGCTTGTTTTCAGCGAAAAAGATCGACGTAGAAATACGAAATATTCCAAAAACCAAATTTGATACATACTTAACCAAGGTAAGATATTATTATTATTTTATAATCACAGATTTTTATTAGAATATTTAGTTTCTCTAAAAGCACGCAGGATTTATATATAAATATATGTACTTATACGTCTAGGTCTTTATAGACCTGAAAGTGTACTTCGGTATCTGCTTATGGAACTCCTCGACGGAGAGAACTAGATGTGCCGAGTTTGGGCTCATTTTGTTAGTTATGACAAGATCTTACCTCCGAACTTGAGAGAGTGACTTGAAAGTGCACTTTGATGACTGCTACTGGAACTCTTTGATGAGGAGAACTAGTTATGCCGAGTTTGGGCTTGTTTTGTTAATTATGATGATTTTTTACCTCCGGACTAGATAGAGTGACTTCAAAGTATACTTTGATCACTGCTACTGGAATTCTTTGACGAATAAAACTACAAATTACATTTTTTTAATAAATTTTTTCAGTCTCATATGAGCATTATGTCATGTGTCATGCACTTTTGGATTTTACAAACTTTTTTTTTAATTGAAGTTTGACGTAAAATTATCGTAAAATTGTAAGTATAATAAGGTTATTAGTGAAAACATGTGTGTATTCAAACTACTATAAAAAATTCCGTATAATCATGTATAAAAAAAATGTTATATGTAATTTTTTTAATGCGCTTAGGGCATGCCCAATTGGATTTACCAATTTTTATTTTTTTTATTGTGTTTCAGTTGTTCCATCAGGTAGACTGTGAGTTCGTTTGCCACATCATTTATATAAAAAAAACCGATGTCAATACAATAACTATGTCCTAATATTGTTACTAGGGTCGTCATCAATGGTTGTTATAAGTTTATTTCCAATTTTAATATTTTTAGTAGTTGAATTTCTTTTACTAACGTAGAAATACCTTTTTAGTTTTTCTTGCAAGCTTAAGTACTAGTTAAATAAATTTAGGCACACAAAGTGTCTACTTCCTTCTGAGCCCGTATTTGCTGAGCAATTAGGGATTCTTTCTGAATGCTTTAACTGAATAAAAATCACTCTTAGAAATATTTAGTACAAATATTTCTTTATATCAAAGCTTTAAACTTGAGTGAGGAAACAAAGAGCAAAACAAATCTATTTTGAAATTAATTTACTAAAAAATAAAACAAAATTACAAAACACCTATGTGCGTTATTAGAATCAGTATTCAAACGTATAGAAATAACTTTACTTCAGAAAACTTGCAAATAAACATTTATTTAAATTTAATGTAATTTTTTATGTTCTAGTTGCAGTAACCACAGGGTTTTTGCTCTATGTTTTATAATATATCTAATACCTTTAAACGAAGAATTCTTGTACATACATATATAATCGGAATCTCAGAAATAGCTCCAACAATTTTCATGAAATTTTGTATGCATTGGGTTTCGGAGGCGATAAATTGATCCAACTAGGATTCTTCTTTAGAAAATGTCATTTTATCCGTGTTTTCAAGCAATGAAAAACTGCTTTAATATCATTACAATACGAAGGTAAATTTCGCCACTATCTCCAAAGCTATAATATTTAACAGTGGTAGAGCCACGCGGCAGCTTTTGCTGTCGCACGGATGGGCCGGCTCGAACCGGGGTGGTACCACGACCTCACAGAAAACCAGCGTGAAGTAGAGGTTTACCTCTGTGTTTCGCTTGGTGAGTGCAGGTGGCCGGAGGCCCTTTTTTACTGGAAATGAGGCATTCTATCTTAGTCCTCACGAGTGAAAACGCATCTACATTATGATTTGTTATAGAGGATAGATGTAGATGTCTATGGGCCGCAGCAACCACTTACCATCAGGTGGACTGTGTGCTCGTTTGTCACCCTTATCCTATAAAAAAAAAGCTCAGGTGTGAAATCGGGCGGTCCCGAAACCAGACGTCCCCGCTTCGAGTCCTGATATATCCAAACCGATTATATTTTCCCTTCTTTCTTTTGTGAGATAAATAATATTCGGAGCCATTTATCAACGCATCTAATTTGTATCTAAGTATATTTTTTTAAATAAATATGAAAACAATGACCGAGCTTTAAAAAAAGTACATTATTAAAGAAACCGACATTGTGCGAATATTTTTATCCTATTAGCGATGTTTCGGTACAAACATAAAGGTCAAATCAGTAACTCTTTATCGATAATCAACTTAAACATAAACTGAAAAATATGTATCCTCCTGACATCTATTGTAATAATACTGTTATTTTTGTAATTGAAATATAATTTCCAAAAACATAATTTCCAAAAAAAAAATACTGAGCAAAGATCGGTCATCCAGGTACTGTAGTCCTATTAATCGTTGAAACGTCTATTAGTGATCGCGTAAGTTCTTTACGATTTGAAAGATTGAAGTCATGTTATTTAAAACACATGGAAATTCTATTTGTGAAGACCATAATTCAAAGTTATGCTAGAATACGATAGGTCTAGATATTGTCAATTTATTAACAAAGTTTATGAACCAAAATGAACAAAATTCACCGCATTATAATATTTTAAGTTTTACTCTCTGAAATTTGTTTTTATCACTTTTTGGTATAAAATAAAATACATATATATTTATATATAATAATAATGCCTTCTCACTCATTTTATTGAGGACGCTGGTGACTAAGAATCGTTAGTTCAATGGCTAAGTGTTTAGCTCAGCTCTGACGGTTCGAATTTCGCTAGAGACAAGTGTTTAATGGTGTACAATAAATAACTATTAAAGGTGTTTCTTTATTTGCTGTTTATGCATATAAGCCAGCTTCACAATTCAGAAAAAAGATTGTGTATGACATAATGACAAGTGAACATCTTTGTATTTAGGGGTCATCTGCATTATGATTCTTAATCAAAAACGGATATAGATTTCTATGGACGACAATATTCGTTTACTATCAGATCGACTGCGGTAACAACTGATAATGTAAATAATCGAAGATGGCCAAAACAAATGCATGAACTAGCATGGTCCTTAGACGTATTAGTGAGTTTGTGACTGATGTCTTTAATTTGTTTGTAACAGCTCGAGGTTTAAAAAGAAAGAAAAGTTACAAATGTTTATCTAGTAAGATATTTCAGTAGATTTACTAAACTTCTGAAATGAGAAAACCAATCATAGAAAGATTGAGAGAGAGAGATAGAGAGAGAGAGAGAGAGAAATAGGAAGAGAAACAGAGAGAGGGACAGAGGAAGAGAAAGAGAAATAGAAAAAGAAAGAGAAAAAAAGATGAAATAAAATCTGAGATCAATAGAGTCAAGTTTCATATTTATGATTATTAATGGGTGTAATTTGCTGTATGAACTAGCTGCTGGTTATCATGAAGATAATAATGTATTAGTTTTACACGGAAATCTAAGCCAATTCTAAATAAATATCACTTTGACGGATTAGAAATCAGCCGAAAAGTAAGTGTTAGGGATTTAGGCGTAAATTTTGATCATAAAATGATACTATCCGAACACATTGATTACGTGATCAGTAAAGCCTATAAAAATCTTGGCTTTGTTCTTCGCATCTGTAAACCATTCTCGAATACGAATGCAAATAAAATGGTTTATTTTGCGTATGTCAGAAGTGCTAGTTCTATATGGTTTCCACAGTACAATGTCTACAAAAGCCGCCTTGAGCGTATTCAAAAAATATTTGTTAATCACCTTAACTTTCGCTGTCGGAATAAAATCGATACTTACACAGACAGTTGCACTGAGCACGATCTCTTATCTTTGGAACACAGGCGCATTTTGCTTGACATGGCTTTGTTATATGATATAATAAACAGTAATATTGACTGGCCATATCTTGTCTCAAGAATCACCTTTCGTACTACAAAATTCCGCACCCGCAATACTACATTGTTACAGACTCCCTGGCATCATTCAAACTACTGTCGAAACGCTGTTCTTTCGCGGCTTGCAAGTACATATAATGAACAATTGGGACACATTGACCTCTTTGCGAAATCTTAACTTACGTTTAAAGATTACATCAAGAAAACTATTAAGAAATAGAGCAGTTGAAGTTAAAATCACATACAATCATATATTCTCTCGTCTATTTTTTCTATATGTAATTTTGAGGCTACTAATTTAAATATAAGTACTTAAGTTATTTTATTTAATATATATTATAATTATTTATTTGTATTATGTTTATATATATATACATTTAATATGTATATATACATAAGTAAATATATATATATATATATATATATATATATATATATATATAATATATATATATATATATATAAAGGTAATGTAATATATCATTCTACCTGACTATCTCTCCTGATCTGTAAACTTATGACCACCTTCATTACATTGAATTGCTTATAATTTATCTATAAGATTGTTCTTCTTTCCTATTCTTCTAACAACAATACACCTACCATCAAGCAATATAAGGGAAACCTGTTATTGGCCATACTTTTAGTTTGTTACATTAATGTTAATATTTTCTATATAAGCTGTTGGTTTTCTAAATAAATAAATAAGAAAAGAAGATAACTATTTTGAAGCCGAAGGATTTTTGATATATTCACTAAAATTATAAAATGTATTAAAAACCTAATATTTTATCATTTAACTAATGCCATCAATTTATACCTTCAAGACGGCATCCTTCCAGAATCTAAAATTGCAAAGACTAGTGCTAGATATAAATCTGGTGATAAAACAGATCCTAATAATTATTGCGTAATATCGGTATTACCGGTGATGTCTAAAATATGTGAAAAAGTTGTATACAACCGTCTAAATAATTACTTAAACTCAATAAATTTCCATCACAAAACAAGTTACGGATTCTGGCAATGTTTTAATACACTTTCAGCAATAATAGACATAGTTACTCATATAGAAAAACAATTTACATACGAAAAATAGCTGTAGGATTATTTATCAATATAAAAACGTGACCATGGGTTGCTGTAAAGCACTCGAACTGTCGGGAATAAAAATAATAAAATAAACGCGATAAAATCGGTAAAAAACAGTTTTATTCAAGATATAAAAATCATTCGACACAATAAGTCACGATTTTCTTTTATAAAAATAGCATTGCATTGGTGTTAGAGATATAGCACTTAGCATATTTATGTCATACATTACTAACAGAAGTTAAGTAGTAAAAATGGGGGCTTATTAAAGTAGCCCAAAACCAATTACATGTGGCGTTTCACAGGGATCCATATTGGGCCCCTTGCTATTCCTGGTTTAAGTTAATAATTTATTTGAACTCCACTTAAAAAGATAAACCACTTTATACGGTGATAATACTTGCCTGTTTTATTTTGGTATCTCAATTGATACAATTACTGAGGATGTACGAAATGACCTCAAACTTTTACACAGGTGGTTCCAATCTTATCCTTACCATTAATATCTATAAGACCAGCTATATCGCATTTAGTGCTTACATGAAATTAAACCATAATTATGTGCCTTTTTTGACCAAAAGGTCAATCGACGGATTCAACTCGGCTGGGCAGCGTTCGGGAAGCTACGACACATCTTCTCGTCAGATATACCTCAAAACCTTAAAACGAAATTACACAACCAGTGCGTGTTGCCAGTAATGACTTACGGAACTGAGACGTGGTCCTTCACAGCTGGCCGTATGAGGAAGCTCAAGGTCGCTCAGCGAGCTATGGAGAGGGCTATGCTCAGAGTTTCTCTGCGTGATAAACTTAGAAATGACGATATCCGCAAAAGAACTTGAGTAACCGACATGGCCCAACGGATTAGTAAGCTGAAGTGGCAGTGAGCCGGCCATATAGCTCGAAGAACCGACAACCGATGGGGAAGAAAGGTTCTCGAGTGGCAGCCTCGTACCGGTAGGCAAAGTGTAGGGTGACCCCCCACGAGATGGAGTGACGACCTGGTAAGGCATGCAGGAAGTCGATGGATGCAGGTGGCTCAGGACCGTGCTTTGTGGCGTTCCTTGGAGGAGGCCTATGTTCAGCAGTGGACTTATGAAAGGCTGTAATGATGATGATGATGATGTGCCTTTTAACGTCAATGGCACACACAATACATAAAACTGAAAGGGAGAAATATCTAGGTTTGATTTTGATGAAAACTTGACATGAAAACCACATCACGACTTAAAGTAAAATATACTTTATTGTACACTAAGGAACATATTACAGTATTTATATATTTACAGGGACATTGGTACAACAGGCGGCCTTATCGCTAAAACAGCGATCTCTTTCAGGCAATCTTAGGGCGGAGGATACTATTTTTAAAAGATAGCGGAAGGGGTGTACAGAATATAATAAAGAAAGATAAATAGAAGAACATAAGTGATTAAAGGGGAAAAAAAGTGAATGACGACAGGTAGTAACTTAAGGGGAAAGGTAATAAAGTTTTAATTTATTTCTAAATATACGTAGTAAATTATAATCATTGTCAGGACTTTTGCGTTGCACTACTTGATCTCTTCCATATGATATCTGCCACATTATATATAATTCATCGCATTTAGATTACTTAATTGAAGTATGGAGTTTAGATGCAAAGACAAACAAGGAAGTGATACAAATTGCCAAAAACAACGTTTTTAAAACACTATTTAGTTTGATTTTACAACCAACAAGCGAAATATATAAAGAAACAAAAATATCTAATATAACACAAAATTGTAAATGTAATACTGGTCTTTTTAAATTTAATATAAAATGATACATAGTCAAATAACCTTTAAATTATAGTAGTCGCTACATAAACGATATTTATTTTAAGAAAAGCATGAAACGTTATTCTAAATACTCCGCGAACAAATTACGGGAAAAAGATTAATATATTTGAGGGAGTACGACAAGAGTACCAAAGTAAATAAAGGAGGCAAGAACAATAAACTTTTTAAAAATCTATTAAAACATTTTTTTCTATAAATACTTAGTAACTGCGCTCACGTAATTATTCTAGTGCAATATTCTGTAGATCTGTATCTTTCCGTTACATCAGTTATATTTACCCAGTTTTTATGTACGAGTATTAGCTAAATAATAACGCCTAATGTTCATTGTAAAAGTTATAATACGGTGAATATCAAATCAAATATGAAATAAGTTTAAGAAAATGAAACCTGGTATATTAGATTATAGACATAATAAGTGTTAGAATTACAATACCATATTACGTTTTACGATCACTAAATTATGTGCATAAACTTTATAACAATGTAAATTTCTCATGTAAGTAAATGTTTTAATTATTTTAAATAATAAATGACTTTGAAACCGTAATTCTGTGATAATTGTACGTGGTACAGCCATGCTGCAGCTATATTAGTAGTATAGTTGTAGCCCGAACGGGTCGGCTCGACAGGAGAAGGAGCACGCTCTCACATAATACCAGCGTAAAATGGCAGCTTGACACTGATGTGTTTCGTATGGTGAGTGTAGAAAACCGGAGACCCTTTTTTACTGAAAAAGGGACATTACATCTTAATCCTCACGGGTAACGACGCATCTGCATTTTGATTCTTTATTGAGGATAAATGTAGATGTCCATAGGTCACAGCAACCTTTTACCATCAGGTGGACTGTGTGCTCGTTTGTTACCCTATAGCATAAATATAAAAAAATCGAGAGAAGAACGGCTTAAACTAAATACCTTTTAGATTCCAAGTGCTAGTCCATTATCTTACTTTGATAACGGTAATAAAATTATTTTTATTTAAAATTTAATGTTACAAAAATAAAAATATAACTTTTAAATTACAAAACTATAAGTTTCACATTTCTAAGAAAACCACTCAGTCGTTTATTGGAAGTTACGTCAAGCAATTGACAATTAAAATTATTACACATAACCTTATTATTTTTGATTCTAACGATGGACGGACAGTACCACAATCAAATTTGTAGACATGCAATACGCTCGTTTACAGACACACCCATGCCTTCTACAACAAATGAATTCGTGTTCGTTAATCTTTTCAAATGAAAGTGTGAATTGTAAACGATTTTTACTGAAGCTCCAATTAAATTTTGTGTTTTTTGTATTATATTCTTAATAATTTTACATAGAAACTGTTGGCTGGTGAAAAACATTTTATACATACATACATACATAAACACTCACGCCTGTCACCCAGAGGGGTAAGCAGAGACTATGGACTTCCATTTGGCACGATCCTGACAGACCTCTCTCGCTTCCTCTACATCCATATACCTACGCATACACACTCGTCGGTTAAAGGTACTCTTGATTTGGCCCATTTTCAATATATCGCCAATTTGGTCGATAAACTTTCGCCTAGGGCGACCCTTCCCGACTCTGCCGTTCACCTCTGCAACATAAATTTGCTTTGTCACTCTTTCCTCATTCATTCTTTCTACATGACCAAACCACCGAAACATTCCTTTCTTAATCCTGGTCACAACATCATCTTGCAAACCACTTATGTAAAAAAAAATATTTAAAACTTTTTCTCTGGGCGATAAAATCCGTAAATAGATAACCAACAAACAGTATAACCAGGGTAACTGACATAGCTTAAATTATCAGTAAGCTGAAGTGGTAATGGGGCGGCCATATAGCTTAAAGAGCCGAAAATGGGTGTTAATAAAAGATTCTCAAGTAACAACCTCGAAACAGTAAGTGGAGTTATGATAGCCTAGATGGAATGAAGGCGGCTCTGGATCACGTTTTTTGGCATACCTTGGGGGGGCCTACATTCAGCAGTGGGCTTATGAAGGGCTGTAATGACGGTCACGATAAATAAATATTACAGTCAAGATTTGAAACTCAAAAAATATGATTTGAAAATCTCCTAAAACTCTATTTTGACAGATTTTAGTTTAGATACTTACCATCAGGTGAACTGTGATACAAAAAATAGGTCGCTATTAAGTTGGAAAACTTTGCTGCAACTTCAGTCGAATGCTTTCATGTCTGGGCTATTAGTTTTATGATGATGACAATTTTTTTTCTACGCAATTGCGGTCTGTCCAAAGTTCTGTTTAATGAAGCTAATAAAAGTAAAGAAGGTCACATCATCTGTAAACGTAAACTATTTCTAATTTTGAACTAGATAAACATTAGGATGAAACACGTCCTACACCGAAGT
Organism: Parnassius glacialis; assembly: GCA_033319125.1. Lineage (NCBI taxonomy): Eukaryota > Metazoa > Arthropoda > Insecta > Lepidoptera > Papilionidae > Parnassius > Parnassius glacialis. The sequence continues at coordinate 38,468,326 of JAVANC010000012.1, read as the reverse complement.
ATTGCTTTGATTTAATACTACTGGTGTTTACTACTGCGCGACCTCGTGTAAATCTGATCGGATAAAATTATCGTAACTTCCTCCGAGTTTTGTGACAATACTGTAAAGATATGTGTGGTTTGATACACACCTGCGGATAATAAATATACCCATATAAAAATGGTGACTAGGATTTTCTGAACAACTGGCTAAGTAATGTTTAATATTAGGTTTTCCTTTGAAATTTCCGTTATGTTAAACTAGCCAATTTAAACTGTAATTGATTTTTTTGAGTATAAGGGTAACAAACGAGCACATAGTCCACCTGATGGTAAGTGGTTGCTATGGCTCATAAACATCTACATCTATTCTCGATCACAAATCAAAATGCAGGATAGGCAAATAATGCGTTGCCACCCGTGAGGACTAAGATGGAATACCTCAGTTGCAGTAAAAAGGTCTCTACACTCACTATATGAAACACAGCAGCGTTAAGCTGCTATTTCTTAGCTATTGCTTAGCTATGTCTTAACTTGGAATTTTAAATTGGAATTTTTTTTTGCATCGGAGGCATGTTATTCCTTTTTCAGAATATTTATTTGTTTTTTTGTTTTTTCTATCTTATTTTACTGTCTTGAACACTATGACCAAAAATGAATGATTTCTATTGGTTTTTTGTTGTTTTATTATTATACACTGACTGCGCTGATAGATAAAAAGTAAAAAGTATGAATAGCTTTTGCAGTTTTAATTTAAAAAATTCGCAAATTAATTTATTTCTGAAAAACATGCAAAAAATATTATTTAAGCGAAGTTCAAACCTCTTGGGTATGAAAAAATTGTATGAATGTATGGGTGACCAATAATTTTACAATAATGTTGGTTCCATAAAGATTTTATAGTGGTATAATTTATAAATGTATCTTTCATAAATAGTGACTTATTGCCATTAATGTAGAAAATTGTTTGCCTCCTACTCTTATGCATGCCTATCTTCGGATAAATGATCTTCTGAGCAGTCTTGTGTACCGTCGCTCGCATATTTTTGATGCGGCTGCTCTGACACGACTGCGTAGTTCGTCCAAATATCGCACAGGCTTACAGTATACTTCCTCTTTCAGAAAGCCCCAGTAAAAAAATCCAATGGATTTAGATCCGGTGAACGTGGAGGCCACAAAATTGGCCCTAGACGTCCGATCCATCTATTTGGGTATCTGCTATTTAAATATGCACGAACCGGAACAGCATAATGCGCAGGACAACCGTCATTTTGCAGCCAGTACGATTCCCTCAGCTCCTCGGGAACCTCTTGTAATAAATTAGGGAGATCATTTTGAAGAAACTCCAAATAACTTTGCCCCGTTAAATTCTCCGGTAATTCAAATGGGCCAATTATCATACCATTTAATATTCCGGTCCAATAATTTATTTCAAATTGGTATTGCGACCTGTCTTCACGCATAAGGTGGGGATTTTCTAGTTCCCAACTATGTAAATTGTGTAAATTTAAGTAATCGTCTCTTTTAAGCGTCATCGCTCCACAAAATTTTATTAAAAATTGCGGGTCTTCTTTCATCTTTGCCAGCATTTGCCAGCAAAAATGCACTCTTGAGAGATAATCTCTTCATTGGAGAGTTTGCACGCGTGTGACGTGGTAAGGGTGGAATTCGTTTTTCTTTAAAATATCGTGTACGGTCGATTTTCCAATACCTGTGCGTCGAGCTATTGCTCGCGTAGAGGTTGAAGGATCGTTTTCAAACTCCTCAAGCACCACGTCTTCTACATCAGGACAAGCGATTCTTCCAGCGCTAGCACCACTGACACCACTACCCGGAATTCTTCCTTCGGAGTAACAACCGTGGACTCTTATAAATACGCGGTAGTCTGGGTGGCGCGCATTAGGGTACCTTTCCCTATAAAGAGCTGCGGCTGCATTTGCGTTGCCTCTGCATTCTCCATAAATAAAATGCATGTTTGCACATTCTTGTGCCGTGTACTGATGACGTGGCATTTTGATAGGTACACAAAAGTCCAGTTTAGTCCAGAAACAAGCCAAATCGTCGCAAATGTCACCAAACGCAAAACAAGTCCAAATCAGTAAGCAAAACAAATAGTCCGGTAAAATAGCCAAGTGGTCGTTTTAACACTGATTTAAATAATTGCAAACGGAGACAAAATAAATACATGCAAATTCGAGCAAGTCAAGTGACGCACTAAGTTCTCTTTTACATTTAGCTCTTCTCTCCCCCACTTACCCAATTCAGACCCCTCTTTGTCTAATATAACACAAAAGACAGCAGGTAGTAAATATGAAGGTCACACGACCCATTTCACGCTAGTAAGGTAACCATTTTAACATTTAAATTGGTTATTTTATTATATTTATATAAGTTAATTTCTAATACTTAATCTGGTTTCAATTTGTTTAAAAATAGCTGTTTTCATGTATGATCAAGTCCTGATGTGTTTTTATTAATTCCCAATTATCAGAGACAATTCAATTTAAAAAATGTTCCCATATTACAAATTTTGTTACTTAGTCAAATTTTCTCCTTTTCTACATTAATGGCAATAAGTCACTATTTATGGAAGATACATTTATGAATTATACCATTATAAAATCTACACGAAACCGACATTATTGTAAAATTATTGGTCTCCCATATATACATACATTTTTTCATACCCAAGAGGTTTGAACTTCGCTTAAATAATATTTTTTGCATGTTTTTCAAAAATAAATTGATTTGCGATAAAAACTGCAAAAGCTATTTATACTATTTACTTTTTATCTATCAGCACAGTTAGTGTATAATAATAAAACAGCAAAAAAAAACCAATAGAAGTTATTCGTTTTTGGTGATAGTGTTCAAGACAGAAAAAATATATCAAAGGAACTACTTGTGATATATTATGTTTCGTATTTTTTTCAAAACGTCCATAAGTTGTATTATAAGATATTTCAAGGTTATCCATTCATTACCGGACACCCATTAAAGAATTATATACATATATATATATATATATATATATATATATATATATATATATATATATATATATACTGGGTGGCGCTTAGGTTATCACGTTAAATAGCACAGCAGTTAATACAAGTTGATATATGTCTGTTAACATAATAAAATAAAAAATAATAAAAGAAAATAAAAAAAGCATTTTTCAAAAAAAATAGCGTAAAAAATTGACAAGAAATAAATCATTCTTAATAATATTAGATTACTGACCTGAAGTGACCTGTAAAAGCGGCAACAACGCTCAGTGCTCACGTGACATCGACCGCGCCAGAAAAGTATGAATTTCGACACGCCGTCCCATTTCTTGTCACTTCGCGCATAGAGAATTATGCCTTAAGACCTTTTTTTAAGTAAATTTTTCGCTTGAATTTGTTTTCACACACCCGCAGCGCGCGCTCCTTTTGTTTTTAATTTCGCGCATAAAATTATGCCTTAAATTGTTAGCCGTAAGTACATTTTTTGCTTGATTTTTTCTTTATTTGAGTAATTCGAATTGGCAACGTTTAAACTACCTATCTTCGCCTTCAAATGTCATGGGTATTTGGCCTTCTAGTAGACTAGACATTTACATGATGTTATTTAATATTAAAACGAATAAAACGCTACCGCGACTAGAGTATTAATTGTTATATATTTTTTATTTGTGTATGTTTAAAGAAATTTATGTAGGATACGTCCTTTCATTTAATGTGATAACTTTATCGGCACTCGCTATATAAACATAGATAGCAAGAATTTTTATACATAAAGATATATATATATATATATATATATATATACCAGTGCGTGTTGCCAGTGATGACCTATGGTACTGAGACGTGGTCCTTCATTGCTGGCCAGATGAGGAGCTCAGCGAGCTATGGAGAGGGCTATGCTCGGAGTTTCTCTGCATGATAAACTTACAAATGAGGATATCCGCAGGAGAACCAGAGTAACCGACATAGACCAACGGATTAGTAAGCTGAAGTGGCAGTGGGCCGGCCATATAGCTCGAAGAACCGACAACCGATGGGGAAGAAAGGTTCTCGAGTGGCGGCCTCGTAACGAAGTGTATGGCGTCCCCCCATTAGATGGAGTGACGAACTGGTAAGATATGTAGGAAGTCGATGGATGCAGGTGGCTCAGGACCGTGCTTTGTGGCATTTTTGGGGGAGGCCTATGTTCAGCAGTGGACTTGTGAAGGGCTGCCTCAAGTGGCATGAAATATCAATGACGTATACTGACCTAGCGCTTCTAACAAACTATACGTTATTGGTTCAATCAAAAAGAAATGTTGACCTCACAAATGAATATGGAGGTCACTCAGAAAAGAAGGCATATACACTTTGATTTTGGTACTGTGGCGGTAGGAAGGAAAAGGGGAGATCTCCCGCCGGGCAAGGTGTTCGGCCCGGGGAGCGGCCAACGCTCCGATTGGTAGTTCGGAGCTATTCGATATATGCTGCTTTAACTTCGGAACTTTGTTAGTGCGATTTAGGCTTCGATGTGTTTCGCTTGGGGCGCGACGACAGCGCTGCCACATCACCCCCCTGCTCAGACCGGAGGTCGATGGTGCAGTTTAGATGTCGACGAATTTGCAAGTGCCGGGGAATTGCCTTGTAATTCTGCGGTGAGTCAAAACGAAGGCAAGTAATCTGCGAGAGTGCCGTGAAGCAGAGGCGAGCAGTAAGGCTCAGAGCCGTGCCGAACACTGTAGCGCAGAGAGTAGCTTGAAGGAACAGGAAGCACTATTATTCCAGTGCTGCGATGAACCTTTGTAAAGCTAAATGGCTGGCAGAATGTAAAGACTGCAGACAATATCTGCTCGGGAGCGAATGAATGGGGTACTTGAGGACGATGACAAAGGTTTTTGAAGTTGTAGTTTCCGAAGGTTGTTGGTCACCAATGTGACCGTGAAAGGAAAAGGGGAGATCTCCCGCCGGGCAAGGTGCTCTACCCGGGGAGCGGCCAACGCTCCAATTGGAGTATTTTCCGAAGGTTATTGGTTGCGTGTTCATATCACGTCAGGGTCACCACTGTGGCGGTAGGAAGGAAAAGGGGAGATCTCCCGCCGGGCAAGATGTTCTGCCCGGAGAGCGGCCAACGCTCCGATTATTAGTTCGGAGCTATTCTATGTATGCTGTTTTAACTTCGGAACTTTGTTAGTGCGATTTTTTTACTTCAATGTGTTGCGCTTGGGGCGCGACGACAGCATCGCCACAGTACTAAGTTTTATATTGTACTAGTGGAATACAAGTTATTCAAAACCAGCCTCCATTGATGTCTATAGACCACAGCATCTACTTAACATCAGGTGAACTGTGTGCTCGTTTGTTACCCTTATTCTATAAAAAAATACAAGAATCTTTGGCACTGAATTTTGACTTGTGATCTAGGATAGATGTAGAGGTCTATAGGTCGCAGCAACCTCTTAATATCAGGTGGACTGTGTGCTCTTTTGTTACCCTTATACTATAAAAAAAGCTATTTCAGTTTTAAATTGCTAGTTTAACAAAACGGAAATTTCATAGGAAAATACCTAATATTAAACATTACTTAATTGGTCAGGAAATCCATAAACATTTTTTATATGGGTATATTTTTTATCCGCAGGTGTGTATCAAACGACACATATCTTTACAGTATCGTCACAAAACTCGGAGGTAGTTACGATAATTTTATCCGATCAGATTTATACGAGGTCGTGCAATAGTACGCACCAGTAGTTTTATTTCAAAGCAATACTCTGGTGTTGAACGTGTTTCATTGTAATGTTTATTTAGTTCGAAAAATTCTATAAACAACACTATTTTTTTACCTGAAGAAATTTAAAGGCACTGTAACTGAAATAGAATATTATAAAAATTAAGTTTTGCAAAAATTTTGAACCGATATTTCCATCATTTTTTAAAATTGGCTAATAGGAAGCACAGGCAGCTGAAATTCAGAATACGTAAATTGCTCTACTTAAGTGCTATTAATATAGCAAAAATAATGCAGTTCTTTTGTACTATGTCCGTTTTAAACGGAATTTTTGAAAAAACAAAAGCGCATAACGTTGTCGGCTGAAATTAAATTTAACTTCTGATTTTACTAATATGATAGATAAAGTGTGTGGTATGAGTCCTTTACCGCTGACCCGACGCTTAATATATACTTAACTCTTTTTCGTTATTAAAATTTGTGGTGTATATTAGATCAATTCATTGTTATTTTAAAAGAAGATTTTTATATTATACCAGTTGGTCCTAAAGCATGGCTGCCGCAGACGAAATAATTGTGGAAGTGTCGTTTTGAATTTGGAAGAGTTATATTGCTTAATTAGGTACATTCCTTGAAATTAAATGATAGTAAACTTCCAAATAAATTTGCAAGCAATAAGTTGACAAAGTTTTTCCGCAATCGCACTCCCCTTGCTGCCTCAGTTTAGTGGTCACTTGGAAGGGAAGGCCAAATTGACCTCTAAAAAGCTTGGCGTGCTCAGCAGAGCGAGACAGTATTTCATGCCGGCACATTGCTTGCAACTTTACAAAGCGCAAGTTCGGCCTCACATGGAATACTGTTCTCATCTCTGGACTTGACACCCCAGTGCCAGCTCCTTCCACTTGACCACATCCAGCGCAAAGCGGTTCGAATCGTCGACGACCGAGTTCTTTCTGATCGGCTCGCTACAATGGCACTGCGTAGAGATGTTGCATCTCTTTGCGTATTTTATCGCATTTACCACGGGGAGTGCTCTGAGGAATTGTTCGGACTAATTCCAGCCGCTCTATTTCACCATCGCACATCGCGACAAAACTTGCGATACCATCCATACCACCTGGATGATTGGCGGTCCACCACTGTGCGATTTAGAAGAAGTTTTCTCCCTCACACAACTTCCTTGTGGAATCAATTACCACCAGCGAATTTTCCGGACCGATAGGACTTAGGAACCTTAAAGAAAAGAGCTTACACCTTTCTAAAAGGCCGGCAACGCATCTGCAATTCCCCTGGTGTTGCGGTTATTCATGGGCGGCGGTAGTCACTTACCATCAGGTGAGCCGCATGTTCGTTTGCCGCCTATTCTGTAAAAAAAAGGAACAAAAAAAATAAACAAAAGAGGCCACAGATTCGATGTCACCCCTGAGGTCTAAAATTGATTATCTACAGCCTACAATTACACCTATTTATCTCTCATCCTCAAAGCGGAACACAAAATCACTGTTGGATGGCGCCGGGAATACGGTTCTCACATTTCTTTGGTATCGTCTCCTTTAGTCTAAGTACTAGGTATTCGAACAAGAATAAATGGTCCGTTTGTTTTGTGTGGATGTAAACAGGGATCATTTATGGACGCGTTAGTTTACAGACGCCTCTGCTTGGATCGTTTTATGTTAGCCATGTGTTATTTATATGATTATATCGTTCGATTGAAAACGATAGTACCTACTGTACTATCGTAATGAGAAAATTTGCAGTACTCAGGGCGTGAATATATTTATGAATGAATTCACCATTTACTATGAAATACAAGGCGAAACATGTTTTTGTCTTCATTAGCAACATTGACTGCATAGTTATATGTCCAGGACATATAGCTATGCAGTCAATGTTGCTGCAAATTTGTATTGTATATAAAACTTCCAGAGCAAATAACAATGGCAGAAAAATATTTTACATAAACTATTGCGTCTAGAATAACTTATATATAAAATAAGTTTAATTATATTTCCATGACTGTTCAAGTAAAAATTAATTTTAATTAAAGCAACAGAAAAAACATACATTTTTGAGAATATCAAATAACTTTAATAATTTTATACTATTCAAGTGTTGCCATTTACTATATTCATACTATTTTAGTATACACTTTGTAAGACGACTGCCAAGACAACACAAAAAAATTTTTTTATAGAAAGTTATTATTAGTAATAACTATACTATCATTAGTAATAAAAATAAAAGTGACTCACAAAGAACTTCCTGCAATAATACATTATCTCAATAATAGTACTATGTTATAATTCCATTTAATGTTATGGCAACACTAGCTAAAACAAAATGTCACTGTATGGCACAAAGGCCCAGAAGCCATGCCAGAAATATATATTTATAGATGCAAATATTTAATAAAGATACAATAATCTAAAAACTCTCAATTGTGTAGGTAGGTACATTATGTTGAGAATGTATTAATCTAACATCAAACAAACACAAGGCGCATGACTTTTTCCAAGTGAAATAAGACATGACCTAAAAAGGTTTAAATCTATCTTTTTTTAGACGCCTTCTCAGGACAAAAGTCTTTGACAAAGATACTCAGGGACTGACTCTTAAGATTTTAAGATAGTTTTTATATATAGACGCTATGATTTCTTCTCAACTAAATTAATTTATGAAAGTCTGCCATTGTTCTTTTGGTCACGGCGGCCAGTCTCGACGGCGACTAGCCTCTGCGCAGGACAGGAAAAAGTGCCCGAAAGTGTACGCGAACTCAATTGCTCTCTCTTCCCTCACTATCATAGGATGGGATGGCATGGTATTCCAACACGACTGTAGAGAGTTCAGGCGCATGAAGCACAGTTTTACGGGCTTTCCGTTCAATTGCATTGGACTCATGTTGCATATTGCCCGTATACATTGTTTTTGTACCATAAATAATTTATTTAGTTCTGTAACGTTACCCTTAGAGCAAATCTCGTACTGTAGAATAGATGCCATAAAACCGTATTAGTAACGCTGCATTTTTTGTTAAATTTTTAGAAATTATAATAAAAATGTAAATATATCATGGGCTAAGGAAATTTCTAACAAGCTCATTTGTAGGAATTTAGTAGAATCGACAACTTCCCCATCGTTAATGTATATACGAGTTTCAATCGACCAAAATAAATCACTGACGATGTACATTAATTGTCTTTTATGCCTGAACATTTCTTCCCCGATATAAACACAGCAACTCACGTCGAAATCCCGAAATAAATAACGGTTTAAAAGGTATTTCTTTGTACTGATACAGTACCGACTGATTTGTGAAGGGTTTGAAGTCTGGTCAAAGATGAGAGCGGGGGTATTCGTAGAAAGGATATTTTTAAATAGTTTTAATTTACCACCTAAGTGTAATCGTTAAAATAATACGCTATTGACATACTATATAGCGATTTGAAAATAAAACTACTTTATTTTAAACTTGCTTTATTATTAAATATGTATCAATAGCAGCTATTTCAGCTCGCCGCTCACTTAACGGTCAGCAACCGCAAAGTCTACTTCTCAGGTGAAGATGATGCGTCGTGTGGAGACGAAACACCTGTCTTATTATCGACGATAGTATGTCTTTGATTTAAGTGGTGTTGGGAGTAGTGGTGCTGGGATTAGTGTCGACGCGGAAATAGTGCACACAATTGAGGGAGGGCTGGAGATACTCTTCAAACTAGGTAAGAGACATCACTTTATTTTATGGCGTGGATTTATAATGGATTTCCGCAAAGTTACGCCTGATTCTGTTATGCTGTCCTTTTTGTAAATTTAAGATTTTTATTATTAATTATTATAATCTGATTATTAATTATCTAAAAAGGCCCACGCCAACTGTATAATACTGTAGTGCCCTGTACCCTTTACCCCCGACAATATACATTTATGAAATTAGTATTAAGTATAAAATAGCGACAGTATAATTCAGGGGAGTCTACAGGGCACTACAATACACACTATACCTACAAGTAGAAACTTACGTACATTTAGACTATAACACAACACAATTTATAACAATATTTAAAAAAAATATTAAAAATTGTGACTTTCATGTAAATATTGCATTTTTCATAATATTTTAAAAAATCACTTGAAAAAAAATCTGTTGCAAGTTAGCATGTTTTAGTTTTACCAGTGCAAACTTATCGGAATTATGTTTGCTCATTCGCTTGCACAACGGGGTCAGTATAAACATTGTTCATTCAAGGAATACGTCGATTCAAGCGTTCTTGAAAATAACTAGCAGTGCATCCGTCTGTGTTCGGGTTTTTTTTATATGTGGTAGAGCCACGCTGCAGCTATATTGCGGTTGTAGCACAAATGGGGCGACTCGACCGGGGTAGGACCACGCCTTCACAGAATACCATCCTGAAATAGCAGCTTCATGCTGTGTTTCGTATGATGAGCGTAGAGTAGAGACTAAAAACGAGACATTCCATCTCAGACATAAAAGACCATGCCCATATTAGTATGGAGCTGAAAGTCAGCAATGCCATGCAATGCCCAAATTGCAGCTCTATGTCATATGATAACTTTTAAAGAGTATTTATATGATATCTAGATTTAATGTCATATAAAGCACTGGTTCAATAGATATTGGACATCAAACATGATAACTTCCTACTGGTTTTTTATACAGTGAAATAAACGTAGTGATTATAATATTCTCTTTGCAGTGAAAGAATGAGTGACAGTCATTTTCACAGAACACAATTACTCTTTATCAAGAGAAGAACGCCAACTTCATACTAAAAAACGAAAACACGTGTTTATATGTATATACGAAAAGTGCTACGGTGGACGCCCATATAAAACTTTTTTGGCGGGAATTTCAAACCTTTGTATTCTGTAACTTTAAACTTTTTATTTAAGGCTTATTCGAGTAATTTTGGCTCAAGCCTCACAAACCTATGGGGCAAATTCCCATATATTTGAGAGGTTGCACCAAATTACTCCAATATAATTTAGATTAGTATGTGGGATAAAATAAAACTATAAATAAGTATAGTTATGTAATTTTATTTTCTGAAAGACAGATTGATTTATTAACTACACATTATTATTGATGTTTTTTATTGCTTTTGCACGTAATATTTCCACGCACGTTACTAATATATAACATATGGTATTGTCAGAGAGTTTTCTTCACAGAACATTAACGTAAATTTAAATCAGCAAAATTCTCATGATGGAAACTTTACTCAGCCCAAATACGTGATCTGAAACAGATACAATTCTAGTCAATATAGTAATAATTCCTACAAATAACGGGCCAACAAATTCGAAATGTCTATAGCCTTACCACAATATTGTTATAAGTTTTTCCTTTCCTATCATAGGAAACTTGCAGAAAGTGATCAGATGATTTTGTGCTTTTTATTTACACAACACTTAACTTACTTTCGATGATGATCACAAATCGTGCATAAAACTTTGAAATAATGAATTCATTTATAGTCAATATCTTATTACAGAATTAACATCTCATAAAAAATCTTTACTGTACATTTTTGTACATACGAAAATGAAGTCCATCTAACAGAATTTAAGCGAAAATGAATAATAAATATTAAAAACTAAACCTATGAAATAAATTTCAGAAAATATTTTCAATATGAAAGACGTTGACAAACAAATGTAATTTTTTCTTCTTCTATTAATTTATGGCTTCTTTTGATAAAATTCTGCTAATATTTAATAATTTTATTTAAACCAATTAATAGGTAAACTAATTGTGCGAATCTCAGAGTAATATGTATGTAATTATACTTTAAAGAGCAAACCAATAAAAGTTTAACACCGAATTAACATTTTTATTTTCTTCCCATATAATATTACTTTATCTAATTTTTAAAATGGCAATCTAAAACAAAATTAAAGAAAGAGACAGCGATATTTTATCTCGCTTTATTTTAACAAGCCCAACACGCATATTGACAAAATCATGTTTGTGTGCAGATTTTTCAGCTTTCATACAAAGTTGCCTCACCCTGGTCATTTTAGTTTTTTTGGAATGTTTTCGACTTGGAGCTAAGTCTTTTGAGCCATTACTTCATTAGGTTTTTGCTTTTATTATATTTGTTTATTTGAAGCTTAGATATACTTATGCATTACCACAAAGTACTTTTTTTACTTTTGCGTGTCTGGAGACATCATTTAGATCTTTATTCAACTCGTTGATGATTTAAATGTAAAATAATAATCGATATTGGAATCGATTACTTAGATCAATTGATCAACAAAAAACGATTCCTTTTTCGAAGATTTTATTTATCATGCCAATTATTAAGCCCCGAACTAAACAAAGGCTAAGATTTTATAATTTAAGAGACTGTCAATGAGGGATAGGTAAACAAACAAATAGTCCCATAAATGGCGTTGGTAGAAAACTAGTCTGCTTTTGATAACAAAAATGAATGCTTATCTGGGCCATGTTTTTTTTTTCATCTGGTGACGTTTATTATAAAATCATATTTTTATTTAGTTTTGTTGTAAAGCAGTATATTATTATTCGATTATTTAGTAATCACTTTTATGACTAATATCAATCATGTTGAGTTTTACATGGGCCAAAGGACGTGATTCCAGACCGTAATAAATAAAGCATGAATTAATCATTGAAACGATGATACGTACTGCAAAGTCAACAAAAACGTCTTATTTTTTTAAATTTTTTATCCAGTGCTTTATATGATTTAAAATTAACAACATAATTCTAGTTTTTATTTATTAGAGCAATCTTGTAATATACTTTATCTCGGCATTTCTGGGGCACAGATGGGCATTGTCTTTTAGATGTTCATGGGCAACAGCATTCACTTAACAACAGTTGGACTTTGTGCTCGTTTGTCTCCTTTACTATATAAAAAACCGAAATCTTTAGTTACATTAAATAAACTGATAGCCCGGGTCCCTTAGAACTAAACAAAGTCTTTATTTTTACCATTAAATTTGCAAATGTCGATTCCGTATTTGTAAACAATCTTTGACCTGGCACCGTACACTTATATTAGGAATGCATTTCAAACACGCTTCTCGATTATAATTGGCACGCTCCGTCGTGCACACTGAGGAGTGTCCTTGACTACTTTATTTTGTAGAGAAAGTATCGCAGTCATGATTATGTATTTTTACCTCCAGATGTATTAACTATGGACTCAAATGATTCCTGGAATTCTTCCTAAGGAACTATATGAAGGATTATGAGTGAAGAAAATCGCCATGTTGTTTTAAATCATGTAAAATAACGGCGATATATCTATTTTAAAAAGGTCGAACCTAAATTGAGCAATCTGGCGATGGGAATCTTTACCACCATACCAGTGCAAGAGTATCGAATCTGCGGTGTATTTGCTTTATTCTTTTAGTTTGATTTTAATGATATGTTCATTAAGATGGAAATCAAGCAGCCCAGCGTGGTATTTTCGACAAATCTTTCAAATTACGAAGATAGCTTCGTGTTCTCTTGAAAATACACATCCATCAGTGGATTGACAAAAGCCGCCAAATTTGTTCCTCCTGTACATTCAGTTTACAATTATAATTAATTTAATTATAATGTAATGTGCTACTATATGATACGCGACATTCACGTTCCCGTTGTATTGTTCTTCATGTTCCTGTTATGACATTAGGTTAAGGTTCGGCTGGGGTGGCCATTGGGCCACCCTAAAGCCGCATACATTATAACGATATAAAATGTAATATTAAAAGAATTTAACTTTTTAACTTCAAAAATTGAAATAGTATAAGTCATAATTTAAAATTAAAAATTTTGTACAGCCGACTTCAATATAGGTTATTTAAGAATAACTCAATAACCATTGGTCTGACCTTGATAAAATTCATATGGGACCACATGAGAACTATCAGCTTTCATATAAGAAAAGAATCATCGAAATCGGTTCGCCCAGTACAAAGTTATGAGGTAACACACATAAAAAAAAACATACACCCGAATTGAGTACCGTCTCCTATTTGGAAGTCGGCAGAAAATTGGTCCAACCGTTTTGGAGATTAGCCAGAACAAACAGACAGACAGACAAAAATTTTAAAAATTGTGTTTTTGTTATAAGTACCGTATATACTTTCATAAGCATTTAGTTAAAAGCTGTTATTTTGACATTACAAACATACAGTTGGATAATGATTTCTTATATTTACGCGAACACTACACATTGAATAAAACTACTTTTACGGATTTTATAGCGTTTAATGAACTTATTTTTACGTAACGTTGGTGCTTCACGTCAGGTATCTACGTTTTAGGAAGTCTGCAGTTTGTGATCATATCCTAGACGGCCCCCGCCATTACACTAGATTTGATAAACCACAAATTTTCGCGAAAGAATATCGATTCCTGCCAAAGATGATACGTGAGGCTTTTGAGATTTAAAAAAAAGTCTAATTTTAATAGAGAGGTAGGCTGGGTACTACCAACTGCTTTGGATCTTGTAATTAATAAAATTAAAACTAAACCCAAGCATACCACTCCAAGACTTCAAGACACAGTAAGTTCATTCTGCGTATCTCGGACCAAAATTAATAATTAAAATGCTGAAGGTACTCCGGGTTAACTCTGACATCGGGACGTCAATCACCTCAGTCCCCCGTGACCATGGGTGCTGTAAAGCACCCGAAACGTCGGGAATTGATAAAAATAAGTTAATTAAGCGCAATAAAATCCGTAAAAGTAGTTTTATTCAAGACACTTCGATTTTATTTATTTGTATAGATATATGATTATGGATAAAACATACGTGTACGCGCGCTTTTCTGTGTGCGATTCAATACACAACGTTTTTGCTGACCGATCGACTTACACGAATGTGTGCGTGCGTAGTAAAATAATAGGTTTTAAATCTTAGATTATTAATAGGTCATCGCACGCTTCTCAATGAGCGCACGAAAACCTATCAATAATCTAAGCTTTAAATATTTATGAATGAAAATCAGTTAAAATAATGCATTGCCACGCATTTTGAATTTAAACGATAAAAAGGACGAAATGTTTGAGATTTTTTAAATTAATTTTTCTTCACATATTATTTATTCTGAACCATCTCTGCAAATTTGGCCGGTTATTGCAAAATAACCCTGTACATTAAGCCCATATGTTTGTGTGAATGTTATATCAGACGAAAGAGGGAAATAAATCAAAGGATTTATAGGATTTTATGCGTGGTATAGTCATGCTGCAGCTATAATATTAGTATGGTTGTAGCACAAATGAGTCGCCTCGGCCGGGGAAGGACCACGCTCTCACAGAATACCAGCGTAAAATAGCATCTCAATGCTGCTGTGTTTCGTATGGTGAGTTTAGAGAACCGGAGACCCACCCTATTTACTGGAAACGAGGCATTCCATCTTAGTCCTCACGGGTGACAACGCAACTGCATTTTGATTCGTAGTTGAGGATAGATTTAGATGTCTATGGGCCGCAGCAACCACTAACCATTAGGTGGACTGTGCGCTCGTGTGTTAACCTTATCATATAAAAAAGGATGGGAAGCAGCCTCTTCCTAATAACAACAAAAAGTATAATACTGCTGTTGCCAATCGGCCAGCCAAACTGCCATAGTTTACTTTTTTCTCTCCTATGAGGAATTCTATGGGAGAGGCCTATGTTCACCATTGGGTATTTAATAGGCCGTAACGGTAAATTAACTTGTACGTTAAGCCAATAAAAGGTCCAACAACGGTGTTACAGCGATTTCAGCAAGACATATTTAGAATAAATCACGCGAGTGTGCGTAAACAAGTTTTCAAACAAACATTTTAAACTCGGAACAAGTTATGATGTTATTTCGTTTCACATTTTACGTCTCCATGTAACAAGTAACACCTGCGACGATTCATAATTTTACGAACAAGCTATTGTTGTTAACTTGTAACTGGCAAACCAGTTTCAATTTTTATCAGTGTACTAGATGTTTCAGAAGTTCTTTTTGACAAACGAACTGAATGCAAAAGTTAACTGTGACATATTTTCTGCCGACTTCCAAAAAGGAGACGGTACTCAATTCGACTGTATATTTTTTTTGTGTTACCTCACAACTTTTTATCGGGTAAACCGATTTTGATGATTCTTCTTTTATTTGAAAGCTGGTACTTCTTGTGTGGTCCCATATAATTTAATCAAGGTCAGACCAATAGTTTTTGAGTTATTCTTAAAAACTTATATTGAAGTCGGCTGAAAATTTTGTAAATTTTCAATTTAAATTATTATTTATATTATTTTCGTAAGATTGTGCTGATTTTAATTGATGACGTCGGTAGAGAAAAGTTGTACCAGAGAGTATTGTAATGATTTGATGTTATTAGAGAAAATTAAATTGAAAGGTAAGCTAAAATTAAATCGGTTGCTTCGTTTGCTTAAACCCTTTTCAGAAATGAGACGACATTTTAATTTTTATTACTATCTATCTATCTAATACAGCCTATAAAATCCACTGCTGAACATTGGCCTCCCAAATAGATTGCTTTATAGGTCACAGTCCACCTGATGGTAAGTGGTTGCTGTGACCCATAGACATCCACAGCTATCCTCAATAAAGAATCAAAATACAGATGCGTTGTCACCCGTGAGGACTAAGATGGAATGCCTCTTGTCCAGTAAAAAGGGTCACCGGTTCTCTACACTCACGATACGAAACACAGCAGTGTTAAACTGGTATTCTGTGAGAGCGTGGTCCTTCCCCGGTCGAACCGGGCCATTCGTGCTGCAAATATACTACTAATATAGCTGCAGCATGGCTCTACCACATACAAAATTGTTTTGTACGTGTACATGTTTTGCAATAGTTGACACGCTTGGAAGGCGGGTTGGCAACCGCAGTTTTTATTGTTATTCCGCTATTATCAGGGAGATGCTGCTACCTATCTCCTGTTTTAGTATTGCTCTGTCGCCTCTTACGACTCCCATACGATATGGGGTATGGGACGATATGGGGTAGTGGGTATTCTTACACCGCTTCTACATGGTTATTTCTATTTCTATCATTATTAACTGAAATATACATACATACATACATATAATCACGCTTCTTTTCCGTAGGGATAGGCAGAGACCACTTCTTTCCACTTGCTACGATACTTACATACTTGTTTCGCTTCGTCCACTTTCATTATTCCCTTCATACATGCTCTTTGGTTTAGGGTACTCTTGACCTGGCCTTTTTTCAAGACGTCTCTGATTTGATCTAGAAACGTCCGCCTAGGTCTGCCCCTTCCAACACTTTCATTCACACTCGCCTTATACACCTTTTTCGTCAAACGTTCTTCATTCATTCTCTCGATATGGCCAAACCATCTCAGCATACCTTTCTCAATGTTTGTCACTACATCTTCTTTCAGAAGATGAAACTGAAATGTTTTGTAATATAATCAAAAAATATAACCTAAGTTCGTATCGTAATAACATTTAAAGCTATTTAAGCCAGGAAAATAAAATAATAATATTTTTTAAACTTTGAACGGAGATAAAATTCAAATATAGTTAGCATAAAACATAAATTGTGGGGTCCCAGTTTTAAATTATACTCGAATAAGTTTACGATTAATGCCTCTGTCAAACTTTCAATTAGGAAGTTAGGGCTAAGTTAGTGTTTGGAGAGATGCCAAACCCTGCAGTCACTGATACGAATACCACGTGAGACTTGAGAACTACTTGAATAAGTTAAATTATCCAGTGAGAATAGCATCAAATTAAATACAGGTGCCCATCGACTAGACAACGAGCTTAGTAGATTTTCCAGATTCAAATTATCCAATGATTGTGTCTCGACTCAACTCGTATTTGTACCTGAAACTTTATCTATGATCAAGGTCTCACGTCAGCATTTTACTGTGTAATTTATTTTAGTCTTCCCTTATTCTTTTAGGATCTAGAGACTTTTGTAAGATACATGAGAACGCTACGCTACTGCAAATGAGAATTTTTCTACACCTTCATTTTTGATTGTGCGCTCTTGGGTAATCATTATCGCAAATGCATTTAAAAGAATTGGAATATTTCCTCTTATTGTTATTTCAATAATATTATTTCACTCTGGATTTGTACTTTGTATGGGCTGGCCGCAGTAAAGTCTTAGCCTATAAAACATTAACAGCACAAGAATGCTCAACTATAACCTGAGTTTCAGCTAAGGTACCCCTGGCGATTCCAAATAATTAACTTCTACAATGTCTGTAGTTCTATTTACCGTCAAATAGTCAACAAAACAATATTCTATTCGTTACATAATGTTTTATTTATTGATCATACAATTTCATTAGGCAGTGATAAAATGGTTTTTCAAATAACTTTTTTATATAATATATTACATTGCTTATTTTTCTAATAATGATCTATACCATTTTTTTATATTCTATACAAGTTTTATCCTATCCAAGTTAAGCGCGCTAAATCAGGGCATTACTAAAGGTGTGTTGTTTCAAGCCTTGCTTTTTTCCAATGAACAAATTCCAATGAGCTTTGCCAAGTGTTTACAGTTTGGGAGCACATTATTAGAGCCTAAGCCTGAGCACGTGATAAAATATTAATAATATTTCAAACTGTGTTTAACGATTTCGTTGATGCTGGAAATAATTTTACTCTCTACTATTATACTGAATAAAATATTAAAGATATTTTTTGCTTTAACAGTTGACAATTCTTTTTCTTCTTGTTTGGTTTTTTTATGTAATTATAGTAGACTCCATTGAACTCCAGTAGACTACATATAATATCAGCAATATTGTAGTATTTTTTTACTTTATTAAATTATTTAAGAGTTGTAGGAAATATGAAATATAATTTCTATTACATAATCATTTATATCAAATTTTGTAAAAAATTTTACCGAATAAGGATGACAAACGAGCACACAGTCCACCTGATGGTAAGTGGATACTGTGGCCCATAGACATCTACATTTATCATGAATTAAGAATCAAAATGCAGATGCGTTGTCACCACTGAGGACCAAGATGGAGTGCTTCGTTTCCAGTATAAAGTATCTCCGGTTCACTTTTTTTTCTGTCAATGAAGTTTAATTGGAATAATTGACGAACCAGTTGACGAACTCTAATTAAATAATAATGGAAAAACAAAAATGAAAATTGAAAATCCAGCCACGCAAAATACATATTAATATCCCACTTCTTCTACTTAATAATTTTTTAATGAGATACCTTTTTGTGTTCCCTTCATTACAACAAAATTTCGCGTAAACCTGTAGCTTAAAACACTAAAGTATTTTGGCGGCGCTTGTACCACGTCACGCCACGCCTAAGCCACATTGTCAGAGTTTCCGAACGACTCTGCTATTTACTACATACAATATAAAGAAAAGGAAATTATCTTATTCTACTTCCTCTTTCTTTTTCCTCATCTTCCTGTATTTGTTACTCCGGGTATTGCTATGGGTTTTTATTGCAACTGATATTGCATAATTCACTGTCAAGAGGGACCAATAATTATTATGAAGTCGGCCAGCTGCTGGTCCCTTGGGTTCCGTTGTTCCATTCCAAATTTCCCTACCTTTAGCTCAACGTTCTTTTTGTGCCTAGTTTTGCATTGAAGTCTGCCATTAACAATGTATAGTGGGTTTTGAAAGAATGCATGGCTGTAGAGATATCCTCATAAATTTCCTTCACCTCCTCATGGAGATGTGCCGAAGTTGGTGCGTAAACCTGTATGACCTTCAGCGAATACCGTTTGGTGATTTTGTAATCTTACCCGCCACTACACGGACACTTAAAAAGAATAAAATTAATAATTTAATAGCTTCTGATGAGTCTGTGTTAAGGCATAGTGTATTTAAGAACTAAGTAGATTTCATAAAGTATTAAACTACATGGTAATTATTTTATAGTTTTTAGTGTTTTGGAGACAGTTATTTACTTTACAATAATTTTGTTTGTACAAAATGAATTTTAATAGAACCAGCATCGTGGCGATCACCTCATTTTCAAGATTGTTTTTTTTTATCTATTTGTGAATTCTTTGATATTATAGTAACCCTTTTTGTTCAATTTTTCTTTAATAAAACATTTAAACTTGTTTATTGAAAAATTTAGTATATTTTTTTGGATTTTCTTATAAAAGCGTAAACATTGCCTCATAAATGAATTACAAATTATGTGGAGTCTACGAACAGGTATAACAAGCTAATGTTTATTTCTATTATTTAAAGGATGAACATCTTTATTCTTATCAAACCTATTTATGTTTTAATATACATATATTACATTTTCAAAAATATGTTGCGATTCCAAGGTTAATATGTTAATTTTTTTACATTTTAAGTAACTAAAATAAACTAGTCCATCTATTTCAATTTTACCGAGACACCTATCTTTCTTATTAATATTATTTTCTTTCTTAGTTCTGCAGCATATGCAGAACTAAATAACTGCAGAACTAAGTCTGTCTGCTAATTCAGATATATGAGAACCCTATTGAAGTTTCACGTCAATAGTAATACCAATGAATACAGCAGTATCCACAAGACTCAACTCCTCTCCATTTAAGAGCACATTAGTATTTGAATGTTTACCATTATGTATTGTATATTTAATAAATTTTGTCTTATTGCCGTTTAAGAGCAAATTTTTGGCGTTTAACCAATGTACTAATTTCGATAGAGCATTACTTACATTGTGAAAATTAATTAACTCTCATTTAAGTTTGAAAATTAAAGAGGTATCATCAGCAAATAATACTATATTTAACAGTGGTAGAGCCACGCGGCAGCTTTTGCTGTCGCACGAATGGACCGGCTCGGACCGGGCTGGTACCACGACCTCACAGAAAACCAGCGTGAAGTAGAGGTTTACCTCTGCGTTTCGCTTGGTGAGTGCAGGTGGCCGGAGGCCCTTTTTACTGGAAATGAGGCATTCCATCTTAGTCCTCACGGGTGACAACGCATCTACATTTTGATTTGGAATAGAGGATAGATGTAGATATCTATGGGCCGCAGCAACCACTTACCATCAGGTGGACTGTGTGTTCGTTTGTCACCCTTATCCTATAAAAAAAATTGTGATTATCCGATACAAGATATAGTAAGTCATTAATATAGACTAAAAACAGGAATGGGCCATGGTCAACTTTTTGAGTTCTGTTATTTAAATATCAAATTACATATTATTTAAATCTACAATACTAAAAACTATAATAATAATAATAAAAAAAACTAAAACTAGAAACTTAAATATCATATAGTCCTACTCCCCGCGGTATCGTGCCAAGAACGCTGGCTGCGTTTCCCCGCTGAATGGCTATACTTAGACGTGGACCCCACGGACCGATAGTCTCTACAGCAAATGGCACAAATATGTAGTCATCTCTCAGAGACTCATACCTGCGCCACTTACTCAGTTCAGCTGCCTCTGATGCCGCCCCGGCTCTAAACGAGGTACCCCTGAGATGAGAGACCGCCAGAGTGTCTACGCAAGTAGCATCCCACACTAGGGCTTTACCTCTCTCCCAAGGGACCAATGTAATACCGTCGGGTCTCCTGCCATCGTCTCTAAATATTCCACAAGGCTCTAAAACCGAGGGAACATTTATAGAGACAAGAGCCCTTCGGATGACATCGTTCAGAGAACTGTGTCGTGAAAATCTACCAGCGCTTTTCATACATGAAAGTCCGTGGAGCCCAAACTTGTCGACACTGCTACCACAGGGACACTGATGGGGTTGACAAATCGCCGCTCCTAGTCGGATTCCTACGGCAATACGTAAGCTTTCCGCATCAAGTAATGTGCCGAGATTACTTGATGGTAAAGCGTGTAACCAGTGACTAGATTCCTTTGTCGAAACAGCTAGAAGGCGTGCCTTATCTTGGTCATTATGGAAATTGTGAAACAAATCCTTCTGCACGCCCTGTACCAACGGAATATCCCACTGTTTTTGTTGGTTAACTTCCTGTGGAACATTTTCACCAGGACAGAGCGTTTGCCATGTCTGCCCTGCCTCCGTAGAAAAGCATAGGTCTACTTTATTATTTAAAATTATATTACATAAGTCACTGACACTATGTACGGAAGCAAGAAAATCAGGCAATGCAACGCTAGAAAGATTTCTCACACCAATGCCACCAAATTTTATAGGTAAAGTAGCTTGAGTCCAGGCTGTTGTATTTAAAGTTAAATTTAGAATTTTTTCTATAGCTATTTTAAGATTATTATCAATATCTTGTAAAATATTCGAACATTTCCAGACTAGACTCGAGCGGAGTAAGTATGTAAATCTAGGTACAAGAAGACAATATTTTAAAATATTAAGAGCTACGTGGGGGTTTAATTTATACAATTTATCAACGTGGTTTAAAAACTGATCAAATTTTGTTTTTAAAACAGGTTTAATACTATCGAAAAACAACGGGGCACCTAGCAGGTATAGTGATTCCGTACTGACAGTTTTTATTCCTGGACAAATATGATTAAACTTTTGAATTAAAGTGTCTCTAGGAGAAGTAGATAAATTATTGGAAAAAAATATTTCACATTTATTGTTATTTGGTTCAAGACCAATATTTTTAAAATTTTGAAAAATATGAGTAAGATCACTGAGGACATCATCTGCTCTACCTCCCAGTGTACCGTCGTCTAGGTACCAGACATTCAGCTTGGATTTCAAATTTGAAATAATGGGTTGAATTCCCAATCTGAAAAGTGCTGGACCCAGTGGGTCACCCTGCTGAACACCGACAGCGGAATCGATAACATGGTTTTCGTAAAACAAGTTAGTATTTTGACTATAACATTGCCAAACGTAATGATAAATTTCGGGAGTATTATTAGCCACTTCTTTCAGCAAGGTTACCCTATCGATAGAGTAAAAAGCATTCCTTAGGTCAACCTTCACAAGAACATCTGCATCAGAGTTTGTTAAAAATGTACGCACTGAATGTATCGCCGCCTCACAGCCACCTCTAGTGCCAAAACCTAGTTAAGTAGGCTGAAATTTGGTCTTAAGGTTAGAGATTATGTGCCTGCAAGCTAATTTTGAAGTTAAACGTCGAAATGTGGAACCAACGGCAATAGGACGGACACCATTATCCTTTTTTTTAAGGCACATAATCTTGCCCCATATAAGAATGGAATAAAATTTGGATTAACATAACCAGAAAGCATTAAGTTACATAATTTGTAATGTCTTTAAGAAGTACTCCGCCGGCGTCACCGGCAGAAGCGCTTACAAGATCTTTAAGATGTTGAGGCGTAATTCCGTCAATGCCGCCAGCAGAGCCATTCGAAAATTACATAATTGCTTCTAAAGTGTCTTTTTCCGAAATTTGTAAAGGTTGCATAGATGCCCTGGGAGGCAGCGGTAAACTCTGAGGATGTTTGACCGAAGGATGCTTATGACGAAGGCTTTCAAGAGTTTCGACATTACGAGGAGCCAGGATGTCGTCAGAGAATAAAATACGGGATGCATTTTTTAAGTCGCCATCCATTACTTTCGACTCAACTACTTTTTTTAAATCAAATTTAGGACGTGGTCGAGATAAATGAGTATTAATTGGGTAATCTAAATTTTGAAAAGATGTCTCTTTTAGTTGAGACGTAATTGATTTATTTATTGTTTTATCAAAATGAAAATGGGAATACGCGAAAGTAAATAATTTTTGCCAACTATTGCATACCTTAAGCGGAAGCGCAAGGTATGTTCTACTATCGCCTAAAAATTAAGATTCCAACATTTTATCGAATAAAATCGTATCTAGCAATCATATTATACATATAAATGATATAAAAAGCACATTGTTAGAAAGATAAATGATTATTGAACTTATTAATATTTTTTTTTAAATCGATTAATTGCTATTTTTAAATAAAAAAAAGGGTTTTAGTGGCTTATGGTGTGGATTTATCATGTCCCTGTGGCTTGTAAACACAATAACTTTTGAAAATATTAATTGTTTAACTCAATCTATTTTTTAATCTCTTCATCTATCATGTGGGAAGCCACTGAATGTAAATGGCAGTGTAGTTTTGTTTTGTTTAGCTATAATTAATTTTTTTCGGCTCCAAAAT
Source organism: Parnassius glacialis (assembly GCA_033319125.1). Lineage (NCBI taxonomy): Eukaryota > Metazoa > Arthropoda > Insecta > Lepidoptera > Papilionidae > Parnassius > Parnassius glacialis. The sequence goes on along the minus strand of JAVANC010000012.1, from coordinate 38,444,570 downwards.
GGCGAAATTTTCGTTGATTTGTTAGCCTCGTATACAAAAATATTTCTCTAAATGGTTGTTGTTGTTGTTTTTATTATTCGCTCGAGAGAGCAGGCAAAGGAACTATGCCATACAGCCTTGTCTTCATGTATAATTTTCCTTCATATTTCACTGCTTCACAATATGTTGATGCGTCACATTGTGCAGCCTTGGGAGATTTTGACGGTAACTTGAGCCAGCAGGCAGCTGACAGTTGGCGATGGTATCTAAAGGCGCCTATGCAAACAAACAGCTTATCTTGAGATTCCATCACCATCAGAGCACTTGTTTCACAGTTTCCATTAATAGTTCACATGCGCAGACACTTAATACACAAAATCGCACTACTTTTACATATCAAAGTCCACTTCAAACCATTATTTAAACAATAATACAGGAGCAGCAAGCCGCCGCCGGTCGAGTTCCCGCCAAAACTCTTTCTCTAAATGGGAAGCTACAGCCACAGAGTAGTAATGAGTAGTTTAGTTTGGCTCACAGAGTACATTATATATAGGGAATAATGTAAAATAAATAAATTATACTAAAAATTTAATTACAAATTTGTTTTGTAACAAAATAGTAAGTTAGCAAGGTTCGATTGTATTTTAAACTATTCATTAATTTGTTTGATTCTTAATTGGCCAAGCATGGCTAAATTTAAAAAAGCGACATCTACTGCAAAATGGACAAACTGTCATGACATAATAATACCTCTAAGAAAAATTATAGTATGGACTGTATGCCACTGGTTTGGTAGTGTTTCTATATAGTTTGTGCTGGTTTTTTGTTTTTTTTTTCTGTGGTTTGGCTTCAGTCGCCTTCGTGAGTGGACATTGTTTCGGTTGTTTGCAGCGGCTCAAAAAGATCGCTGTACAAATACACACTTAAATACTTAATTATAATAATAATAAGACATTTTTTTATTACAATATTTAAAAGCACAGAATAAATAATAGTAGTACGTACTAAAAGCAAGTAGTATAATTTTTTTTGTCATGGGTGACATTTTCATGGTTTTCGAGGGTGTTGAAACCGATAGGGTTGTCGAAATGTAAATCCAAGATGGCGGCCGCAATAGGTATCAATTTTTTCATCATGGGTGTCATTTTTATGGTTTTCGAGGGTGCTGAAGCCGATAGTGCTGTCGAAATGTAAATCCAAGGTGGTGGCTGCAATAGGTATAAATTTTTTCATCATGGGTTTCATTTTCATGGTTTTCGAGGGTGTTGAAGCTGATAGTGCTGTCGAAATGTAAATACAAGATGGCGGCTGAATTAGGTACCAATTTTTTCATCATGGGTGTCATTTTCATGGTTTCCGAGGGTGTTGAAGCCGATAGTGTTGTCGAAATGTAAATCCAAGATGGCGGCTGCAAAATATGTCAATTTTTTCATCTTGGGTGTCATTTTCATGGTTTTCGAGGGTGTTGAAGCCGATAGTGCTGTCGAAATGTAAATCCAAGATGGCGGCTGCAACAGGTATCAATTTTTTCATCATGGGTGTCATTTTCATGGTTTTCGAGGGTGTTGAAGCCGATAGTGCTGTCGAAATGTAAATCCAAGATGGCGGCTGCAATAGATATAAATTTTTTCATCTTGGGTGTCATTTTCATGGTTTTCGATAGAGTTGAAGCCGATAGTGCTGTCTAAATGTAAATCCAAGATGGCGGCTGCAATAGGTATCAATTTTTTCATCATGGGTGTCATTTTCATGGTTTTCGAGAGAATTGAAGCCGATAGGGTTGTCGAAATGTAAATCTAAGGTGGCAGCTGCAATGGGTATTAATTTTTTCATTATGGGTGTCATTTTCATGAGTTTCGAGGATGTTGAAGCCGATAGTGCTGTCGAAATGTAAATCCAAGATGGCAGCTGAAGTAGGTACCAATTTTTTCATCTTGGGTGTCATTTTCATGGTTTTCGAGAGTGTTGAAGCCGATAGTGCTGTCGAAATGTAAATCCAAGATGGCGGCTGAAGTAAGTACCAATTTTTTCATCTTGGGTGTCATTTTCATGGTTTTCGAGAGAGGTGAAGCCGATAGTGCTGTCGAAATGTAAATCCAAGATGGCGGCTGCAATAGGTATCAATTTTTTCATCATGGGTGTCATTTTCATAGTTTTCGAGAGAGTTGAAGCCGATAGGGTTGTCGAAATGTAAATCCAAGATGGCGGCTGAAGTGGGTGCCAATTTTTTCATCTTGGGTGTCATTTTCATTGTTTTCGAGAGAGTTGAAGCCGATAGTGCTGTCGAAATGTAAATCCAAGATGGCGGCTGAAATAGGTATCAATTTTTTCATCACGGGTGTCATTTTCATGGTTTTCGAGGATGTTGAAGCCGATAGTGCTGTCGAAATGTATTTAAACTACTTTAAAAATTCCGTATAATCATGTTATACGTAATTTTTTAATGCGCTTAAGGTATGCCCAATTGGATTTACCAATATTTAAAACTACACATACATCTTTTGTATTTTCACTATTAGTGAAACAATTTTTCCGGACCGATACGACTTAGGAACCTTCAAGAAAAGAACTTACACCTTTCTAAAATGCCGGCAACGCATCTGTAATTCCCCTGGTATTGCGGTTGTTCATGGGTGGCGGTAGTCACTTAACATCAGGTGAGCCGCATGGTCGTTTGCCCCCTCTTCTATAAAAAAAGTGGCAGTGAAAATAAGTGTAAAGTAACTTTTTTAATATGTATATTTATAAGTGTCGAAGAAAAAGGTTTTTATTTTCGAAAAATGAAACATCAACACATTAAACAAAATTATAAAACTTTGAAATGAATTTTCCCGTTTCTTTTTACGTTGCGTTCTCGTTATTTTTACGTTAAGAATTTCAAAGTTTAAATGAATAACATATAACTTCGTAACCTAAATCTTGGCATGTCTGTAATGTTTTGAACAATACGCGATACGAAGTTTTCAGAATGTATGTAAAATATGTCAGGCAATTTATATTTTCGTTTTATTTAAGTCATATCATAATCATAATTTAAGATTTATAAAAATAACTAAGAGATGTTGCTTCTCTTGCACGAAAATCATCATGACAGACCATTCAACTAGTTTCTTTAACTTTATAAAGCTTAGTTTTTGCTATATATAAAATTTTCTCAAACACGCACAAATTTTGTTTAGTATTACATTTATTCTTCCTTTTTCTTCTTCTTCTTCAACAACCTCTAAAATTCCATAGCTGAACTTTGGCCTCTCTCATCGTAAAGAAGATATGCCTTTATCATCATGCATTACTCGACTCCACCGAGTCAGTAATTCATTCTTGGGGCGATATGTATGCCTTTACAACAAAATCCCAGAAAACATACAAAATTTTACGTGCTCGGAGTTCTAAAATTTTATTAAACTAATTTTGTATAAAAAGATTTATTATAATATTAAGAGACTTTAACAGTGGTACAGCCACGCGGCAGCTTTTGCTGTCGCACGGATGGGCCGGCTCGAACCGGGGTGGTACCACGACCTCACAGAATACCAGCGTGAAGTAGAGGTTCACCTCTGCGTTTCGCTTGGTGAGTGCAGGTGGCCGGAGGCCCTCTTTGCTGGAAATGAGGCATTCTATCCTAGTCCTCACGGGTGACAACGCATCTTCATTTTGATTTGTAACAGAGGATAGATATAGATATCTATGAGTCGCAGCAACCACTTACCATCAGGTGGACTGTGTGCTCGTTTGTCACCCTTATCCTATAAAAAAAAACTAATGGATGATAATAGCCTCTAGGTGATCGCTACCAAGCTATTTCTAATTTGTTCGGTGTTGTTAATTTTTACGTGGTAGAGCCATGCTGCAGCTATATTCATTGTACAGCTGTACCACAAATTGGTCGGCTTCACCGGAGAACGACCACGCTCTCACAAAATATCAGCGTAAAATAGTAGCTCTATGCTGCTTTATTTCGTATGGTGAGTGCAGAGAACCAGAGACCTGTTTTAATTGGATATGTGGCTTTCTATTTCAGTCCTCACGGGTGACAACTCATCTTCATTTTGATTCTTAAACGAAGATAGATGTTGATGTATATGGGCCAAATAACCACTTACCATCAGATGGACTGTGTGCTCGCTTGTCACTCTTATCCTGTAAATCCTATCAATCGACCTCCTGCATTTCTTCCCAGGTTGTTACTTCATATTAAACCTGACCCCTTTTACATTGGAGTAAATGCCTTTTTCGATACTATTTATTCGATATATAAAGGCAAAATTCTAGCAGTCACAAGCCGTTAGTGTACGTGACGTGAATACGTGTCCATTTTTCTTTTGTAAAATATTACTTTTGAACTGAAGTTGCAACTGAAAAATTTTCAAATGCATCTGATCCCCTCGATAGAAGACTTTATTTCGTTTTTCTTATTTGTCGGCGGCGGGTTTTTTGTAACTTAGATTAATTAGAAACGTGTTAATACACCACACTTTGATTACAGCTACTATAGCTTTTGGACACCTGCCAGAGTTGTTGTTACGACGTAGAGAAATGCTGTCAAATGGAATGAGAAATAACCAGGCTAACACAATACTGGTGTAGTGGCGGTATAAATATACACTACTCTATACGATATAGCAGTAGTGGATATTCTTACACCCGTGGGTGTGGTAAGAGGCGACAAAGGGAAATAAACCAGGAGATTGAAAGCAGCACTTTCTTAATGAATCGAAATCGAAATAGTAAGGAACTGCGGTTGTCGACCCGCCTGTGAATAGCCTCAACTATGGCAATGACGCACTCTTTGTGGAAGACCTGTGTTCACGCGTGACACAATGTCAGTGTGAAATGCTCAGCATAATGATGCTTAGTCCCGCATGACTGTGCTGTCAAGCACTCAAAACGTCGAAAATTAAAAATAAATTTATTCAATAATGTTGCCGTTTCTCACAGTGAGTAACGAGAACCTGGATCCTCAAAGATTATAACAATAGATGAAAGCACCTTTTGGTCACAGCATTCACTTTAATTTTAAATAGTTCTTTCTTTATTTATTTATTTCACTTAGAGTGAGGTATATTTGCTAGTTTGTCATCCTTATTTACATAAAACCTACAATTAACATCAGACAAAATAAAGTCACAGAAGCATTTCCAGTCTTGAGGATTAAATAACTAAAATAAAATGGGTCATGTCATACTTATTTATACTCTCTCATTCTTCAAACCGGAAACAAGTAGTCAAAGTCAAATACAAAGTTTTTTATTCAAATCAAACTTGTTTAAAGTTTTGATAAATGTCAAAATCTACACCGGTTCTTAAAAATGGGACCTTCTCAGAAAAGGTCCAGCAAAAAACTCGGGGGTTATATTTTTAGTATACTGTATATACATATTGGAATTCGAAAATTTTATGAAAATCAATTCAATATAAATTAATTTTAATATTTTCTAAGTGTCAATTTTATCAAATCAGGTTAGTAATATGAGTAGTTGCAGAGTAAAAGTTATACCCAGACATAATTACCTCAACATGTTACTATTTATATCTATTTTATAATTCCGTTTTGAAGAACATTTCCCAAGTATCTTTTTAATTTTATATATATATATATATATATATATATATATATATATATATATATATTCTCCGGTGAAGCCGACCAATTTGTGGTACAGCTGTACAATGAATATAGCTGCAGCATGGCTCTACCACGTAAAAATTAACAACACCGAACAAATTAGAAATAGCTTGGTAGCGATCACCTAGGGGCTATTATACAACGTTTATATATTATATATATATATATATATATATATATATATATATATATATATATATATATATATATATATATATATATATATATATATATATATATAGGCATAGATAGCCACTCAACCGTCCACCCGTCGCGAGTAATTCTCGCCTGACCTGTCCGCGAATTTAATTGTCACTATTTTTTACGATCGGGCGAGACAGTCTTAACTAAAACGATTACTACTGAAAAACTACTATAGCTACATTCAAATAAAAAATATTCTCAAAAGACACTAAGAACACAAAATGTTATTTTGTTAGAAGAAAATTAGTGAAATTAAAAAAAACCTGAAAATAAAGCTTAAAAATGGAAATATATAAAAAAAATCGTATTTATTTTTTATTTCGAGTTTTACAAGAAATATATAACACTTACTGCAGACAATTATTTCATATTATAATAGTACATGATATTCCCTTTAAAATGACACCAATATCAATAACATCTTATATACTCAATATACATAAGTATATAATGTCTACCCAATATAAATTTGAATAAATAAGTAAATAAATGAAAAACATAGGTTTTAATAATTTCACATATCTCAATAGATATTTTGTTTGATGAAATACTGTCTCGCTCTGCTGAGCACGCCAAGCTTTTTAGAAGCCAATTTGGCCTTCCCTTCGAAGTGACCACGAAACTGCACACTATTCGATATGTCGACGCCAAGGATTCCGATACTAGCTGAGGCAGCAAGGGGAGTGAGTGCCTTGAATCTGAGGAGATACGACAAAGGGGTTCATTTTAGCGGTAAACGCGCACACTTGTGTCTTCTGGGGATTGAACTGGACTAGATTTAGTAGCCCCCAATCCGAGACTTTGTTAAGCAAAGACTCGACTTCAGACACAAGTATAACCCGGTACTCGATGAAGTTTTCCCGAGAAATATTGGCATGACTGGTATATAAGGTATCACCAGTGCTGTCGTCCGCATAGCAACGAATGCCACCAATTAGCAACATATCATTGATATGCAGGAGAAACAGCGTTGGAGCTTTGTGAAACACCAGCATTGATAGGTTTGAAACCAGAGCATGCACCGTCTACTACAACCTTGATGCTCCGATCTGCAAGGAAACTGGTGATCCATTTGCACAATTTCTCGGGAAGCCCATAGAAAGGAAGCTTTGAAAGAAGCGCTCTGTGCCAGACCCATCTATGCCCATCTATGAGTCAGATAGACTAGGAGATCACCAGCTGATCGACCCCAACGAAAACCGTACTGGCGGTCACTAATCAGCTGGTGATCCTCAAGGTACCTCATAAGCTGGCAGTTTATAATGGATTCCATTATTTTGGAGAATAAGGAGGTGATGGCGATACGCCTGTAGTTGGACGGGTTCGAGCGGTCGCCTTTTTTAGGGGTTGAGTGGACCAAAGCTGTCTTCCATGAGTTCGGGACTACGCCTAGGGAGTAGGAGTACTGGAAAAGACGCAATAAAACTGGTGCCAACTCCGGAGCACACGTCTTCAGCACAATGGGAGGGACTACATCGCACCCACTCGACTTGCTGACGTCCAGGAAGAAGAGTGATTTGTGAACCGAGAGCTGTATAAACCGCACATCCGGCATGGAGCACTCACATCGCGGGATGGTCGGCAGTGTGTTCCCCCCGTCATCTAAAGTCGAGTTGGACGCAAAGAGAGAGCTCAACAGGTCGGCTCTCTCCCTTGCGGCATGGGCCAGTGAGTCGTCCTCTCTGTGCAGAGATGGAAGTGATGGCTGACAGAAGTTACCTTGGACAGCCTTGGCAAGCGACCAGAATGCACGGGTTCCCGAAGAAAGGCGAACCAGCTTCTCGCCAATTCTGCCGATGTGCTCAGACCTTGCCTTGGCAATGACGCTTTTGAAGGACCTGGAGGCGGAATTATACTTCTTTTTAAGTGCGCTGGTGTTTAGATCCCGAGATGTTGATGCATCAGCCCAGGCCCGGTAGCACTCCTGCTTGACGCTATTTTACAAGAGCGACCAAACCATGGCTGGGATCTGCCTCCGATGGGCACCACAGAGGATGGATTAAAAAGTTCCAAACCCTGAAGTACCACATCAGCAACAGTATGGGCAACAACGCTGGGATCTTCCGGCGAGAAGCAAACCCGCCAAGGGTAGGATGCAAAAAAAGACCGCATCCCGTCCCAATCGGCTGACCTTTGACAAAACACGGCGGCAAGCTGTAGATCGCAACTGCGATTGGAGCGTGAGTGGCACCGTACTCCGGATCACACAATGGTCCCAAGAGCCCAGAGGGGCATCGACGGAGACCTGATATCCGTCCGGATGAGAGGTCAGCAGAAGGTCTAACAGGAAAGGTACATGGTCTTCCACATCTGGGATTCGCGTAGGCGAAGTAACCAGTTGTGTTAGACCATATGCCAAAGCAAAGTCATAGACAGATCTACCCGTATGATCGGTTAAACGAGAACCAAGCCATTTAGCGTGGTGGGCGTTGAAATCACCGAGTATCACGATCTCTAAGGATGAGACCTGTTGTAGCACGGCGTCTGCAGCCATTTAGACGTGGTCGATGAGTCGGTAGACGCGGGGATGGTTGTCGCTATCTACGCGCAGCCATAGGATGGACGGGTCTGTACCTTCAAGACTGCCGAGGCGTCGAAAACAGATGTCCTCTCTGACGTTTACGCAAACTCCAGCCCAGGCCACAAAGAAGTGTTCCAATTTGTACCCCGGGTAGAAGAGATATGAAGTATCAGCCGGAGAGAACACCTGAGTCTCGGTTAAAACAGCAAGGCCGGCTTCGCCGTCTCTAGATGGTAATGGACAGCGTTAAGGATGGAATGAAGTCCCCTGATGTTGCAAAAATTCACGGATAGCGTGACAGGGGTCGCCTTGGTTGTATTGCTCCTTGGCCTTGGCTTGGCCCGATCAGCATTAGTCGCAAGCGGAATTTTGCCCCCCCCCCCCCCTCATAATACGCGGGGTAGCCTGAGCACCCACGCTCAGGAGTAAAGTAATTTGTTCGTGGATGCTCAGCGAGGGATTCTCCAGGGGTGCTGGTACCCTTCTGGGGTAGTCTTTTATTTTATTCCACTACCATGTTGATGGGGGGGGGGGGCGGAATTGGGCCTCCGGCCACCTGCACTCACCAAGCGCAACGCAGAGGTAAACCTCTACTTCACGCTGGTAGTCTGTGAGGTCGTGGTACCACCCCGGTTCGAGCTGGCCCATCCGTGCGGCAGCAAAAGCTACCGCTTGGCTCTACCACTGTTATCTGTATCTTCTATTATTCTATATCTGTATATTCTATTCTATACTGTATCTTCACAATTAGTTTGATGTTCAATAACATTAGAAATAACGTAAAAAAAACAGAAAAGTTATCACATTTTTAATCGAATTTCTCTTACGTCAGCATTCCACAAACAAAAATGGCGAAATTTAATTTTAACTTTTTTTTTTCTAAATATTTTGTTACCACGTATACAGATAAAATTCACTTTCACAAACGACAAATTTCATATAGCACTCTCTATAATTTTTTACTCTATTAATAACAGCTATCTTTTGCGCTGCACGCGTTTAAACCGAAAGATGTCGTTTGGTGCCTAGACAGGTGAGACAATAATGTTTTTTGGAGACTAGTCACCGTGGACGGTTGAGTGGATAGGCATAGATAGATGCCCCGCAGTTTGAGTCGTGTATAATTTAGGGAATCACTGATTGATTGATTGATTTATATATAATACTTCAGTATATAGTAGACATTATTTTAAGTAACATTTTCATGTGGTTTTAAAAAATATTAGTTCTCTCGGTTCTAATCGGACGTCTAGGGTTATGCGACGTTTACGTGCCGATCCAAGTGTATAATTATTTTTAATTATCTTTTAAAATATGCATAAAATATCCCTGCATATAAAAAGCAAATTTTATCTCCATAAAATTGTCTTGATGAACTTTTCTTGCCATGCTTAATAATAATGCTCATAAATTACTTTTTATATTCCAATAATATTTTGTCACAAAATACTTTATTGTGTATAAAATGGACATAATATGGTATCGCCGACGCTTTGTAAATGGAGTAAATGTCAATATTTTTGTGGAACATTGTATTAACGTATCAGTAACGATTACGGCAGTGAACGCGGGTAAAAAAATTCAGGAGCGCCTCTTCTTCTGACTTGCTTAACAAAAATCAGTATTTAAAGCTAGCTGAGAGGTGTAGCCTAGTCTAGATAGCCATATTAATATGATGATACACTAGATACTAGCCTATTCCTTATGAATTTGGCTATCATATACAAAAATTATTTTTCAAATTGCACTGGTAGTTCCAGATATTAAGTATGTTTAAACAAACATAAAAAAAATATTTTCCGCATTGGTTATGAGAATATTATGAGTGAATGACAGTCTGGACACAATAAAAGTCTAAATAAAATATGTGCATTTATTTCTAGAACTTGCCTATTAAATTGTTATAAGTACAAATTCGACAGTCGCTTGTCTGCGCCGCTATTCAAACTGAATAACTTAATTTATTCAAGTTTCTGAACCTCATATGGCAGCCGCACCAGCGATGTCGCTGTTTGGCAGTTCTCCAGGTATAAAGTTTTCGTCCCAACTTCCTAATTGAAAGCTTTACGCTGCAATTTATCATGAACTTATCCTACTATTTATTACATTATATTTTAGTACGTGTCATTAGTTTGGTGTACAATCCCAAAGTGAAATTAAAATGTTCAATGGAAAAATAAAAATGTGTGCATATTGAAAAAAAATATCGTGAACATGTAAAGCATGTCAACACCCATTGGCATAACATAAAAGCCTATCGGAATCCTTTTTGCTAAAAAATCCCTATCTGAAATGACAAAAGTTATGTGCTCAGATCGCTGAGTACCCTAAAAAATTGTTATAAAAATATATAAATTGTGGATCAAAATAGATGCATGCATGACTCCTTAGAATCCCCATTAGAATTTATCTTTACCGTAGTGTCGTTTTTTTTCTTATTATATAAATTGCACATAGGCAAACATCTAGACCCAGAAAACTTATTTGTAGGCCATACAAACTCATTTCCGTATGGGATGCGAACCCGCGGAACTGTAGAAGCGCTGCCAAATGAGTCATTGTGCTTCCGTCCTGTTATTAACAAAAAATTTTTAGGGTTCCGTACCCGAAAGCTTACTACATTATTAGTAGTATTAATATTATTAGTATTAATAAGCCTCCGCTGTACGTCCACCTGTGTCCGCCCGTCTGTCTATCTCTCAGCGGGCTGTATCTCATAATCTGTAATAGTTGAAATTTTCACAGAATGTGTTTCTGTAGCCGCTATAAAAAGTTAAAGTAACAGCCTATATATTATATATATATATATATATAATGTCCCACTGCTGGGCACAGGCCTCCTCTCATTTCTGAGAGGGCTTTTAGCTTATTTATTTTTATTATTTGTTGGCGCTATAACAACAATTAATAAAAATAAAAGAAAAATTAAAGGGGGCTACCCTACTAAAAACGTGTTTTACCATAGTACGGAACCCTTCATGCGTGACTTGCACTTGACCGGTTATTCTTAAATTGCCTAATTCTCAAACGATGTTACCAACTAACAACCTGTTTGAAATGTAAAAGCACTTAAAGACTGAGTTGCTGTGTCTTAGTTGGATGTTGAGGACCAAGGCGATAAGGCGAGAATATTAAACAATCTGAGTGACATCGAAGGTGAGGCTGTCTAGGGCAGCTAGAGACTGGCTTTAAATGGGAGGATGAAAGAAAATCGGCTGTCTTACTGCAGCTTCTTATTGTAGTCAGTTACGAGGACTTTTTCACTCCTTTTTAATGAAATGGTATATATGCCATGAAATCTCTTTAATTTTAGACGTAAGAAATTAAAATTTTGTTGGTCAAATATCAACATGCTTTTCTTTACACTTCAAACAGGAGGAGGTACTCAATTCGACTATATTTTTTAATGTATATTAACCTCATAACTTTTTCTGAGTGGACCGATTTCGATGATTCTTTATTTATTTGAAAGCTGGTGCTTTAGATGTGGTACCATACATTTTTAATCGAAGCCTGACTAATAATTTTTTAATTATTCTCAGTAATATATATGGAAGTCGGTTATACAAAAATTTTAATTTTAAATTATTAATCTACTACCGTTTCAAAATGAGTTTATTCTGTCCGGAGGAGGAAACTCCGCAGACATCATCTTTCTTTAACCCTTATTACCTTATTTATATCCATTAACCCTTTTGACAACAGCTTACAATTGCACTTGTATTGCACAAGCTCTTATCAAAAAGAGGTCGGCTTATCAGTTTAGGCAATATTCAAACCATATACGACTGAAGCCTGCCTTAGATGTTTTATATATAGAGCATAAGATTGCAGCCTGCATCGACACAAACCCGCCTATCTAGCACTGTAAGTATGAAAACACTTTATATACATAATATGTCATAATATGTGAGAAGAAAATATAACTATAACAACAATGAAACTTTTCTTTTTCTTTTTTAACCGACTTCAAAAAAAGGAGAAGGTCGACTTTATTTTTTTATGTGTTTTACCGCATAACTGTTTTCTACGTAAACCAATTTTGATAATTCTTATTTATTTGAAACCTGGTGTTTTTCATGTTGTGGTCCCACAAAAATTTGACGAAGATCTGACCAGTAGTTGAGTTGAGTTATCCTTAATAATGCGTATTTAATTGACTAGGAGTACATTGATCATGTCATTTTATTTATATTGCAGTCGAATGTAAAAAGTTTTAAATTTTACCACATGTTTTTTTTAAGTGCCATAACTACGTTCATAATATTCTTGCATTAAACTATTCTCTTATAACTACTTCATAAGTAGATACGCACCTATCTTCAACTCTATTCTAACTGAATAACTTAATTTATTCAAGTAGTGTCTAAACCTCACGTAACTTTCGCTCCAGTGATGTCAGCACTTGGCGCTTTGCCAGGTTCTAACTTAGGTCACAACTTTTTAATTGAAAGCTTGCCTCTAGAATTAATTGTGAAGCGTCATATAATTTAGATCAAAATTGAAGTTTTCTGAGGATATTGTTTCACTTCAATTTTATATCGTTTAGTTACTTTACTTTAGTTGTTGCATTAAAACAATGCTATGTGTGTTGATGTTGGTTTTGCCAACTTTTATATTATTTGTTTTTACTAAGGCTATAGCCTATAGGCTATAACCTGTAAAATATAGTTGATAGCAAAACTAGATTTTGACAGTGGTAGAGCCACGCGGCTTTTGCTGTCTCACGGATGGGCCGGCTCGAACCGGGGTGGTAACACGACCTCACAGAATACCAGCGTAAAGTAGAGGTTTACCTCTGCGTTTCGCTTGGTGAGTGCAGGTGGCCGGAGGCCCTTTTACTGGAAATGAGGCATTCCATCTTAGTCCTCACGGGTGACAACGCATTTGCATTTTGATTTGTAATAGAGGATAGATGTAGATGTCTATGGGCCGCAGCAACCACTTACCATCAGGTGGACTGTGTGCTCGTTTGTCACCCTTATCCTATAAAAAAAAGATCACAATATATTAAATTTTAAATTAATATTATATATTGAAAGCAAATAGCAAAGCTGATAGGATCAGTAAGCTGAAGTGTCAATGAGCCGGCCATAAAGCTCGAAGATCCAATAGCCAATGGGAAAAAAGTCATCAATTGGCAGACTCGTGCTGGTAAGCAAAATGCACGGCGGCGCCAGCTGTAGGATGGGGTGACAATCTGATAAGTGATGCAGGAAATCGATGGATATAGGTGACTCAGAACCTTGTTTTATGGCATTGAAAGCAATTTTTTTTTCGGTATAGCTAGCCTATATTTAATTATAATAGTTTTCTCTTCTTTATATTTTTTAAATATAGAATTCGAATCTCAATATAATACAATACTATATTATATAATAGATGTAGCAACCCTAAGGTCAGATGAAGAAGCAGAACAATAAATTATGAAAATGTTTCCGAAGTCTGAATCAACGGCAATGTTTACATTGGAATATAACGCTATCTGAGGAAAATGTTGGCGGCACCAACGCGTAAACTTTATCTTGTAACTAAACGTTTCATAATAAAACAACATCGTACAAGAGCCGTATAACCAACATTAGCTTTGAAACGTCCTACTTTCTTACTTCCCGTTATCCGTTCAAGGCAACTAAAATTTATATTTTTTTGCAGTGCTATTTAAGCTAAGATATATAGTAGATATTTTTTGGAACGTTGAGACAGAGGATTGGGATAGTATAACGAATTGTAAGTGGCTGTGTCTAGTAGATACCATTCATCCTCGATTAAGTCACAAGATGCTGGTGCAATGCAAGACAATTTTAATCCTCAGGAGACTAAGAATGCCTCTCTTCCTCAGGCTAGCCCTTCGTATTGGGCCAGTCATATGAGTGTCTCTTTATACACCTTAGTAACAGCCAATACCAAGACCCTTTAGGAGGGGGAGGATTGGAGCATGCCTCCGCTTACACACCTTCAAGGCCGAGGTAGGGGTTTGTCAGACTTGAAGTGATTAAAACCTCACGGTATTCTACATTTGCTGCATGTCGCTAGAGCTACGGAAAAGCCCTAGCTTACGTCCGTCAGTCTAACTCTAAACTTATCTTATCAGGGATTTATCGAATGCGGGTTGTTTAAGATAAAATCTTGGCAAAGTGGAATTTTATCTATCCTGTCTTAGAATAGCTTCCGGTTTGTACATGGTCAATTTTAATTATTTAAATTTTCTTTAACGTTTCAACGTTTTAAAACTAAATTTATAACTACCCGCTTCGGACACATGCTCACAGAACCAATTCAACGTCTAACTTTATCCTTGGCATGCAGATACGGAACAGAAACTTCTGGTGTTGGTCATTCCGACATAATGAGACAAATCTAGGTAGAAACTGTTACTAAACTTTGAACGTAAGTTCTGTTTCGCTAACCAGGGCCGACTTTTTGATTAAAAACAAGCCTTTTTAAGATTTGTATTTAGTAAAAACCTTACTAATAATATAAATGTCTCCGGTTCTCTACACTCACCATAAGAAACACAGCAGTGTTTAGCTGCTATTTTACGCTGGTATTCTGTGAGAGCATGGTCCTTCCCCAGTCGAGCCGACCCATTCGTGCTACAACTATACTACTAATATAGCTGCAGCATGGCTCTACCACGAATAAGATAAATGTGGATGCTTATGTACAGCAGTGATGTTTTATAGGCTGTAACGGTAACGGTAACGGTAATTAAGGCTTACTAATTGATGTTGCATTACTATCTAGGAGTGCAACTTTACGGAGAGCATCCTCTTACCTATTTATAGGATCAACTAGTATTGCATCTACTTTTGTTGTTAGGTGTAAAACGTATGTAGTGTATTAATTAGTTTCACTGTAAATCTCACAGGTAACTCATCTGATGGTTGGTTACCTATGATTCTGATTCTAGGATATGTGTAGGCGTCTTCAGCACCCACTTAACATCAGATAGGCTGTTTGATCGTTTTTCAGCCGTGGTTATGTAAAAAATCATAAGACTTCATAAACCGCAAAAATATTCAACACAATAAATGAAACTAACTTTTCCGGAATCTATCGCGTTTGACTTCTTAATTCCCGACGCTTCTGGTGCTTTAGAGTATCCATGGCCACGGGGCGGACTGAGGTGTTTGACATCCCGATGTCATATTTAGCCCGGCTACCTTCATTTTTTATATATTAATTTTTGGTCCGATCTACGCAGAATGAGCTTATAGTATCTTGAAGTCTTGCAATGGTATGCGTGGGTTTGGATTTAATTTTATTAATAATAGGATCCCAAGCAGATGGCGGCACCCTTCTATCTTCTTTATTGATATTAGGGTGTTTTTTAACTTTCAATTGCCTCGCGAATCATCCTTAGAAGAATCAGTGTTCTTTTGCGAGGATTTGTGGTCTATCAGATCTAACGTAATGGTGGGGACGATCTTGAACATGTTCACACACTGAAAACTTCCCGGAACGTCGGTATTTTAAGTCAGCTATATGTTTTTACGCCAGTTTTTATAGATCTGTTTCCATGTTCTATGTAAAAGGGACCACATTCACAATCCAGCTTGTACACGCCTACATATGGTACTTACGAATGGTAAATATTGAGTAATCTTCTTCGGCGGCTTGAATTATGTTTCAATGGAAGCTCGCTTCAAGATGTAACCAATCTTGTCAGTGACTCCTCTGACATAGGGTAGTACAGCAGGCATACGCTCGACTGTGGTCGGCTTTACTCGGTTACTGTGACGTAGGCGCGGGACCCGAAGCTTTATGTCTTGCAATACTTGCTAGACGTGCTGAAACTCGGCGGCCAGATGTTTTCTGTCACAGATCCCTCGTGCTCTCTGAAACATCGATTCCTACCAAGGATGATTCGCGAGGCTATTGGAATTAAAAGACAACCTAATTTCAATACAGAAGATGGATGGATGCTGCCAACTGCTTGGGATCCTATAATTAATAAAATTAAATCCAAACCAAAGCATACAACTCCAAGACTTCAAGCTACTATAAGCCTATTCTGCGTAGATCGCATCAAAAATAATTGTTCAAAAACTGAATGTAGCCGGATTAACTATGGTATCGGGACGTGAAATACCTCAGTCCCCCCGTGACCATGGGTGCTCTAAAGCACTCGAAACGTTTAAATTAAAAAGTTAAATTAAACGTGATAGAATCCGTAAAATTAGTTTCATTTAATATGTAGTGTTCGCGTAAATATAAGAAATCATTATATTCATCACAAGTTTGAACATATTTGTTCAATACGAGAATATTTAATATGATCGAAGATTTATATTTTTCAGTTTACAACATCGGATATTTAAAATGTAATATTATAATCCCAATGGACTCATGCTTCAACATTTTACATTTCTTGTTTAATATTAGTTTTCAATACTATATATTTTTAGTTGCCGAGGAATTATCTTTTTTTCAAGGGAACGTATTTCAAAAAGCCATGTTTGTTATATGCTCTAATAATTAAGGTAACTAGATTTCACATAAAATTAGCCTGCAATTATAGTTAGGTACAAACATAAAATAAAATAGATAGTTTAGTTTTCCAATGACGCCTTTTAACGCCACCCAAGGATGATATGTGAATATTTTTTAACAACTACTACACGATAAATATAAATTATTGACATGTTACTGTAATTAACATTGAAAGGCCGCGTTACCACCTGTAAGAACACATGAGGAAGTCGTCCATAAATTTCTTGCAATTATGTTTACACATCGTATGAATTCATGCTAGTTTTTTCTGCAATAAATATCTTGATAGTAGCTGGCAAATCATGTTATCGCAACTTATCGCAGAGATATTTATGCACAAGAGATATAGATGTCGCAAAGGCTATGGCAATTTAGCTTAGAGTGTTGTTGCAGGTGAAACGCAGCCTTACAGTGTTAATTATAGTAACATGTCAATAATTTATGCTTAAATACAAAACTAGTCCGATAAGCAGCGACATCTGTCGCAAGTTGATGTGAACTTGTTTAGACTTGCAATTAATTGCACTCGCAACTACTCGCAAGAAACGCTCGACAAACTGTCGTGGGTGCGCTTGCTACGTAGTTTACATCTGCAAGCTGCTGTCTAACAGACCTTCAAATACTTGCCGGTGGAAACGAGGCCTAACACTGTCTAGTAAAAACAAAAAAGAAATGAACATCAAACCACCAATTGCTGAAATGTTGCTGAAATGCTAATTATTGAAAACGTATATCTACATTTTCTTCCAACGTAATTGAAACGACATTAGTCCGGTGTTCAAGAACTAACCATGTTTAATATTTACCTACATTTCTTTATTATTATTTTTTTTTATAGGAGAGGGGGCAAACGAGCATGCGGCTCACCTGATGGTAAGTGACTACCGCTGCCCATGAACAACTGCCACGCCAGGGAGGAAATTGCAGATGCGTTGCCGGCCTTTTGAAATGGAGTACGCTCTTTTCTTGAAGCCCTTCACAAATCCACTGGTGAACATAGGCATCCACCAAGGAATACTCCAAAGCAATGTTTTTATAGAACGAGGGTGACAAATGAGCACACAGTCACATGCACAAATTTGCCACTCAAGAACCTTTCTTCATTATCGGTGGTCGCTTCTACATTCTTTATGGATGGCCTATTGCCACCTCAGCTTACCGACCACGGGCGATACTAGTAGAGTCTAATTATTGAATTGAAGTCGATAAAAAGTAAGAAAATTTTAGGAGTTTTTTCAAATCAATTATGTGTATTTAGTATGTAACATTTATATTGTTTGTGCATTTTTTATTCTTTTTTATAGAAAACGCAATAAAGATTAAAAGTAAATAAATTTCTAAGTTACTCTACCAAATAAGTCGTAACCGACAAAAGCCAACTTTTTATTTAATTGCATGCTAAGCAAAAGAAACTGCTCTAAAATAACAGTCCGAAAATTGTTATTATCGCTTTCAAGTTCATTTAAGTGTCTTAACCTTTCGCCATTTTAAACATTATATTTGAAAAAAATATTTCTTTTATTTTTGCACATGTTGTGTACTACAAAACAATTATATGAAGTTTCTTGCATATTACCGTACAGTGGCGTTATAAGAATATCCGCAACCCATATCATCCCGTAGGTGTCGTAAGAGGCGACAGAGGGAAACAAGTCAGGAGACGGGCAGTAACGTCTTCCTAATAATGACTAAAATAAAAACTGCGGTAGCCAACCCGCTTGCCAAGCGTGTCAATTATGAAAAATATTCCCTATATGAGGCAATCTCTGGGGAAGGCCTACGTTCAGCAGTGGACTTTAAAAGGCTGTAACGGTGTTTGCTTTATTAAACTTAAACAAATTAATAAAATATTTTTTTTCTAAATTATTGAAAAGGACACAATAATTCGTAAGTTGGTTAGTGTAAAACTGTTTCAGTCTATGGGCCAGATGTGTTCACGGCTCGCACTTACCACATTCCTCGCATCGCCGCGAGCACTAAAGAGCTCTTACTGATCTTTGCCAATAAATCAACTAACAGCGACCCTGTATGTAGTGGCTTTATTACAGGTAGGTCATGTCTTTGAGTGTTCTACAAGTGCAGGCAAATGGTTTTTGCTTGCGATAGTAAAATAAAAATTGTTAGGGGCTTTTAATATACGTATTTCACGCCTTATATATTTTTAAAGGATACAGGTGATAAACTAGCACACAGTCTACCTGATGATGATGACTGTAAATTAATGTTGT
Organism: Parnassius glacialis; assembly: GCA_033319125.1. NCBI lineage: Eukaryota > Metazoa > Arthropoda > Insecta > Lepidoptera > Papilionidae > Parnassius > Parnassius glacialis. The sequence continues at coordinate 38,425,516 of JAVANC010000012.1, read as the reverse complement.
GGCCCATAGGTATCTATTCTCGATGATGAATCAAGATGCAGATGCGTTTTCATTAAAAAAGGGTCTTACACTCGCCATAGGAAACACAGATGCATGAAGGTGCTATTTTACGCTGGTATTCTGTAAGTACGTGGACCTTCCCCGATTGAGCCGACCCATTCGTGCTTCAACTATAATATAGCTGCAGCATATCTCTACAATGTATAGAAAATTTAATAGAAAAAGGGATTAGAGATGGCATTGTTGTTTATAATATTTTTATTAGGTTTAATCTTAATGCCTAGGGATATTCAAGCATAAGTATCAGTTCAAGGGTAAATGATTCGATATATTGATTCATAATTGAGATTGTTGAGTATTTCTACGTCAACTCAGTCAGAGTTTGCAGGACTTCAACATTATCACTGTTATTACAGCCATCATAACTCAACTGCTGAACAAAAGCCTCTTCCAAGAATACCAAAAACAAATTCTAATTTACCTGGATCTATGGAGTTCCTACGTTTCCACTTCCCGTAAGTCTTACCTGGTCGTCACTCCATTTAGTAGTGGGGACAACCTACACTTAGCTTACTGGTAACAGGTTGTTGTGAAAATACCGCAGTCCAGAGAAGAACCAGCAAGAAATCCAGCGGGACTTTGTTCTGAAAAATAAGAACAGTTTACAATAATATATTATGTTACACAATTAACTACAAAAAACAAATTAGAAATAGCTTGGTAGAGATCACTTCATTCCCAAACAAACAAATCTGGATGCTTCACGGCACGAGTGTTATGGGTGGCAAGACCCACCAAGATGTCGGCGTCCAGAATGTTACAGAAATAGAAAATAAAAAACACTTTTTATTCAATATAGATTATAAATAATAGTTATTGAAAGTCACTCTTTTGTTTAATTACTACTAGTGCGAAAAAAATCCTCTGTCCTGGGAAGAACCAGCAAGAAACCCAGCAGGACTTTTTTTTAAATAACAGCTTACAATCATGTATGTTACACAAATTAACAACAACAAATTAGAAATAGCTTGGTAGCGATCAACTTATTTCCAGGGTTTATTATCATCCATAAATTCTTTAATATTATAATAACCCTTTTTACACGAAATCAATTCAAAATCGATTCACGTAGAAAAATTTATGAGGTAAAAACAATAAAAAATACAGTCGAATTGAGTACCTCCTCCTTTTTGAAGTCGGTTAAAAATGCTGAATTACTGCGTGGACTCTCGTACGATTGTTTCAAGCATAGAATTTTAAGTCAGTATTAAACAAGTTCTATTAGCGAATATACATCTTTAATTTAATAAAATTAATATAACGTCATCCGGCCTCTGCACAACTTGACTAGATTTAATAGGCTACATCCCACATCTGTTATCACTCAGGAGTGATAACAGATTAAACCAACAGATTAAAATAAATCAATAAATATATAAATATATAAATAAACAAATGTAAATTTAAACCTCAACTCCTAACAATAAGTTATGTATAATTTGTTTTTAAATACAACGCTTTTTTTTTTGACTATATAAATCAATCATTAAGATAGGGAAATAAAATGAAATCACTTAGCGTTCTCGTTTAAACAACAAACCGGCAAGCAGACGTAGCGACAGCGAAAGGGCGTATTTGGAAGATATTTTCACACGCAGTACTTGACATAATACTTTTTTTTTCATGTACTTTGTTTCCAAAACGTTTCACGAGTGATACATTATGTACAGCTGTGAATTTAAGCGCTAGGAACATCTGCTAAAAAGTCACCAAACAAAAGCGAAAAATTATTCTAATTCCCTTAAAGCTTCCCGCAGACGGTAGTAGTAGCGTCGTGAAAAAACTGTACCAGATATATTTTAGGTAAGTTTTTCGCGACAGAAATTGCGCATTACTTTCGTCAAATCCGTATCGCATATAATATCAAAAATATTCTTCTACACTCGGATATTTACACGACGATGAAATATAAATAAGTACAATTTTTATTGTTAATATTGTCTGTCTTACGTAGGGAAAACAAATATAAGAAAAACGCGCGTAAAAGTACATAACAGCTATCGTGAAAATCTCAACACTCCTGCAGTTTGCGGCCTATGAAAAAGTTCAGGATCAACTTCGTTTTAACATTAGACGACTTAACATTATAACACGAAAAAGCCCACCACGTTGCTCCGATGCATGTGCGCCGACTTTGGTGACCTGAAACTTATCATCATCGTCATCAACATTATTACAGCCTCTTACAAGTCCACTACTGAAAATAGGTATTTCCCAAGAAATGCCACAAAACACAAAAACGTACCGGTAAGCGGAGTGTACGGTGGCCCCTCGCTAGATTGAGTGACATCTTGGTAAAACTTGCGGGAAGTCGATGAATAGAGGTGGCCCGTAGGCTTGCCAACCGTCCCGGTAAATCCGGGACGGTTGGCAAGCCTACGCTTCTGGGTTAATTTTGGACAATCCCGCCGTAACCACTTGCGGGACGCCTTTTGTCCCGGAAATCGGTAATTATATGATATTAGTATCTATCTCGTACCAACTACACCTTAGTCGTAGCTTCGATACCATTTTCAAATGCATCAGCAGAGAGAGTATTTTCTCTCTGTGGAAATGCATAGACAGACAGCAAAAATCAGCTGTTTGTTGACCACGTAAGGCTGAACTACAAATTAACATTAATTTTGATCAAAAATGCAGTAAATTTTATAACTAATTTGTTTTTTTTCTAACCAAATTGTATGTGGTGTGCTGTGTCCCGCGTAATATATCCAAGTCCCGGATGTCGAGCTGGGTAGTCCCGGAAATGCCTTTTTGGAGTTGGCAAGCCTAGTGGCCCGGGACCGAGAGGTCAACTTAAATTGCATACTACAAAATTTTAAGAAAGAGAACATTCATGAACTACCACGCCTCGTACAATATACCTTCCGAAAAGGTCGCTTTCAAGGAACATCCGCGACTGCGCAAATGTTCAATACGGTAGACGACGAATCCTGCAAAGTATTATAGATGTAGCAGGAATGGGTCGGCTTGACAAGGATGGGACCGTGTACGTAGAGAACCCCAACGTGAAATAGTATCATAATGCTGTTGTGTACATCCTTTTTACTAGTACCTAGAAATCTATCTTGATCCTCAAAAGCAAAGGCGTATCCGCATATGATTCTTAATTAGCGATATTAAGTAGGTGTTTATGGATAACACCATTCCACTTACCACCAGATATTTGTGTGCTCGTTTGTCACCTTTATTTCTTAAAAATTCGTATTTTATCGGTAACCGTTATCGCTAATTAAAAAGACCATTATAATTTGCTGTGGCCCTATGTGGTAGGACTACTTGGCTCATCCTCTTACGTATTTCTGTCACCAAAATGTAAGTGCTTATACTGCTGTATTCCTGTTCGAAAGACATAGAGAGAAATTACAACTATCGCACTCCATCCTAATCCTCAGATCAATAACAAATTTGTAGCCTACTTTATTTTAATTTAGCTGCAGGATCCCTTTGAGTAAAATAGCTACTTTCCAGGTCCACTGTAAGCTTGTTTTACACTTGTAAATAAATCAAGTTCCTTCCAAAGTCAACGTTGTTTTAGCTAAAGCAAAGTAATGGTGGTGTTGCACATAAAATAAAACTTAAAATCTGAACGGATATGAGAAACGGGTTTCTTTTTATTTTATAATTGTCCATGTGGAGGGAACGAACTCTTTGGAAACGTCATTGCTCCGCCGTTTCCTTGAACCGAGCGAGTGATTTATATTGCACTCAATCACTGCACGTTTCAAACAGATGTGTTTTAAATTTTGGGAATGGAAGCGTCACGGTATGACACGTTTATTCTAATATGACACATTTCTTTTTGAATATTCATTTCGTATTCATTTCGTAACTAAGTTAGTAGTGTTAGTAAAAATTACAGACTAAATTGGTACAATTACAGAGAATATGCCTCTTGTTATATTTAAAAGGGTTTTAGGATAAATAATCGTCTAGAAATAAAACGTCACATCTTCGATTTTTATTCAGATATTTCTGACATAAAACTTTCTTATACCCCGCGACGAGATAGAACCGGCATCCAGTGAAATTCACACTGAACACTCATCCCCTTAAGTTCCATCATCGTCATAATTATTAAAGTATACACTATAATCCGTTCGCGTTAAGAAAATAGTGAGTCATCAGTGCAACTACAGGGTAAAGGTGTATTAACAGCAGAGTAAAAATTCTTTTTTTTCCAACATTTAATTAAGTTTAATGGAAATAAATTTTCTTAAAATTACTTAAATCACTAATCAGAAGAATTTTGTTCTGCAATTTCCATGATGTCATCCAAATTCCACATGGTATTTTCTTCGCGTATCACGTGGCAGCACTTCTTCCAACGATAAGCGTCTATTAATGCTATTGCTTCGTCTAATAATTTTTTTATGTCACTCATATTGAACGTGGAGTTATTGGCACCAACATTTTTTATTTGGGTAGTAAAGTACTTATAAATATTGTAAATTACGCGTCTCTCTCCGTTATGGATTATTGATCCACTTTTATTCTTTAGAATAGGTGAGATATTCATTTTCAAAATTTAATGTTGAACGAGTAACACGCAAAATACACAACCATTTTGTTCGAAGGTCTGACTTCAACTGGTCACTGTGAACTCGACTTTCTAATTTCTTGCATTTTGATTGGCTGCGGGGCGTGGCCAGGCCGGCGGACAACGATGACTCACTATTTTCTTAACGCGAACGGACTTTAGAACAAACCTTTTGTTTCTCTTATTCTTCAACATCAGCCTGGGTTTTAAATATATATTGCGCTTGGTGAGTGCAGGTGGCTGGAGGCCCAGTCCCCCCCCCCCCATCAATACGACAGTCTTGAAGGTACGGACCTGTCCATCCTATGGCTGCGCGTAGACAGCGACGACCATCCTCGTGTCTACGGGTGCCTCTATAGGTCCCACAGCGGTAATGCCAACACAGACCGACTCATCGATCACGACTGCAGATTCCGTGCTACAACAGTTTCCATCCGCAGAGATCGTGATACTCGGTGGTTTTAACGCCCACGGCGCTAAATGGCTTGGTGCCCGTTTAACCGATCACGCGGGTAGATTTGTCTATTAATTTCCCTTGGAATATGGTCTAACACAACTGGTTACTTCGCCTACGCGGATCCCAGATGTGGAAGACCATGTACCTTCCCTGTTGGGCCTTCTGCTGACCTCTCATCCGGACGGATATCAGGTCTCCGTCGATGCCCCTTTGGGTTCTTCGGACCATTGTCTGATCCGGAGTACGGCGCCACTCACGCTCCAATCGCAGTTGCGATCTGCAGCTTGCCGCCGTATTTGGCACTATATGTCAGACGTTTGGGACAGGATGCGGTCTTTTTTGCATCCTACCCTTGGGGGCGGGTTTGCTTCTCGCTGGAAGATCCCAGCAGTGTTGCCGATTCTTTTGCTGATGTGGTACTTCAGGGTATGGAACTTTTTATTCCATCCTCTGTGGTGCCCATCGGAGGCAGATCCCAGCCATGGTTTGGTCGCTCCTGTAAAATAGCATCACGCTATAAGCAAGAGTGCTAACGGGCCTGGACTGATGCATCAACATCTCGGGATGTAAATACCAGCGCACTTAAAAAAAAGTATCATTCCAATGCAAGGGCTGAGCACATCGGCAGAATTGGCGAGAAGCTAGTTCGCCTTCCTTCGGGAACCCGTGCATTCTGGTCTCTCGCCAAGGCTGTCCAAGGGAACTTCTGTCAGCCATCTCCTCCATCTCTGCACAGAGAGGACGACTCACTGGCCCATGCAGCAAATGAGAAAGCCGATCTTTTAAGCTCTCTTTTTGCGTCCAACTCGACTCTAGATGACGGGGGGAATACACCGCCGACCATCCCGCGGTGTGAGTGCTCCGTGCCGGATGTGCGATTTAAACAGCGCTCGATTCGTAAAGCACTCTTCTTCCTTGACGTCAGCAAGTCAATTAAACCTGATGGAATCCCTCCCATTGTGCTGAAGACGTGTGATCCGGAGTTGGCACCGGTTTTAACGCGTCTTTTCCAGTACTTTTACTCTCAAGACGTAGTCCCGAACTCATGGAAGACAGCTTTGGTCCACCCTATCCCTAAAACAGGCGACCGCTCAGACCCGTCCAACTACAGGCCTATCGCCATAACCTCCTGGTTCTCCAAAATAATAGAATCCATTATAAACTGCCAGCTAATGAGGTACCTTGAGGATCACCAGCTAATTAGTGACCGCCAGAAAGGTTTTCTTTAGGGTCGATCAGCTGGTGACCATCTGGTCTACCTGACTCATAGATAGGCGGAGGCAGTAGAGTCCAAGTGGGAGGCATTGGTCGTTAGTTTGGAGATAGCGAAGGCCTTCGATCGGGTCTTGCACAAAGCGCTTCTTTCGAAGCAGCCTTCCTATGGGCTTTCCGAGAAATTGTGCAAATGGATCACCAGTTTCCTTGCTGATCAGAGCATCAAGGTCATAGTAGACGGTGCATGCTCTGAATTCAAGCCTATCAACGCTGGTGTTCCACAAGGCTGCGTGCTATTACCAACGCTGTTTCTCCTGCATATCAATGAAATGTTGCAAACTAGTAACATTCATTGCTATGCAGACGACTGCACTGGTGATGCCTTATATACCGGACGTGCCAATATTTCTCGGGAAAACGTCGCCGAGTACCGAAACAAACGTGTGTCTGAAGTCGAGTCTTTGCTGAACAAAGTCTCGGATTGGGGGCGACTAAATCTAGTCCAGTTCAATCCCCAAAAGATACAAGTTTGCGCGTTTACCGCTAAAAAGAACCCCTTGTTCGTATCTCTTCAGTTTCAAGGTGCTCCCCTTGCTGCCTCAGCTAGCATCGGAATCTTCGGCGTCGACATATCGAATAGTGTGCAGTTTCGTGCTCACTTTGAAGGGAAGGCCAAACTGGCCTCTAAAATGCTTGGCGTGCTCAGCAGAGCTAGAAAGTATTTCATGCCGGCACATCGCTTGGAACTTTACAAAGCGCAAATCCGGCCTCACATGGAATACTGTTCTCATCTCTGGGCCGGGGCACCGCTGTGCCAGCTACTTCCACTTGACAGCATCCAGCGCAGAGCTGTTCAAATCGTCGACGACCGAGTTCTTTCTGATCGGCTCGATACACTGGCACTGCTTAGCGATGTCGCATCTCTTTGCTTATTTTATCGCATTTACCACGGGGAGTGCTCTGAGAAATTGTTCGGACTAATTCCAGCCGCTCAATTTCACTATCGTACATCTTGACAAAACTTGCGATACCATCCATACCACCTGGATGATTGGCGGTCCACTACTGTGCGATTTAAAACATGTTTTCTTCCTCGCACAACTTCCTTGTGGAATCGATTACCACCAGCGAATTTTCCGGACCGATACGACTAAGAGACCTTCAATAAAAGAGCCTTCTCCTTTTTTAAATGCCGGCAACTCATCTGAAATTCCCCTGGTGTTGCGGTTGTGCACGAGTGGCGGTAGTCACTTACCATCAGGTGAGCCAAATGCTCGTTTGCCCCCTCTCCTATGAAAAAAAAAAACACTTAAATCTAACGGTTACAACGGGCGGAATTCATGCTTTTTGGCATTATATACCAGTCAAGCTTGAGAGAAATATATAAAAGTTGCTAGGTGTTAAAAATCGCAATAAACGTCTCGTAACATGGCACTGCTACTTGTCTTAAGTTTGGATGATTTAATCGCCGCTTACTATCCGCGCGTCATTAACCTGTGACGGATTATTTAAATTAAAATGTTTAAAAAACGGGCCTATTTCAGATCTAATACTGGACCTTGCTTTCAATTTTATAGAATTCAAAAACATGAGTTTGATTTTCGTCGCACTAATGAACTTATTATCTCAAGGATGATGCTGACATTGAAAGGGAGCGCAGGGCTCTAGCGGTTAGAGGTAATATGTTGGCTCGCAGGTTTTCCCGTTGTACAAAAGAAGTTAAGATTACGCTTTTTAAAGCATACTGCCAGAGCGTATACACGGGGAGCCTATGGGTCAAATACACCAAAAGATCGCTTGAAGCCTTGCGCATCCAATATAATAATATAATCAGGATGCTGTTGGGACTGCCTCGTTTTTGTAGTGCATCAGGGATGTTTGCGGCATACCAAACAGACGGTTTTAATGCCATCATACGCAAGAAAACCGCATCCCTTATTAGCAGGGTACGAGCCAGTCACAACAGCATTCAGAGGACCATAGCGGACAGATATACATCGCCGCTGTGGAAATGTCTTGTGCAGAGACTGATAACTGGGCCCTATCCACCCCCATGATGATCTGTCTCGGCACAATGTATTTATTTTATTTCCCTAGATTTTAAGCAAATCGTTGTACTACCACTGTAACTTACCCTTGTTATTATTATTATTATTGTGTTACTAACCCACATATGGATTTTAATTATCTGAAATAAAGAATTTATAACGATACTAATATATACGATAATAATATAATAATATATAATTATATTATTATTATATTATTATCGCAATCAGATGCTCATTTACTACCTGCTTAGCACTGAAGTTATGTCATAAAACAATGAACTATGAATACAAGGTGGTTGGATTTTTTTTTGCACATCAGTCCGTCTAGGTATGTCCCTCTTACATATTCCTACTGCCAAAAAGCAGTGCTTGCACTGCTGTATTCCGGCCTGAAGCGTATGGACAGCCCGATGAAATACAGTCTCTGATTGTCATTCCTCAGAGACTTTTGCCCTAAGTTCTACAAATATATTTTAATGAACAAATTGACTTGCAACAGTTGTTGAATAGCTGCCTTGATTTTTCAAAATTTTAAACAGGTACTTGTACAAGCAACTGAAAATAGTAGCAAAGGCACAAAAAAAAACTTGCAGATTGTGCTTGACAATCTGACATGGTGAAACTCAATGAGTGAATCAAAATTACAAACGATAATATTATTCAATTTAGGCTACAAATTGCATTTGGATGCTTCATCATTGGTCAGAAAAAGTTGTTCGAACAAAAATACTATGGCATCATTTTAACTTTTGAAATAACCTAAGAACGGATTTCGATAGCATATGTCAGACTCAGATCAATTTCTATTAAAGTATAGCCTATTACGCTAAGTACCACTACATAAAAATTCAATTACACTCAACATCACCTAAAACTCAGGTGCGGAAGAAATCTTCAAATAAATCGTATAAAAAGACGTGACACGTGTGGAATGGGATATATACCTCGCAAAATTCTTCCCTACCTTTGTAAAAAAAGTTAAGCAAATGAAATTTCGTTGCTTTTGCAATATTACAGTAAAAAAATTAATAAACTTAAATTTAAAACAATGTTGCTACATTTTATAAGCATAATGTAAATAAGATCAAAATTAATGATGTATTCAATAAATTCTTGTAATTAATAATTATATAATTACGATTTTGTTAATTATTTATGAAACTCTCCAACTGACTTCAAATTTTCGAACTTTTTGTAAAATTTTACTTTTAGTTTTTTTCCTTTGAACGATCGTAGGCTCTGTGTCAGCCTGTTTGTCTATTCCTCCAACAATTTGCTTTCGAGGTGACAATACATAAATACTGTAACAAGTACAAAATATCCAGATCCCAGAAACCTATCATGATTTTTTTTTCATGTGTTATTATAATAAATCTTTTCATCACTATTGACTCTCGCCTACTAGAGAGACCTCATATTAAAGCCTTGTGAAGGAAACTTAGTTCCGCTATATATACACTACATATAAGGCTATTAACTGAGTCCGATGCACTGCAAAATCGCGGGAGACCCAACGTCACCCTGAAGGCATTATTATACTGTACTCAGAGTGTACTGAAAGCCCCCCGCGTATAATCAACCCACAGACTACACGTGTACATTGTTTGGCAGAAGGCTTTAAACAATGTTATTTTAAATAATGTGGTACATCGTGAAAATCTGCGGGCTAACATATTGCAGCGGACTGCCAACGCTCTCCTTCCCATCTCCATATCACAGTCATCCCTCAGCCTCTCGTTCACAATGTGACCGAGATACTTGAAGGACGAAACGCTATGTAGAGCTACTCCGTTTAGGTACACTGGTGGAACATTGAGAGCTCTGCGACTGTCTGCCTTAAATACCCTAAGCTCGCTCTTCTCTACATTGTAAAGAAGACCGTGAGACTCAGCAAAACGCTCACAAATGCTCATCAGTCTTATGAGAGCAGCGACTGACGGAATCAGCAGCACCATGTCGTCGGCATACCTTACACTATTGACACAAAGACCGTCTATAGAGCATCCGACACGCATGCTGCTGAGCCCACGTATCAGCTGATTAATATAACAATTAAATAATGTGGGAGAGGTCAAACCACCTTGTCTCACCCCACATTTAAGCTTAAACTCATCAGAAAACTGTGCAAGCCATCTGAGTTGGTTAGTCTGATGTCCATACCAGTATTTAAATACATTGACAATGTCATTAAGGACACCACTCGCCAACAGCTTTGCCCAAAGGATATCATACTGAACCAAGTCAAATGCCTTCGACAGATCCAGAAAAGCCGCATAAACACATATTTTTCTGCAAGTGTAGTACTTGATTATATGCTTGATGGACATAATAGCACACTCAGTTGATAACCCTGGCCAAAAACCGAACTGGGCGTCGTGAAACTTAAGATGTTGTTTAAGTTGTGTCTCAAGCAAACAATCAAGCACTTTAGCCGTCACAGTAGCTAATGAGATCGGTCGGTAGTTGGTCTTATTCGAAATATCCCCAGTTTTATTTTTAACAATTGGAACTACGACCGTTCTCATTAGATCCGCAGGTAAGTAGACATGCCTCTTACAGATTGTGAACAGCGTTCCCAGCAACCTTGGCAGGTAAGGCCTCGCGTAAATGAAATGCTCAATGCTGAGGCCGTCGTGCCCTGGCAACTTGCCACGCTTCATTCCTTTTATCGTCTAAAAAACCTCCTTGGTAGTAAAACATTCTGGCACGACGGTCACGACCGGCTCAGCAACGACCCTATCACACTTACCATTATTGCACGCGGCGGTGATAGGCTGCACCTGGAAATGCGCTCTAAACAAGTTCGCAACATCCTTCGGGTCACTAGCGCCGTCGACACTCACCTGGGCGCCGGACTTTGGACCCATTTACTTTTTTTGCTGCCAAAACCCCCGAAAGTCTTTCTTTTCATGCTTACAAGCCACTATATTCATTTTAATTTGCTCTTGGTGATTTTGGTAGTATTTCAATTTGTTTTTAAAAACTTTTCTCGACTCGCACATATCTATGTATAAGGAGCCCTCTCGTGGCCTTTCATACCACACCCAGTTTAGGAATTTCTGGCGGGCATTTTGGTACGCAGCCCGCACGTGTTTGTTCCAGCCCACAAGAGGACGGGTGTTTTTCCTGTCACCATTACCACCCGCATGGCTAAGCCTGGCTGCCTCTTACATAACCTTTACAATGCTCGAATATAGGTTATCTATTATAACTAAGTGCTCCAAACTATGATTATTACAAAGAGTATCACAACAACTACTTAATGTATCAGGAAATTCAATTACTTTTTATTTTTCATTACAGAGTTTTGCGTACAATACTAACTCACTCTTATTTCTATCAACCTATATAGCTTTGTCAGTTGAGGCATACATCAAAGTTTGCTTAGGCATCAGATTAGCAATCTCGCACTGAATTTCTGTAGGGATCTGATCGGACCGGTAAAGATCGTAGTGTACCTTCACAGAGACCACAGACCTCCGCGCCGCCTCAGTGATTATGCAATGATCCAACCACCTCCTACTACCATGCGCTTCACTGACAAAGGTATATGTGTCTTAATCTAAACCCAAAATATTAAGATCAATACAATTCCAATTTAACTCATTACAAAAATTTAACATTTCAGTACCAAACAAATCCCCTGGGTGGGCATTAAAATCACCTAGAATATAAACTGATTTAATATCACAATTATCAACAATTGCAGCAATCTCACTCAGACACTAAACGTATTCTACTAAAATTTCCGCACAATCTGTAGGCATATAAGCACTAAAAACTAACATCTCTCGGTACGTAGTACTAATTTTTGTTGCCGCAATACGATCACTATCACATTCAATAACCGAAACACAGTAAAATTTCAACTTATTCCATAACAGCGCCACTCCGCCATACGGACGCCCACGTGAAATACCTTGAGAAGTATCTACTGCTGATTTGCCATAGTAGCTAAATTCCTTGCTATATATAACATAACTGAGTTCTGATATTTCATGCGGTAACAGCCAGGTTTCTTGCAGTGCAATAATATCTGCCTTACGACTCAGATAAGTTACACACTCTCGGGATCTCTTAAAGTTTTTACAATTAAACGAAATAAGTGATGTTTCATCCATAATGATTAAAATTACGTCTCGTTTTTACTTGAATCACTTTCTTTATTATTTTCACGCCGGCGAAAATTAACAAAGCTACGAAATATTATTCCGTCAGGCCAAAGATTGCAATCCATAAATATAGTAAGTTTATGTTTAGGAACAAGTACCTTGTAAGAACTATAATTCTTTGTCTGATTAGACTTTATTTTTTGTAACTTCACTGTTTAGTTGGTTCTACTTTTTATGTACGATATAATGTCACTCTCATATGTATCGACCTGTACATTATTTATAAACAGTGATATTAGAATGTCCGCTGCGCGGAACTTTTGCTCTAAATCAATGCAGCTGCCTTTTTCGCTGTTAAAACGGTTCCTATATTTTTTCCTCTGCTCTATTTTCCACTCTTCACTTTTTTCCCGTTCCTTCCAAGTAATACCATTATTATTACTACGCACAATGTCCGCCATACTCATTTGTGTATTAGTTTGTGTGGTTGCGCGTTCAGGAACTATGCGATGCTCGTTTAATAAGGCCAGTAACACGATTTCAGACACGTTCGAAACCTCTGCATAGGCCTCCACGGGTACCTCGATGCGCTGTGTAACAGAGTATAAGCCTTTTAAAAAGTGCTAAAAATTAGTGTTAGTTAGAGAGTTTTAAAATTTAAAATACTCCGTTAATATTTTTAGTATTATACGGCAAATTTTAATTCACAATAAATTAATTCTTACATCACGGCTCTTGATGATAATATTGTGGCGGTGCTGTCATCGCGCCATAAGTGAAACACACCGAAGCCTAAATCGCTCTATAAAAGTTCTGAAGTTAACGCGCTATATATCGAACAGCTCCAAAATAACACACGGAGCTGTCACTTTGGCCGTGAATGGAAAAGTGAAGATATTCCATCGGGCAACATGTTCAGCCCGAGGAGCGGCCAATGCTCCGGGTGTTATTTCGTAGCTCTTCTATATACAACGCGTTAACTTCAGAAATTTGGTAGTGCAATTTAGGCTTCGGTGTGTTTCGCTTGTGGCGCGACGATAGCGCCGCCGCAATATTATCATTTTCTAAAGTGAAAAGTAACAAAATAATGATGCAGTATATTGTATAGGATTTAATATAGTAACACAAAGACATTGTTGAAATATTTGGAACTATTTCTGTCTACAATATTAAGCAATACATTATTATTTAGAAATATTTACTTATTATTCCAATATCATATCGTAAATCGATCTGCATCGTTTTCATATATCAGCCAATGTTTCACGAACCATAATTTACAGTGATAAACAAAATCTGTGACCCGAATAACGTTGCACTAAAATACTTTGGCTCACGTAGGATATTATTTTAGAAAATATTCTAGAATCTTGCATATTATATAATCGGATCGCTTTATTTGTTTGTATGTACATATAAAACTATTTTTATTAGTATTAAGAATTTAAACCTTGTTAAGATGAATACACTACATTCATTTTTATAATAATAGTACCTACCAAGTATGTTATATGATTTTCACCAAACATTAACCTACACGTGGTTTACCATACTATAATCCAATTATGCCGTAGTGACCGACAAATTGCTGGCTATTCGAAAATTCATTCATTAATTTATTTCAACTAATCAGAAATCCACAGTTGAACATGGCCTCCTCTTAGATAACCTCAGAGGGGAGATATTTGCCAACAGAACACAAGCATCAGCATCTTTCTGATAATAACTCAAAATAATGAAACTTGCGGTTGCCAACCCACCTGGTCAAAGTGGCACCTATGGCAAATATGAGGCAATTTATGGGAAAAGTCATGATCACTATTACTATCTATATCTTACTATCTATATATTACTATCTATATTTAATAGTGGTAGAGCCAGGCGGCAGCTTTTGCTGTGGCATAGATGGGCCGGCTTGAACCGGGGTGGTACCAAGACCTCACAGAATACCAGCGTGAAGTAGAGGTTTACCTCTGCGTTCCGCTTGGTGAGTGCAGGTGGCCGGAGGCCCTTTTTACTGGAAGTGAGGCATTCCATGCTAGTCCTCACGGGTGAAAACGCACCTGCATTTTGATCTGTAACAGAGGATAGATGCAGATGTCTATGGGCCGCAGCAACCACTTACCATCAAGTGGACTGTGTGCTCGTTTTTCACCCTTATCCTATAAAAAAAAAACTTCGATACTTTTTAGGGTTCCGTACCTAAAAAGGAAAAAACGGAACCCTTATAGGATCACTTTGTTGATCGTCTGTCTGTCTGTCTGTTTGTCTGTCAAGACCCTTTTTCTCAGGAACGCGTGGAGGTATTAAGCTGAATATATACTTGAATATATACTTATAAATATAATATATATTTGGGTTTGGATTTGATTTTATTAATTATGGGTTCCAAGCAGATGGTAGCACCCATCCATCTTCTCTATTGAAATTAGGATGTTTTTTAATTTCAATAGCCTCGCGAATCATCCTTGGGAGGAATCGGTGTTCTTTTGCGAGGATTTGTGGTCTATCAAATCTAATGTAACGGCGGGGCCGATCTTGAACATGTTCACAAACTGCAGACTTCCCGATATGTCGGTGCTTCACGTCAGCTATATGTTCTTTAACGCAGGTTCTTATAGATCTTTTTGTTCGTCCTATGTACGAGAGACCACATTCACAATTCAGCTTGTACACTCCTGCATCATGTAGAGGGATATGACACTTGACGGATGGTAAAAATTGATCAAACTTCTTCAGCGGCTTGAAGTATGTTTTAATGGAAGCTCGCTTCAAGATGTAGCCAACCTTGTCTGCGACTCCTCTGACGGCTCCGTGGCGCAGTGGCTTAGCAATGAGTTGCTTTCGCTGGGGGCCGCGGGTTCGAATCCCGCACGGAACAAGTATTTATATGGCCTACAAATAATTGTTCCGGGTCTGGGATGTTTGTCCTTGTGCAATTTGTGTTTGTAAACTGTCTCTGCGATACAGGAGAAAATCCTAGTATAGGGGTAACGTTTTTAAAAAAATAATAATAATAAAGAATTATAATAATAGGGTAGTACAGCAACGTCGGGAATATAAAATAAGTTAAATTACACGATAAAATTCGTAAAATTAGTTTTATTTAAATATTTATACCTATTTCTGTCACTGAACCATACCGAACACCGAACGCTGCCCAGCCGAGTTGAATCCGTCGATTGACCTCTCGGTTGAAGTTGGACTTACCTAGTCGGGCTATTTGTCCCAGGTAAACATACTCGCCAACAACTTCGAGCTTAGTGCTCCCAACAACTACCGGCATAGGTGTGACATGGACATTAAACATAATCTTTGTTTTGTCCATGTTCATCTTAAGACCTATCCGTTGGGAGACACTATTGAGGTCATTGAGCATAGTGCTTAAGTCCTCCAGCGATTCTGCCATAAGGACTATATCGTTGGCAAATCGAAGGTGAGTGATGTACTCGCCATTGATGTTGATACCGTATCCTTTCCAGTCCAGAAGCTTGAAAACGTCTTCCAATGCAGCAATGAAGAGTTTCGGGGATATGACGTCACCCTGTCTTACACCTCTCTGCAATTGGATAGGTTTCGTACTCTGGTTCTGTACTCGGATAGCCATCGTAGCTCTACTGTACAAACACTTCAGCACTTCGATATTCCGAATAGCACCCCCTGCCCCGCCGTTACCATGGTCGCCACCATAGCCAGTAATAGCGGGGCCGCCGGGGACTGGGGGCCTTTTATTATTGTCTTTGCTCATGGGGGGTATATTGCCATAGTTGCCACGCTTGGCGAGCGGGTTTGCAACCGCAGGTTTTTTATTGTATTTTGGCTATTATCAGGAATATGCTGCTGCTCATCTCCTGCCTGTTTCCCTTTGTCGCTTTTTACGACACCTACGGGAGGATATGGGGTAGTGGATATTCTTGACCGCCACTACACCCTATCCTTGCAACGTCACATTTCACATTACCAATTCTAGATTAGCTTAAGGAAAATAAGATAAAATAGTAAAGTTAGCTAACCATAAAAACAACAGAACTTGATTTAAATAACAAAAATTAATATAGCATGTTTACTTTTCTTTAGGATTTAAAGAAGTATTTATAATCTATGCATATAAAAACATTGTAAAATGTTTGATTTTTAATACCGTACTAAATATCTCCAGTACGTCGATAAAGAAGTTTCATTTCAATAATATTGAAATATCTGTCTATAATATTAAAATAATTGGCTTCTATTAATTTTATGTTCTATCCTTAATATTGACATTAATAGATTTCATCAAGAATATAAAACTTTGCAAAATTCAATGGGTTGAAACGTCTACTATAACCATATATATTTATATTTTCTAACTGTTTAATACCGCAGATTATTTCAAAAACTTTGTCCGTTAATTATATCTCTATAATTCTCCAGCATCTGAAAAATTAAAAAGTACATTGTGAGTTGTCCGTTTAGAGATCAAAGTGAAATTTTAATGAAGCGAGGGTTACAATATTAAAACACGCTTAATATACTTAGATTTGTCTCCCTTTACAAAGTTTAACTTTTATTAAAAACATTGTTTAATCTGTAGACTAATGAAAACACATGGGTTTGGATTTAAATAATTCATGTCTAAAAATTATCAACAAAAACTTAGTCAGTTCGCTGCATAAATAAAAATTGCAATAGTCAGTTGTTTTCTCTTTATTAAAGTGAATGTAGTAGAAAGTAGCCACTGCAGTCAACCTATAATAAACTTCAAACTGAGAAGGCTACTTGCGTATGCATTGTCATCTGTGAGGACTATGATGAAATGCCTCGCAGCCTGAATTACACTGACTCTATATATCCCACTGACAGTAGGCAACTGCACAACAATGCACGTACTGCTTTTGCTCCACACTGAGACGGAGTTCCAAAGAGATAAGGAGAGATAGACATACAGAATATTCTAAAGATGGTAATCCATATCATGACATGTCCTCTCAGCTCAGTAAAAGGTAATTTATTTTATAAGATAGGGTGACAAACGAACACACAGTCCACCTGATGGTAGCTGGTTGCTATGACCCATAGATGTTTACATCTATCATTTATAAAGAATCAATACGTAGATACGTTGTCACCCGTGAGGACTAAGATGGAATGCCTATTTTCCATTAAAAAGGGTTTCCGGTTCTCTACAGTCAGAATACGAAACACAGCAGTGTTAAGCTGCTATTTTACGCTGGTATTCTGTGAGAGTGTGGTCCTTCCCCGGCAGAGCCGACCCATTCGTGCTACAACTATACTTCTAATATAGCTGCTGCATGACTCTACCTTGTAGCCGCAGCTGGGCTCTAAAACCCACGATATTGTCTGGTGGATATTATTACCACTCCGCATCTGCAGTATGTTTTAAAATTGTAATACTTTGCAATATAAACTATTATACCAACACATAAAATATATAAAAGAGATACAACCATAATATAGCTGCAGCATGGCTCTACCATGTATTTCACTTCTAATTTTATTCTTAAAGATTCCATGTATGTAACATTACATTATATAAATATATACATTAGTAGCATTTAAACCTCTTTAATGGCTTTCAGTTTTACAACGCTGCAAACAATTTTTACAGCCTTCAATAATTTCCGCTCTGATTCCACAATACTCGCAATTTTATATATTTTCACAGCATTCAGTAAAATATTTTTAATTGTTTCTAACTGTTTATGGCTTTCATTCTTATAATGACATTTTTTTTCATTACGTAGCCCGATATAGTTGTAGTCTGTCGCCGCAAGCGGCATTTTTACTCGCTTTGTGAAACTTTATGAAGTAAATAATAGAATTCGTTCTTTTGCTTTTACGCTGTATAAACTCGCATCCGTCGTAAATATTGATGCGCTCCTCACGGCTTACCACGGTATTGTTGATTCCATCTTGAGGTTTGGCATCATATTCTGGGGAAATTCTACAAATAAAGAAATTATATTTAAGTCCAAAAAAAGGTGCATCAGTGCTATGTTTGGTCTTAAAACTACTGATAACTGCAAACCATATTTTATTGAGTACAGTATTAAAATACTTTATATACTTTATATATAAACTACGAAACTAAACTACTGCCACTTTATATATAAATAAGAAGGGCAAGCTTTTAAACTTGCCTTTCTTATTTATATATAAAGTAGCAAACTTCATTCAAAGTAACCCTAAATTATTTAACAAACTATGAGACGTTACAATTCGCAATCGCCGGGATAATAACAGTTTATGCGCAATTGGATCAAGAAAGGCACTGATGCATAAAAGTATTTTCCGTCTAGCGCAAATAATATATAATAAAATCCCCAAACCCATCAAACAATTGCCTACCACACTTTTTAAGCTACATCATAAAAAATATCAGATAGCCGAATGTTATTACAGTTTGCCTAATTTCTTAGATTTTTTTTAAGCTTAATTCAATATTAAGCTTAAAAAAATCTAACATGTGACATTTCTCTAATGAAATCTTAGGAGATGTCATTGAAATTGTTGCGCATCAATTATGACTGTTGGGTTAGCTTATTTATCTTGTATAATTAATACAATATAATGTATAATTTTTGTACGCCATAAAAGGCAAAACATGTAACTCGTTTTAAGCTTTTAGAACCTTTATAGTTTTACTCGTGTTTTAAAAAAATATCTTTATCTTATTTGTCTTATCTTTATATCAACCTATTCTGTATGTACATAACTATATGTTTTATCCTAATATTATAATCTAATCCAAATAAGTACTTGACCTTCAACGTTTTTCTTGCGTTCACGCTCCACTGTTTTCTATTTTTATTATTGCAATCTTTAATTTAACTTGCTTTTTTCCTATGTCCTTCTGATTCAATGATTGTAACCAATTTTCGAAACACTTGCCGATTTGATCAGATTAAGATAAAATTTATAACACTTGTGTAACAGTAACCATGTCAATATTATATACATACATAACGTGTTACTATGATAATGCAAAAACATGGTACCATAGAGCTGATCTGTTGGTGGACTCATTGTTGGCTCTGGCAACGCTTATAAAACCTTGTCTTCTGTTACATTTCAAATATAATAACAATTTAAGTTTTTTGAATGAAATATCGACAAAGCTATTGGTGTGGCTAGTTTGAAGAAGCACCAATAATTTTGTCAACATCTTTTCATGTCATATAATTTGTAGCTTTAAGATTTTTCTTCTAATACCATAACCTTGACACCAAATATCACGTTTCCAAGTCAACTAGAAGCGACATTGGTTTTGATTTAGAAGAACATAAACATGAGCTTTGATGATACTGATAATTATTTAACTTTATCCTGGTGACCACGATCAGAATACGGGATAAATTTAATAAATTATTGTATTGTCATCGGTCCTTGATAAAATTTTCAAGTCTATAATCCTTCTACAAGTTGGTGAAAATTACATTGAAAGATTTCGTAACTTTTCCGTGAAGCTAAAGAAAGCGTGTTAAAAAGTAAACTCGAGTAAAAAAAAAACAATAATTTCCTGCTTCTGAAGTCGTGACCTTACTCATAATTCTTGGATACAGTATGTCTTAAAAAAGTAACTTCATGTTCATTCATGTGTGGAATTTGATTTTATGTTGAAGTCGGTTGTTATTTTTATTAAAAGTTTAATTATTTAAGTTTAATTTAAGCGAATATAAGAAAAAATTATTAAATAAAATTTCAGTATTTCTCAATAAATGAAAGAATTCCTAAGGATTCAATCAATTCAACAATTCTGAAGTAAATTCATAACCAGTTCATACGTGTTATAACCGAGACATACCAAACGGATTTATTCCCCGATATATTGTACAAGAAGGGTTTTTAATGGAACTCCAATTCTCGTCAAGTGCAGTGAATTACACGGATAAGCGAGCTATTATAGGCCGAGAGTCGACCTATATTTGAATGAAAAACTAGATATTTGTGCTTATAATTTTCTTTCGAGTATAGGGAAAAGAGCAAAATTAACAACGTTATATTGAGCTATAGTACTTCAAGCACAAATTCAAAATTATTAAATTATTTAGAGCTGAGGGCTGCGGTGCAGGAAAATATCGTGAGGAGACCAGTTAGATCATCAATAAAACTGTAAGAGCGTGGTCCTACCGTGGTCGAGATGACCCAATCTTGCCGCAGTTATAATATAGCTGCAGCGTGAACCTCTTACGTGAAAAAAAAATTATCCGACAATAGCGTTTTTTTTTTTACAAACTTATACGTTTTTTACATTTGCGTTTTAAAAATTATTAATATATATTAAGTAGGTATGTAAGCAACCGACACCGCCCATTATTCTTTTTTTGTTTTCTTCTTTTTTACATATTTCTTTAGCGTGCAGTTTCTTCTCTTACAAAATATTTATATAGCAAGAGAACAAACATTAATTTGCAATTTTAAGAGGTAACAACTGCACCTCTCACTAATTAAAAAAAAAATATTTGGAAGAGATGTGAATTCTGTCTACACATCGGGGCAAACTGGCGGATAGTAACGTTTTTTTTCTTTCTTTTGTAATTAAATGTATATTTCATTATACACAAAATAATGTATTTTCAAAGTCATACTTAAAATAGAAAATATCTATCAGATTGAATTTCGGTCACAGCTGCTAGTTTTAACGGAGAATAGCCATCTGTACAGGACAGGATTATAGTGTTTTAATACGTAGTAATAATAGAATATATTCTTAGGTACAAGTGTGTGCGCAAGCATAGGTGCACGCTTATAGTCCCGAATCCAGATGGGATGGATTTCGGTCATGAATGGAGAAAGCTCAGATTTAACTTCTTTAAGTGGTAGAGCCATGCTGCAGCTATATTAGTAGTATAGTTGTAGCTCGAATGGGTCAGGTCGACCGGGGAAGGACCACGCTCTCACAGACAACCAGCGGAATATAGCAGCTTAACGCTGCTGTGTTTCGTATGGTGAGTGTAGAGAACCAGAGACCCTTTTTACTGGCAAAGAGGCATTCCATCTTAGTCCTCACGGGTGACAACGCATCTGCATCTTGAGTCTTTATTGAGGATAGATGTAGATGTCTATGGTTCACAGTAACCACGTACCATCAGGTGGACAAACGAAAACACAGTTTTCGTTTGTCACCCGATCCAAAAAAAAATAACAACGACTTAACGTGCTTTTCGACGCACGGGGGCGAAACCACAGATTAGTTAATAGTTTACTAAAGCGAAACACCGCCAACCTTCCGAATGCGAGCTGCTACTAAAAATTTTTTGACAGAAAAATTTGATAATTAATTTTTCACCCGACCAAAGACCAAACATTGGACGTCATGAACGTGCGGTTGCGCTACCATGTACCAACGATTTAGTCAGTGTAATTAAACCAATATTAAACTCACAAACCACAACATGCACTCGCAACAGAAATTCTGAATGACAGTGCGGTTACCGAAGTAGAGCTTGTCATCATATGTTGCACATAATATAATCCGCGTCTAGTGTAGTGTACCACCAAAATATTTTATAATATTTATTTACACATATAAATAAAACTGAAATATCTATCTGTAATATCGAAATAACTGCCTTCTATTGTATGTATTTTTAATAATAAAATAAGCATATAAAGATACAAATGGGGACGGATTTTTATTTTTCGCTGCACCCCCTTGTGGTGGGTATCATTGAATAGATTTATTGAAATAAAGGTAATGTACATCACGTTTTTATCAGTTGTACCGTTTGCAAAATATGGTCTCCCAAAGTGCCTTGCAATGTGCCCCCCTGCCATTTTTAAACAATACAACCTAGAAACTTCCACATTGCTAAAACTTAGTAAAACTCTTATAAAATAATAACAAAAAAAATGCTAAATAGACAATAGACGTCCTAGTTTAAAGGTCATTGCCCTTTAGAAAAAAATACCTTAGCAAACAATACTCCTTTAGTAGCTTTCTAGTTGATTACTTCATAAAAATTATGAAAAAGTCGTTTCTAATTACAGCTATGGAACCCTATTATACTAAGCATGGCCCGACATGCTCTTGGCCGGTTTTTTTATTTATAAGGAAATTTGTTTATATGATTTAAGAAACTGCTTTTGAGCTTTGCCCCTGCTCAAACCAGACCTCTACTCTTTTATGGGTGAATGCAACAACACCGAACGTTGTACCAAAATTGACTCCTTAATTCATTAAATTCTTTGGTGTGATATTATTAATTTTGAAAAGTCTTACGACTTTAATAATCTAAATAAATACGTGAACTCTAACAGAAACAGAAACAGAAACTTTTTTATTCAATATAGATTATAAATAATACTTATTGAAAGTCACTCTTTTGTATAATTACCACTGGTTCGAAAAAAACCTCTGTCCTGGGAAGAACCAGCAAGAAACCCAGCGGGACTTTTTTTTTAAATAACAGCTTACAATCATGTATGTTACACAAATTAACAACACAACAAATTAGAAATAGCTTGGGAGCGATCACCTCACTTCCAGGGGTTATTATCATCTATAAATTCTTTAATATTATAATAACCCTTTTTATACAAACTTAGTTTAATAAAGTTTTTGAACTTTGAGCAGGTCAAATTTTGTATATTTTCTGGAATTTTGTTGTAAAAGCGTATACATCGCCCCAAGAATGAATTACTGACTCGGTGGAGTCGAGTAACTGGTACTACTAGCTTGTGTCTGTTCCTAGTATTTACAGAATGAATATCACTTATTTTTGTAAAACTACTTTTATTTTTGTGTACGTACATTACATTTTCATAAATGTATTGAGAGGCCAAAGTTAATATATTAATTTCGTTAAATTTTTGTCGCAGCGACTCTTTAGGCTTTAAATCATAAATTGCTCTTATGGCCCTCTTCTGCAAAACAAATATAATTTCAGTGTCAGCTGCGTGTCCCCATAGCAAAATACCATACGACATTATGCTATGGAAATAGCTAAAGTAAACTAGTCTAGCTGTTTCAACACTAGTTAGACTTCTAATCTTTTTTACAGCATATGCTGCAGAACTAAGTCTGCTTGCTAGCTTTGATATATGGGGGCTCCATTGAAGCTTCGCGTCTAGTGTGATTCCAAGAAAAATGGTGGTATCTACAAGACTCAGTTTCTCCCCATTTAAAATTACATTAGTATTTAATTGTTTGACATTTGGAGTCATAAATTTCATACATTTTGTTTTAGTGCCATTTAAATGCAAATTATTGACATTGAACCAATTCACTAATTTAGATATAGCATTATTTACTTCGTCATATTTTAGCAAATGTCGACTTAATTTGAAAATTAAAGAAGTGTCATCTGCAAATAATACTATATCATGGTTATCTCCTACTATGTAAGGTAAGTCATTAATATATACAAGAAACAGAAAGGGGCCGAGAATTGAGCCTTGAGGCACGCCCATCTGTACCATCGACCCGGAAGAACTCGTACTGATGACAACTTTTTGCGTTCTCTTACTTAAATATGAAATAATTAATTTTAGAGCATCACTTCTTACACCGTAGTGTTGAAGTTTCCTGATTAATGTTTCATGGTGAACACAATCGAAGGCTTTGGATAGGTCACAAAATATACCCAAAGCATCCTGTGAATTCTCCCATGCATTAAATATATATTTAATCAGCTCAACACCGGCATCAGTTGTCGAGCGACCCCTTGTAAAACCAAATTGATTTTTATGAAGTAAATTATTTGTATTAAAGAAATTTAACATTTGATCAAGAATAATTTTTTCAAAAATCTTACTAAGTGTTGGTAGTACAGAAATAGGTCTAAAATTGGCGGAGTCTAATGTACTACCAGATTTAAATAAAGGTATTACTTTACTATACTTCATTAAATCAGGAAACACACCAGATTCGATACTAGTATTAAAAATAACAGCTAAATGAGGCGCGATTGTATCTATTATAGACGCAATAACTTTAACAGAAATCCCCCACAGATCCGTTATGTTTTTCTAGCTTTTGCGCTTCGCTTTTCCTGATTGTAAATACTTTTTTTAACTTCATATTGAGTTTAAAATTGGACGTAGTTATGCAAAAAGGATCCAACCCGCAATAAGTTAATTTGAGTTTATGATATTTGAAGTATCAATACTTCAAATATCATAAACTTAAGTTATCGGTATGGTTTCTGTGTTTGTAATTTTTCTTCTTATTTGTGTTACGTTTGCTAAAATTGTTACATCACATAATAGTATAGCCCACAAACATTATTTTTCAAGTCAACATTTTTTGACACAAACTGGGGTTGGATCCTTTTTGCATAACCACGTCCAACAACTGGTAACACAGTAATTTTGTCGACACAAAATGTCGATCATTTATAGCCTTCAGGTTTTTCCTTTGTATAGTTAATAATCTAATGATCTATTTTAATGACAAATTTCTGTTATATCATTGAGAGTAAACAAATGAACTTTCCAGACCTTAATAACTCTAAAAATTTAATGAATATACCGAGTAATGGAATTTGATATTGTAGGTATTTGTAAGACATGCAAAATTACAGATGTAGTATTATCGGTCCAATTGTATCGAAGTTATGAAGGAAGGACCGGAAGTAGTTCGGAACTTTTCGTGCAAATTTAAACACGGCCCAGACGTCGCGATTTTTGTTTCCTAACTTATCTACCCTTTTACCTTGTGTCTAGATTTTGGGGACCGACTACAATATATCATTGGACGTAAAACAAAAAATGTGTAATTAGTTTGTTTAAGTTATATCGGTATTTGGCGTGTTAAAAAGGCCAACATTTATCTCAAACTATAATTAAAAGTTTGATACGATAATTAATTAAAACTCGCAACTACTATTGTTTTCATGTAATAATATTATGAAAGATAATAAATAACGGACTATTCTATATTGCATATGTATATTGTATAACATAGACGTCACCTATACATCTTTTAAATGAGACTTTCCTTTTGAAGTGAACTATTTAATATTTGAGATAAAACTCAGCCGTATGTTAAATTAAGAGACTCTTTTGGGGAATAACCGAAAAGAAATCCTCGATAGAACATAAAAAAGATCAAAAGAGAACCTATTATAAATTTTAATTAAATGTGCATATGATTTAAAATCAAAAGTAAACATTTTAATAAGCTTGGGGCAAAATATTGTAATAAAGACTCGTAATGGAGTCGAATTCGTTTTTCTCCAACGAAGTTTTATTTTAATTAAACCACTATTTAAGCCCTTTAAGCGTCCTCTCTGCACAGTGAACTTTTTGTACACATTTGTTTTTTAGGGTCACACTGGCTTTTATATTTAATTTCAAATACAGTTTTTAAGGACTTTAAGGGCTCCTAGGTATCTACATTTTCCCCTATATTTTTTATTTTTCCTTTTACATTAAACAGAAGTGACAATGGAATTTCAAGTTCACCTGATGTTAAACGTCTACTGCTGCATATAGACACCTTCAAGCAACTTGAAATAAAGAAGGCTAATGCATTGTTACTTTGGAGTTCTAGAATAGCCTAATGGCCTCTAACTATACTGGTTCTCTATAACCTTCAAACCAGAACACAGGGTGGTTCTTACCAAGACAGACTCCTAGATAGAAAAGGAATCCTACCACCTAGCAATAATGGTAATTATAAAATAAGTCATAATAAAACATAAAAAATGTTGCCTACGTGATTTTTTTTTCAAATTATTGCCAGCCAGTGTTAATACCTACATTATAAATTCAAATAAATAATCCTTGCGTTTCGTTATGGGATTTTAACGAAAATCCGATCAAATTAAAGATCAAAATGGCTGCGTTGGTAGCTTTATATTTCGCTATGGATTATCTCCAAGCTTGTTGTATAGGGGCTTAATAAAATATAATTTTCAAATATGAAGGCTTACATAAAAATAAATACAATAATGCCTTATACCGCTTTATAATGATCTTTTGCTTGTATTGTAAGCCGTTATCTTAAACGTTATTTTTGATTTGAATTTAGTATTCAAGCTTGTCCATGTCGTTGATTTTTTATTTTATTTCTCGCTAGTTTAATAGCGATCTGCTCCGTCTTCATTCGGGTAATTTCTGGATTTCGACGATAGCGCCACCTACCGAGTCCAATTGTGAATCTAAACCATCTATCTGTAAACAACCCACTCAAACACACACAAATTGATTTTTATGTACAGTAAAAGGGTTTTCTGCCGACTTCCAAAAAGGAGACGGTACTCAATTCGACTGTGTGTTTTTTGTGTGTTACCTCATAACTTTATACTGAGTGAACCGATTTCGATGATTCTTTTTTTATTTGAAAGCTGATACTTCTTGTGTAGTTCCATATGAATTTGATCAAGGTCAGAACAATAGTTTTTGAGTTATTCTTAATAACTTATATTGAAGTCGGTTGTACAAAATCTTTAATTTTAAATTATATATTAGATATCGTCCGTACAGTAGTTGGACAGTATTCATACAATAGGGCAAGGAAGTGTTCGCCGCGATTCCTCAATGCGGTTTGACGTACTTCACATGTCTTCGTAAGCTTTTTAGGTGCAAAAGTTTTGAAATACCCTTAGCCTGTGAGCTATCACGGTTCGGTAAGTTGTTCTTGTAATCAAAACTGGTCAAGAAAACATTATAATTGTCATCAACATCATAATCACTAGCTCTTTTACAGTCCATCTCCGGACTAGCATCTTTCATGATGTAGAAAACTGAGGTCTTATTTTATTTTATAAGAGGTACAAGTATGCAGCTCACCTGATGGTAAGTGACTACCGCCACCCATGGCAATTGTAATTGGCAATAGCAGTACCAAAGTCTTACACTGTTGTTATTGAGTTCCACGAATACAACGGCATATATACCTATGTTGTGTATATATGCCGTATATAACCATACACGATAGATATATAACTTGGGCGTGGCAGAAGAAGCACGAGAGAAGAAGAAATGCTGTAGAAATGCGGTCATTAAGGAGTATGTTAGGGATGAATCTAAATGACAGAGTGGGAAATTGTGTGATAAGAGAAGAGTCTGGTTTGCAAGATGATGTTTTGATTAGGATTATGGAAGGAATGCTTGGGTGGTTTGGTCATGTAGAAAAATGAATGAGGAAAAAGTGACAAAGAGAATTTAATTTGCGGAGGTGAACGGCAGAATCGGGAAGGTATGCCCTAGGCGAAAGTTTATTAACCAATTTGGCGATATATTGAAAATGGGCCAAATCAATAGTACCTTCAACCGATGAGCGTGTATGTGTAGGTATATGATCTGGAGGAAGCGAGAGAGGTGTGTCAGGATCGTGCCAAATGGAAGTCCATAGTCTCTGCCTACCCCTCTGGGTGACAGGCGTGAGTGTTAATGTTATGATATATATATAACCGATCCCGCTGTCCCGCCTGATAACAATTTCAAATTCTATTCTAATTCCACAAATAATTTTAGTGCACGACATACGACCAGTAATAGTTGACCCTCGTGGTAACTTTTGCAGTTCCTCTGTATTATGGAAGTGAACTTTAGCGGGCAAATGATGATGATGACAAACAAGAAGGTTCATACAAAAATCAGAGATGAGATTGAACGGAAGACGCTACTGAAAGAGCAGAAGTCGCTGCTGGAAGACTCTCCTGGTTTGTTTCCCACTGTCACCACTTAAGTGTTACAGTAATGGAATCCAAATAAAATACTGTAAGCAATAGAAAGATGTATGCTAGAGTAACACACAAACTGCATATGAACAAATAGTATATACTCATGAAAATATTAAGAGAAACGCAAACAAAAATGACATACTCTTCAATAAAATGAATCAAAATCGTATTTTGTGTATTAATTCGACTGAATTAGCATTTTTAAACAAAACAAAACCTTAAGATACGGCCATAATATTGCAGTAGTAAAGAAAATGAATACAATAATTTTTTATCCTTAAATACAAATAGAATAGAATTAGAATAATTTAATTTTTATTCCGATACTTTGCGCAATAAATTTTTCAAAATTAACATTTTTTGGTAAAACTAATATAAATATAAATGTGTTTTACGTATATATATAAATGTAATAAGTATAAATATAAGTATAAATCGTTCCTTCTTTTAAGGTCAAAACTGCTTGGATTTATCTGAAAATACTTTTTTCGAATCATAATAAAATGTTGAAAACTGGAATTAAATGCGTAAGAAAGGAGCGAAGGTGGATATAATGGCTGAAAATCAAGAATGATAAAGGAGTATGACGACACCAAATAACTTAAAATAAGGGCAAAAAGAAGAGAATAAAACTACAAGGTTTTAGATTCCATTATTTTTCATCAAAGGGCATTGATGCAAAATAATGGAATAATAAATTATTTTAATTGTCTTTCCAGAACCAAAACAGAATAGGTTTTAGTTCTGTAAGCACGTTGGCACTCCAAAATTTTTTGAATTTTGAATTTTATCAGTTCATTCTTCTCCGAGATGAACTGATAAAATTAAAAATACGATCTTAGGAAAGGATAACAAAGAACTTTTATATACTTGAATGATTTATTTTAGAGTTGCTGCAAGCTTTAGTAAGAGCGTGATACTCATTAAGTTCGATATAATTCTCATTGAACCTTTTATTTGATAATAGAACACATTTTTTAAATGTCTACCCTTGTCATTTCAGGCAAAAGCCGAAAAGGTATATGGGAAGATACATTATTTAAAGTATATGAGAAATTCAAGGGCGCACAATGTTTACTGCATACAACTGCAGTGGAACGTGTCCTGAATCTAAATGCATTCCCAATACATTGTAGGAAAGAATTTTAGGGCGGCATTGACGTTTGTTATGTACATAAAAACTAACGGGACCATTCAAAAAGTTTAACTTTTATGGAATTCATAAGTACGTACAAAATTCAACATAATACGTAGGGTACACTGAAAATTTTGCGTAACTCCTAAGTATATCAATTTATATGTAAACTAATATATTTACGGCATCAAAGTATTCGTGTCGCTGCCGGGAACAAAGTCAATGGTGCCCTGACTGCGTTAGTCAAAAGGCAAGGCGTAGTGAAGAGTGCACGCCTTGCAATACATAACGCAGTGTTGGTACCGACTTTGTTATATGGCAGCGAAACCTGGGTGTGCCAGAAGAAGCATAAAAGCAAGTTGAATGCAGTGGAGATGCGATCTCTTCGTAAAATGTGCGGCGTTACCATGGCCGACCGAAAGCGAAACGAAGAGATTCGCAATATGGCAGGTTTGAAAGACGACCTTATCACAAAAATTGATAAGGGCGTGCTTCGATGGTTTGGGCACGTTGAGCGAATGAGTGAAGACCGAATGGTGAAGAAAATATATAGCGCGAAAGTTAATATTAAAAGGTGTCGAGGTAGACTGAGACTAACTTTCGAAGACCATGTGAGCAAATTGCTCGAAGAGGGTAGGGTCAAGAGTACTCGGATACCTAGACGTGCATGTATGAAGAAGATAATGAATCTGAAAGAAGCGAAAGAGGTATGTAAGGATCGTGACACTTGGCGATCTGTTCTCTCTGGCTACCCCGTCAGGGATTGTGCGTGAAGATAAGTAAGTAAGTAAAGTATTCCCCATTATTAAACACTTTTTCAATCATTCTAACCATTTTTGAAAACATTGGTGTAAGGTCATATTTTTCACTTGCTGGTTGAAAGCCATCAGGTTTCTTCTGTCTCTGTAAATATTAAACCTCTAATAAAATTTTAAATTTTTTGGAAAATAAAGATCGCATGTTGCAAGATCTGGACAGTTTGCGGCATGAGTTGCGAGCTCCATCTATGCATAAGATAAAAATGACTTCGTCATGTTCGCGGTGTGCGCCAAAGCATTGTCATGGTGCAATACATTTATAACTTTTATTATTATAGTTTTTAGTATTGTAGATAAGATTAATTATGGCTAGATAACAATAGCATATGTAAACAATGTATGGTTTGTTGCCTTCGGACACATTTATAGAAGACTGTCGCCTTTTTTCCAGAATATAACAATACATCCATCTCTCACCTCCTGTCACAATGTCCTACACAGCATTCGAATGACGGACGTTCAAATGTTGTGTATGAGTGCACTAAGTAATGATCAAAATTTAGCAAAATGTTTTATACTAAACGACTCCAGCTCGTTTTCCGTAAGTTAGTTTATGAGTTATCCAGCGGCAACAGCTCGATGTAGATTTTTTTGACTTTGGCTCATAATAATACGCAAATGTCCGCAAATTTTCTCATAGGTGATGCACCGATTTTCTCCAATAAAAAAAAGGTAGCAATCCTCAAACATAAGTTAAAAAATATAATATATAATCCTACAACAGCTCAAAACAAAAGAGTAGGAATATTTGTCTGTGATGGTCGATTTGTTCATTGAAGGTCGATCTTCAAGAATTTCATCATGGGGAATAGAATAGAATAGAATAAATTTTTATTCAATATACGGTACATGTGTAATTCTTATTGAAAGTCATTTTTTACTTTAGCACTGGTTCGAAAAAAAACCCTCTGTCCTGGGAAGAACCAGCGGGACTTTTTTTTAATAAATTTTGCGAAATAAATGATTACGAACTATTTGCAAAATTTATTTAAGAAACTGCTTGGAAGCATTCCCAGGGGTTATTATCAACCATGTATTCATTTATACTATAATAACCCTTTTTATACAGTTTCAGCTTAATAAAACATTTAAACTTGGTAATAGAGAGAACCTGTACACTTTCCGGGACCTTGTTGTAATAGCGTATACATTGCCCCAAGAATGAATTACTGACTCTATGGAGTCGAGAGACTGGCATCACTAGCTTGTGTTTGTTCCTAGTGTTTACAGAATTTACATCACTTTTTTTTATTAAAACTATCTTTGTTTTGTGAACATACATTAAATTTTCGTAAATATACTGAGAGGCAAAAGTTAATATATTTATTTCTTTAAATTTATCTCTAAGAGACTCTCTCAGTTAAAGATTGCAAATAGCTTTAATGGCCCTCTTCTGTAAAACAAAAATAGTTTCTGAATCAGCCGCATTTCCCAATAGCATAATGTCTTATGGGATTTTAAATTTAAATTTAAATTTTAAATAACTGAAATAAACTAATCTAGCTGTTGAAGAACTTAGTCTGCTTGCTAATTTGGATATATGGGGGCCCTACTGAAGCTTTGCGTCGAGAGTGATGCCAAGAAAAACAGTGGATACAACAGGGCTCAGTTCCTCTCTATATAAAATAAATTGGTATTCAGATTTTTAACATTCGTTGTTGTAAATTTAACACAATTAGTTTTATTTCCGTTCAAATGCAGATTATTAACGTTAAACCAATGCATTAATTTTGATATAGCATTATTCACTTCGTCACTTAAAAATCAAGAAAGTATCATCAGCAATAATACTATATCATGACTATCCCCTACAAGGTGAGGTAAGTCATTAATATACACCAGAAACAGGAATGGGCCGAGAATCGAGCCCTGAGGGACACACATTAGTACAGGTGACCCGGAAGAACTTTTACCATAGATAATAACCTTCTGCTTTCTATTACTTTAATATGAAATAATAAGTTTAAGCGCTGTGTTCTAGACACCATAGTCTGTAGCTTCCTGATTAATGTCTCATGGTGAACACAGTCTAAGGCCTTGGAAATGTCACAAAATATACCCAAAGCATCCTCTGAATTCTCCCATGCACAAAAAATATGTTTAATAAGCTCAACTCCAGCGTCAGTTGTCGAGCGACCCCTTATAAAACCGAATTGATTTTTATGTAGCAATTTATTAATATTAAACAAACTTAACATCTGATCTAAAATATTTTTTCAAAAACTTTACTAAATGTTGGTAGTACAGAAATTGGTCTAAAATTGGCGGGGTCTAATGTACTACCAGATTTAAATATAGATATGACTTTACTATGTTTCATTAAATCAGGAAACACACCAGATTCGACGCTTATATTAAATATAGTGGCTAGATAAGGTGGCATTATATCTATTATAGATAAAATAACTTTAACGGAAATCCCCAATAAATCTGCCATTTTCTTAACATCAATAGTTTTAAAATATTTAACGATATCTTTTGGCAGTACTCTATGGAATTTAAAAGTATTTAAACAAGCCTTTAAATTTTGTTTGAGCAATGAATCGGCAAATGAAGTCAACTCTCCGTCCCCCTCGTGCTCAGTTCCAAAGTCCCGAAACCTTTCAGCTCGAGTTACAAACTCTCCGATCACACTCTTAATCTCATGGCTGTTAGACGGGAGATGAAGTTACATTCTTCAACAGACTTGACAGCATACAGGCAACTGAACAGACAGATCTCCAAATGCATGCAGCGGGACTTACGCAACTTTAATACAGCTCGTATTGAAGAAGCGATCGAGCGGAACCAAGGCTCCAAAGTCTTTGCCAGAGATCTGTCTGCCAGAAAGAGCCAACTGTCAAAGCTGAAGACAGAATGTGGCAGCATCGTTTCCGGGACACCTGAGATTTTGAGTGAGATTGAGAGGTTCTATGGGCAGCTGTACACGTCATCGTTGGAGCCACACGCAAGTGTGAGTAACGATCCAAGAGCGAGTCTCATCCGACACTATTCCGAAGATATCCCGGACGTCAGTCTAAGCGAGATTAGAATGGCTCTCCAGCACCTTAAAAACGGTAAGGCCCAAGGCGAGGATGGAATTACAGCGGAGCTTCTGAAAGCGGGTGGAAGACTAGTACTTGAAGTCCTTCAGAAGCTATTTAATTCCGTCCCCCATGGTGGCACTACACCGGAGGCGTGGAGCAGAAGTGCGGTGGTCTTGTTCCTTTAAGAAAGGTGACAACGCTCTCTTGAAGAACTACAGACCGATTTTCCTTCTGAGCCGCGTCTACGTGCTGTTTTCGAGAGTAATTACGAATCGTCTCGCGCGCAGACTTGACTACTGTGAAAGCGGGTGGAAGAATGGTACTTGAAGTCCTTCAGAAGCTTTTTAATTCCGTCCTTCATGGCGGCATTACACCGGAGGCGTGGAGCAGAAGTGCGGTGGTCTTGTTCCTCAAGAAAGGTGACAACGCTCTCTTGAAGAACTACAGACCGATTTTCCTTCTGAGCCGCGTCTGCGTGCTGTTTTCGAGAGTCATTACGAATCGTCTCGCGCGCAGACTTGATGACTTTCAGCCTCCCGAAGAAGCCTGTTTCTGAAAGGGCTTTAGCTCCATAACCACTTACATACCCTTCGGCAAACTGTACAGAAGTCCGAAGAGTACAATTTGCCACTATGTCTGGCGTATGTGGACTATGAGAAAGCCTTTGATTCCATCGAAATTTGGGTGGTGCTGCAGTCCCTTTAGCGGTGCCAAGTTGACTGTCGGTATATCGAAGCTGCTGTGTGAAGCTGAAGTGTTTGTACAGTAGAGCTACGATGGCTATCCGAGTAAAGAACCAGAGTACGAAACCTATCCAATTGCAGAGAGGTGTAAGACAGGGTGACGTCATATCCCCGAAACTCTTCACCGCTGCATTGGAAGACGTTTCCAAGCTTCTGGACTGGAAAGGATACGGTATCAACAACAATGGCGAATACATCACTCACCTTCGATTTGCCGACGATATAGTCCTTATCGCAGAATCCCTGGAGGAACTAAGCACTATGCTCACTGACCTCAATAGTGTCTCCCAACGGATAGCTCTTAAGCTGAACATAGACAAAACAAAGATTATGTTTAATGTCCATGTCACACCTATGCCGGTAGTTGTTGGGAGCACTAAGCTCGAAGTTGTTGACGAGTATGTTTACCTGGGACAAATAGTCCGACTAGGTAAGTCCAACTTCGACCGAGAGGTCAATTAACGGATTCAACTCGGCTGGGCAGCGTTCGGGAAGCTACGACACATCTTCTCGTCAGACATACCTCAAAACCTTAAAACGAAATGGTACAACCAGTGCGTGATGCCAGTGATGACTTACGGAACTGAGACGTGATCCTTCACAGCTGGCCGTATGAGGAAGCTCAAGGTCGCTCAGCGAGCTATGGAGAGGGCTATGCTCGGAGTTTCTCTGCGTGATAAACTTAGGAATGAGGATATCCGCAGTAGAACTAGAGTAACCGACATAGCCCAACGGATTAGTAAGCTGAAGTGGCAGTGGGCCGGCTATATAGCTCGAAGAACCGACAACCGATGGGGAAGAAAGGTTCTCGAGTGGCAGCCGCGTACCGGTAGGCAAAGTGTAGGGCGACCCCCATCGAGATGCAGTGACGACCTGGTAAGACATGCAGGAAGTCGATGAATGCAGGTGGCTCAGGACCGTGCTTTGAGGCATTCCTTGAGGGAGGCCTATGTTCAGCAGTGGACTTATGAAAGGTTGTAATGATGAAATGATGATGATGAATGATTCGGCGACAGTAGGAGAAGAATTTAATGATTTTGTTGTCAAAAAAAGAACATCAGTAAAAAGGAAAGTCAGGGAGAAACACGACAACGACCAAATTTTACGCACTGCATCACCATCGTAAGGCGTTACGTTGCTCAAATGAGATGCTTCTCTCCCAAAAGTATTTTGAAGCATTTGGGCAGTGCAATCCAGCAGAGAGACTGAAATATTAAAACCATAAATAATCATCGGCCTAAAATAATTTCGCGTTAATTACATTTTTTCTGCGAATGAGGAACTCCAACTTCTGATAAAAAACAATTGAAATGTTAATATTCTACTAAGCCAGCACTTATTTTCGATCCCACCTGATGGTAAGTGGTGATGTAGCCTAACATGGTGAAGCGCATGTGAAAACCGAATGTGAATTCCCGCTAAAAATATTTTAATAAATAAATGAGTATTTTATGTTTCAATAAATATCTCATTATTAATAGAATCAGGCGTTACTATGGGGAAATGCTGAGAGCTAGTCAGTCACCGCAGAGTCTATATCACCTGGAGATGCCTCGTGTGGAGGTAAAACAGTCGTATTGTCGTCAGTGGTGTGTCTTTCCTAGTGTAGTAGTGCCGGGAGTAGTGGTGCTGGGATTTGTGGTGACGGGGATAGTGCACGCAATTGAAGGAGGGCGGGAGGAGCTCTTCAAACTACGAAAGACACTTCATTTTATTTTATCGCAAATGTACGCAAAGTAATTTTTGCCAACATAAAAAATTTTACATTAGAATTTATAAAGTTCGGAAAGCAGCCAGGGGCGTAGTACTTTCAATGTGCCCTATGTACGTATGTTAAAACCGTTTTAAATAAAGGCACGATTCACCCATATAATTTTGTATAATTAAGTAGAAAAGAATAGATAGGAATATTTTTATTCAGTTATTATTTCATTCATTACAGCGCACCAAAATATAAGCAAAAAAACATTATATCATTAATTATAGCCTTTTATCCTCCCCATGGATTACCTCATAGGGGATATGTTTTTCATAGTAGCCACTTTAGGCATGCAGTTCGACAAACGAGTTTTTTTTTACTTTATTATGTTTTTAGTCGTTATTTGGAAGACGCTGCTGCCCATCTCCTGATTTGTGTCCCTCTGTCGCCTCTTACGACACCCACGGGATGATTAATTACTTATCAAATTCATGCAACTCGAATACGAGTTGTATTCGTAGTCGCCTAGGTACTTTCGATTAACTGTTAACTATGGCAATATATGCATGAGGTGCATATCCAGGAAAATACTCTATGAGTCAATCTATGCCGCGGACCTATAATGAATGAAATAAAATCTCGGTACATTACTTAAATTCGAATCAGATATGTGAAAAAAGACCATGTTGGAGTCAAATAAAAGGCTCTTGTTTATTTTCCAGTTAGAGACTGGTTGTTGTTCAAAGAATATAGAATAGACAAAGGTGTAAGTAAAATGCAACAGTATCGGAAACTACTAATAATTTTTAATTATTGTTGTTGACTGCAACCATAGAATACAATAACACACAGTAGAATTGCTGTCAACATTATTTTGTACGAGAACCGGTATCGCTGGG
The DNA here is from genome assembly GCA_033319125.1 of Parnassius glacialis. NCBI lineage: Eukaryota > Metazoa > Arthropoda > Insecta > Lepidoptera > Papilionidae > Parnassius > Parnassius glacialis. The sequence continues at coordinate 38,389,129 of JAVANC010000012.1, read as the reverse complement.
AGCACACATATAGGCGGTTACGTCGTATTATCACTACTAGAAATCAAATTCGCTCATTAGTCACACAAATTTCAATTAATTTAAGTTTCAAACGGATTTTAAATTACATAAAATAAAACTTTATTCTTGAATTGGAATCTTTACAGGCCTTCTTTTTCTGAAAAGAAAGAGAAGGAATAACTGTTTTGACAGACTAAGCGCTTATTACATTATTCAATTTTTAGGAAATCTAATTAGGAAGCTGGAAAGTGTAATCATAGTTAGAACAGTTAGGATCCGATTTAGTTAAGGTTGGAGGTCCCGACCGCTCTACTTTCTAAATTGTCTACAATTAAATTGTATACAATTTAGGACAGCGTAGTCGCAACGTTAGGGATTTAGAACGTCCAGTAGGCGCCCGCGCTTTGATCTAAGTGGATGTCTTGACTGCGCGTGCGACATTTGTTTGCGATGGCGAGTGAAGCGACAGAATTGAGCAGTGGTTCGTGTGGTAGCATGTGCACAGAAAAAGAGGTGTTATTATAAATTATAGACCTGTTTAGGGAAATGCCCTATTTGTACAATAAAAATGATAAAAAAACTAGTTAAACAAAGCAATGCGTCAAAAGGGCTTCAAGGTGTTGTTAAATATTAACAAATACAATGACAAGTGTTCTTTAACCCAGCGTTTTCTCTTTTATCTTTTTTTAATATCCATTGTTCCCACCACGACTAAGGCAAGTCCTATTTTCTGCTGTTTGTTAAATACGGCGCCATCGATCAACCGTGCAACCCCGTCGATACTTCTTTTACGAATGTGTTTCGTCACGATTTAGAATTCAATTTAGTGTAATGTGATCACTAGCTTCCAACTTAGGCTCCTAATTAGATTTTCTAAAAATTGGATAATGTAATAAGCGCTTAAGCAAATTTGCCCATTTTAGACTTTTGACCGATGTTCACGATGTTTATTTGTAAATAGTGTGCAAACTAATTGCAAATACAATGGTGGTAAGTAATATTTTTTCCGTAATGTAAATAACAAATTGTTGAACACGAAAAAGATGCGTAGAATCAATATAGTCTGTGCGTATAAGCAAACTGTAGTATATGATGATACCACAGCTAGGGATGTAGTCTTGTTTAGTGATATGCCGGTAACCGATAAGCGCCAATATATATATATATATATATATATTATAGGAAAAGGGTGACATTTGAAATATTTTAATAATATTTGTTATTTATATTTTAAGATTCGACAGCACCTCAATTAGTAAATTGTTCGATTAAAAATCTAAAATAAAGTTCGAAATTATATATGTATATATATTTATATCTAATTACTAAACATGTTGCTATCTATTGTTTATTGTTGTCAATTTTAAATTTTACTTCAGAAAATACAAGATAAAAACATAATCTACTGTCAAAATGTATTGCAGATAAATAAAAAGAGTGTTGTTCAGAATCATGTGTATAACAAATCCACACTTTTCTTTTTTAATGCGAAAATCTGTCCATCTTTCATGACTAAACTGCTAAACTGGTTTTGATAAAACTGAGTTTGATATCTGGTTAAGTTAAAAGGTAAATTATCACAGATAAGTAGGCTTTACAAATTTGGTTGTTGACTGCGAACTTGGGAAAAAAAGCTATGAAAGGAAATGGTAATTCACTCAACTGATTTTGACGATATTTAGTATTCAGATAGCTGGAAACATTAAAAAGGCTAGACTACCTTTTATCCTCAAATTTTAGTATAGAGAACGCGGACGAAAGCTAGTGTTCATATAATTCTCTAAGTTAGTATTTCTTTGTCATTTTTCGCCTTTAAAATGAGTTGACTGACTGACTGACTGTTTGCCTACGTTGTTTAACATCCACAAATTTCCATTCGTTGCGACGAATACAAAAGTAACTAAAAATTATTATTCGTCTATTAGGAAGGCGGTACTAACTTTGTTTATTAAATATAATAGTATTTACAGAATAATATAATTTATTCAAAAGTTTATGTTATAATAACATTTATTAGAAATTCATCTACGCCGTAACAATTGAACACATCCGTAATCATTAAACGATCTAGTAGACATGTGCCGACTTACGTGTTTGCCAATAAAAATCTATAAAATCTATATCCATAATTTAATCTATGAATTATAGATATATAAATTATAAAAATAAATATAGAAATTATTTCAAAAAACTTTATTCGTTAACATTGGAAATATATATATATATATATATATATATATATATATATATATATATATATATATATATATATATATATATATATATATATAGAAACAGAAACAGAAACTTTTTTATTCAATATAGATTATAAATAATGCTTATTGAAAGTCACTCCTTTGTATAATTACCACTGGTTCGAAAAAAAAACCTCTGTCCTGGGAAGAACCAGCAAGAAACCCAGCGGGACTTTTTTTTAAAAAATAACAGCTTACAATCATGTATGTTACACAAATTAACAATACAACAAATTAGAAATAGCTTGGTAGCGATCACCTCATTTCCAGGGGTTATTATCATCTATAAATTCTTTAATACTATAATAACCCTTTTTATACAAACTTAGTTTAATAAAGTTTTTGAACTTTGAGCAGGTCAAATTTTGTATATTTTCTGGAATTTTGTTGTAAAAGCGTATACATCGCCCCAAGAATGAATTACTGACTCGATGGAGTCGAGTAACCGGTACTACTAGCTTGTGTCTGTTCCTAGTATTTACAGAATGAATATCACTTATTTTTGTAAAACTACTTTTATTTTTGTTTACGTACATTACATTTTCATAAATGTATTGATTGGCCAAAGTTAATATATTAATTTCCTTAAATTTTTGTCGCAGCGACTCTTTAGGCTTTAAATCATAAATTGCTCTTATGGCCCTCTTCTGTAAAACAAATATAATTTCAGTGTCAGCTGCGTGTCCCCATAGCAAAATACCATACGACATTATGCTATGGAAATAGCTAAAGTAAACTAGTCTAGCTGTTTCAACACTAGTTAGACTTCTAATCTTTTTTACGGCATATGCTGCAGAACTAAGTCTGCTTGCTAGTTTTGATATATGGGGGCTCCATTGAAGCTTCGCGTCTAGTGTGATTCCAAGAAAAATGGTGGTATCTACAAGACTCAGTTTCTCCCCATTTAAAATTACATTAGTATTTAATTGTTTGACATTTGGAGTCATAAATTTCATACATTTCGTTTTAGTGCCATTTAAATGCAAATTATTAACATTGAACCAATTTACTAATTTAGATATAGCATTATTTACTTCGTCATATTTTAGCAATTGTCGACTTAATTTGAAAATTAAAGAAGTGTTATCTGCAAATAATACTATATCATGGTTATCTCCTACTATGTAAGGTAAGTCATTAATGTATACAAGAAACAGAAAGGGGCCTAGAATTGAGCCTTGAGGCACGCCCATCTGTACCATCGACCCGGAAGAACTCATACTGTTAATGACAACTTTTTGCGTTCTCTTACTTAAATATGAAATAATTAATTTAAGAGCATCACTTCTTACACCGTAGTGTTTAAGTTTCCTGATTAATGTTTCATGGTGAACACAATCGAAGGCTTTGGATAGGTCACAAAATATACCCAAAGCATCCTGTGAATTCTCCCATGCATTAAATATATATTTAATCAGCTCAACACCGGCATCAGTTGTCGAGCGACCCCTTGTGAAACCAAATTGATTTTTATGAAGTAAATTATTTATATTAAAGAAATTTAACATTTGATGAAGAATAACTTTTTCAAAAATCTTACTAAGTGTTGGTAGTACAGAAATAGGTCTAAAATTAGCGGGGTCTAATGTACTACCAGATTTAAATAAAGGTATTACTTTACTATACTTCATTAAATCAGGAAACACACCAGATTCGATACTAGTATTAAAAATAGTAGCTAAATGAGGCGCGATTGTATCTATTATAGACGCAATAACTTTAACGGAAATCCCCCACAGATCCGCAGTTTTCTTAACATCAATAGTTTTAAAATATTTTACAATATCTTTTGATGATACTTTATGAAATGTAAAATTCTTTGTACACGCATTTACATTTTGTTTAAGTAATGATTCGGCGACCGCAGGAGAAGAATTCAGTGACTTAGTGGTTAATATCGGAATATCAGTAAAATATTTCTCAAAAACCATTGCAACGTGCTGATCTGATTCGGTTAATTTGTTATTAACACTTAACTGGTAGTTTGAATTGCGAGAGTTAATCTTACCAGTTTCGCTATTAATTATACTCCATGTCATTTTAATTTTATTAGAAGCCGTCTTAATTTTGTTGCTCAAATGCAAAGACTTGGCTGTGGAGCACACTCTTTTAAATATTTTTGAATATTTTTTTACATATTCCCTAAATTCGACGCTATGATTATATGACCTTTCATGGTAAAGATCATATAACCTATGTTTGCTCTTATGGACTCCTACTGTCGCCCATTCATTAAATGACTTCCGACTGTTCAAGGAGAATGTTTTAGAAGTAAAAGTATTATTAAATTCATTGCAAATAAGCTTAAATAATGTTCCATACAAAAAATTTGGATCATTTTGGTATGTAAGTGATGGAAGTTTTTTCACTATGTTACTTCTAAATTTCTCCAAGCGACGTGCATTTACTGGAACAAACAGAACTTTCTTATCTACTTGCTTTTTGTGAACATATGGTAACGAAACTACTTGTCCACAGTGATCAGAACTTAATTTTTGAATTATACATTTATGCAACGGCTTCACATTTGTAAAAATGTTATCTATACATGTTGCACTAGATTGAGCAATACGCGTTGGCTCTAAAAATAAATTAAAAAAACCATATGATTTAAACAATGATCTAAATTTAATATTGATTGAGGAAGCTTCTAGGAGATTGATGTTAAAGTCTCCACATATTACAACAGATTTATTCCGTTTATTAAGCTTAGCAAAAACTTCCTCCATAATTTTTTCAAAAGTATCGTATATAGAACATGGGGGTCTGTAGACGCTCACAACAATGAGGTGCTCAAACTCAACACATGCCATTTCTACAGTTCGCTCAACAGAGAGGCTCACAATATCTTTACGTTCTTTACATGACAATAATTTACTAGCTAATATTAAGGAGCCACCTCTTAAAACCGTTTCTCTATTGAAAGAACTGACCACCTGGTGATTACTGAAGTTAAACATTAAGTTATAAGCTTTTAACCAATGTTCAGTAATACATAAAATATGAATATTGTTGCTATTTAAGAACAACTCAATTTCTAACTCTTTGCCTACCATGCCTTGTATATTTTGATGCACCAGGTGTATACAATTTTCATTATCACTCTGTGGAGTCATACAATTAGAGATTTGTAAGCTACATTCTAAATTATTTAAATTATTACAACTGCTAGAGATTACCTCTATTGTCTCATTTTCTAATTTAAATTACTTGGAACTGATTCCAAATTACATATTAAGTCATTACACTGCTCAAAAGGAGCAGATGTCTGTGTAGCCAAGTCCTTGGCTGAGTTAATATATAAACAATAAGATAGCACATTTGCTATCTGTCTTAAAATATATCTAGATAGGTAATACCTATCATTAGTCAAAAATTTCTTAAGTAAATTATTTATGTCTATTAAATTACATTTATTATTATAATTATAACAATTAAATGTCAAGTTTATATTATTATTACATGAAAAGTTATTCATTAATAAATTTAAATCATATCTTATTTTATTTTCCTGCGGCCAACCCTGTATGTAAAGCAATGTAAACAAGATAATTTTATGTAAATTTAAATTATTAAGATTATCAATATATTTTAATAATTGATTTTTGTTTAGATTGCCTCTTCTCCCAACAAAAATTATTAATGTGCTATTAGGGCAAAATTTACTAGCTAAAACTTTATTCATTATATGACTAAAGGATGCTCCTGGCATGCAATAATTACTAATCATATGTCCTTCTAAACAGTTATTTAACATCATGCCCAAATTTTTGCCTATGTCATCACAATACATAATAACTTTATTTTTTTTAATATTTACATTGCTTTTTAAGTTTATATCCTTTGTCATGGCACTGTCATAGAGTGTAGGTGAAAATAATGAGTCCTTACTGTTTACTTTGTTATTTACACATATTGTCCCCGGTGAACCTGGTATGGAGCGCTGATACTCACTCTGATGTTTTATTAAGGAGTCAAAGCGCTCCTCATTATATTTACATGATTTTACCAGATCATTCATGGCCAATATGTGTTCTTTTATCTCATTTTGAGCCGATGCATATTTATTTGATAAAATTTGTAGGGAGTTTTTAAGGGATAAAATTGTTGAATTTAGACACTCTATATCAGTCACATAACAGTGATTCATATTTCCCACCTCAATTGAATATATTTTAAGTTTATTAATTAATTGTTGCTTTTCTTTGCATACATTTATATAATTTTTAACATTAATTTTAGTTTTAATTAATTTTTGCATTTTTCTAATATATTTATTGATTTTTATATATTTCTTTAATTTTCTTCTACTGCAAGTAGTCCTTGATGCTGTTCTTGATGTGACATAATCATCACCAGTCAAATCAATTGTTGTGGAGGGTTGCAATGCTTTAAAAGATTCACATTCTATGAGCTCGTTGAACAGACTTTGAGTTTGGGACGCTTTCATATTGTCTATGTAATGTTTTAATTGCACAATCTGCTCATTAGCCTTACTTAACTGTAACTGCAATGCAGCAATTAATCTGAGGGATTCCTCATATTCCTTGCTGCATTGGTCAAACTCATCGACTGTTCTCTGAAGTTGATCCCTTTCTTTTGAAACAAATGTATATTCTGTATGCAACTTAACCATATCACTTTTTAGCTCAGTATTTTTAGCTATTATATTTATTATTTCCTTTTCATTGTCATCCCTTTCTTTACACAACAGCTCACACTGCTGCTTTGACGCCTTAAGTTCTTGAAGCACCATTTGAAGTTGGTTCTCCAATTGGCGCGTTTTGGCGTTGCGTGTATTCATTTTACTATTAAGTGTAAATAGCAAAAGAAAACAAAGAAAGAAAACCAAAGAAGCAGAGTAAGCAAATGACTAGATGTATGGGTTTATTTACAGATCTCAAATTAAATTATCATGTAAAAATTCAAAATGAAATCCAGAACAATACTTACTAAACAGGTAAATCTTAAAATGTTAAAGGGATAACAAGAATTACACTTACAGTAAGTTTAAACGATGTTCGTTACAGCTGTTACTTTTGGTTGGTACTTAGAACACTAATCACAATGTAATTAAAATAGGTACTTCTGAGTTTTACTTATTTCACAAATACAAATAAGTCGTATTTAACAACTGTAACTCAAAATTGAGGTGGATATTATCAATTTACAATATTTAATTTTTAAAAATAGTTGGGAGCAAATATTTTCAATTATATATATATATATATATACAACTGCCATTTGGTATTTTTAGTAACTCAAATTTTCAACAACAATTGATATCGAATATTAATATATTTTTTAAATAAACATTTTACATATGATGTCATAGGATATTCAATTTATTCAACTATAATCTCAGGAAAAAACTATTACAGCCAATGTGTGATTACAACGTTTCGACCTTATATCTTCTTCAGTTCTGTCATCTGCAGACTCGTTTATCCATTCAGATGTAGAATTAATCATTTTCACAGCACCACACTTGGATGGGTACATGGATAAGAAGTCAGTCTGAAAAAAAAAAACTGAGTAAATGTAACTATTTTTCTTAGGCTTTCCCGTTAGTCTTCCCCTGGCTTCTATCTACATTTTTTATGTTCAGATCTCCAGGAAAACTGCAAAAATGTTATGTGTTAATAAAATATATCTTATCTAAAAAAATTACTAACAGTTGTAAATAATACAGTATTGGTAAGCAAACACCAGGCAAGAGCAAAGGACATTGCTAAAACTCGCCTAAGAACCAACTTATATTTGACTTTTACCAAAATCTTTTTTTTTTAATGAATGAGGGTGACAAACGAGCACACAGTCCATCTGATGGTAAGTGGTTGCTGTGGCCTATAGACATCTACATCTATCTTCGTTTGGGTATTAAAATGCAGATGCGTTATCACCCGTGAGTACTAAGATGGAATGCCTCTTTTCCAGTAAATTGGGTCTCCGGTTCTCTACACTCACCATACGAAACACAGCAGCATTAAGCTGTTTTACGCTGGTATTCTGTGAAAGCGTGGTCCTTCCCCGTTCGAGCCGACCCATTCGTGCTACAACTATACTATTAATTAGACATGGGGCGAGTACTCAGTTTGGATTCGGTACTTTTTTACAATTCGGCCGAGCACCGAGTATTAACGGCCGAGTACCGAGTACTCGGCCTTAATTATATTCCAGAGAAAAATAAAGACAAAAAGCCAGTTTTTATCATTATTATTATATTAGACACATTAAGACATCAGGAACATGAGAAGCAGCAGAAATATTTAGAACATACATATGAATCTATAATAGAAATGGTTATTACTAAAATTTAAGAGAGGAAGATGGATAATTTTTCTAGATGTTTTCCGATAAAACGATTTCTATAAGCAGTCATTTTCGCGCCAGATAACGAGAACAATCTCTCAAACATGAACTCATGTTGTCTCATTTGACAAGTAATCAGTAATCACTTATTTATAGTATCCGCGGGTGTGTGACTGATCGAGTACTGATACAAGTACTTTTCTTTCGATACTACTTGGTACTGAGTTTTAAAGTACTTGGTATCGAAAGAAAAGTATCGAGTAACTATTTGTATTTATTCCTATCGTTTCATCTCTAACTCTGTGTAAGAGAAATAACCGGACGCCGTCCGCTACCTCGTATTTTTTAAAGCCGAGTATTCGACAGAGTACTAGGCCGAATCTAGGCCGAGTACCCGGTGGCCGAGTACTCGGCGAATCACTACTCATTCCATGTTTACTATTAATATAGCTGCAGCATGGCTCTACCACATAAACTTATCTTATTCTTAATTATGCATTAGATAACATTTATTACATGGTAACGGACACTTCTGAATTGTGAAATCAAAATAAATAGGACTTTTTTAATTTCGAACTTTGTACCTATTTTTTAAAACTAATGTGCAGCGTTTATGGCCGCCTGTGATTTGGCCAATCGCACAATACCTTCACTCACATATTTCAAAAGTTGTCATAAACTCAAATATATATTTTTTTATAGGATAAGTATGACAAACGAGCACACAGTCCACCTGATGGTAAGTGGTTGCTGCGGCCCATGGACATCTACATCTATCCTCTATTACAATTCAAAATGTAGATGCGTTGTCACCCGTGAGGACTAAGATGGAATGCCTCATTTCCAGTAAAAGGGGCCGTATGAAAACGTTTATATTTTAAAATATATCTCAGATTAATATATGCCACAAGGAACTGGGGTACAGTGAAATCATCTGTTTTCATTTAAAATAACAATAATATTGTACACTCATTGTCAAATCAGCATTGTGCCACGCAAATAAATAAGTCAATAACGTTGACAGATGACAATACGTCAAAATAGATAAACGTCGGACGTGCGATCTTTTTGGTTTCGTTTGAAAAATACATATTATCTGCAAATGTTTTCGGAATCTAAGTGCACTGTGCAGTTGGTTTGTTATGCGATAAGTTTTTATAAATTACGTACTCAGCTTGAACAACGGATATCGATACTATTCTTCAGCGACCTACCTGGCTTGAATCACGGACTTTAACCAAATGAGACTGTAGAAGTTGTATTTATTTGGTATGAATAAAATAAATACCTAATCAGAACCTGAGTTTTATTTACCGTATAAATGCTAGGCTAAGACTGAACTGCTTACATTAGCAACAACATAGTAATGTTACATAAAAATTAATCATAACCTCAAAATCTCTATGATAACTGCTAATATCTAAGTTTTCAGAAGTGTCCGTTAGAAGTTATTGTTCTTAAATACAACTATGTGTTATTTCGGACTTAAATGTTTTTTTTTCACTGTTGGTTCTTAGGCGAACATGGTATGGTACATGGTACATGGTACACGGTACATGGTACCGCTAGTAAGCGAATAAATACAAAAAAACTTTCTTGGCACTATGTGGAATAAGGCTATATACAATTTTAGCTTTTAATTTTTTTACTGTTTTATATTGTTTAATAATTTTACGTCATTTGTTCATTATTAAAGGTCATAGTTCACGTAATGATAAGCTACTACTGTCCATTAACGCCTGCAGCCAACTTCAAACAGTGAAGGCTACAGAAGCGTTGTCACCTCTGAGGACTAAAATGGAGTACCTCACAGACTGTAGTTAACCCGGCACTCTCTATACTCTTCAGAATGGAATACAGCAGTGCAAGCAATGCTATTAGCCATGCGGATTTCCGGTGCTGTTAAGCGTCAATTTCACTTGCTGGTAACAACAATGAAATGATCTGATCTTTACTTAACCTGGTAGCTCTCGGCCTATCCGAGCGTGGACGATCTTGAAAGTTGCCTGTCCCCTGTATCGAATTATTGTGCCATGAACACACGTATTCGATAACTTTAATTTTAAAACAATCTCACGTTCGAATTTGCCTTCATTATGTAAAACAACGATGACAGAACGCACTTCACCGCTAATTTTGTGTGCTTTTCCCATTTTAAGACGTCTTCACTGTAGAAACCAGGGGTATGAAAGTCCCCAGTAGCTTGCTTTTACGTTAATACTAGCGCCATCTCATAGTCAGCCAAAGTACTATTTTCCCCAATATTTTTACACATTTTATTATAAGATGGCGCCACTGCTGGTATTCATTATTTATACCGAAGCCTAAATCATGCTATCGAAATTTTAAAATACAGCGGTAAATATATATATATATATATATATATATATATATATATATATATATATATACCCCATATCCTCCCGTGGGTGTCGTAAAAGGCGACAAAGGGAAACAGGCAGGAGATGGGCAGCAGCATCTTCCTGGTAACGGCATAAATACAATAAAAAAAACTGCGGTTGCCAACCCGCTCGCCAAGCGTGGCAACTATGGCAATATACCCCCCATGAGCAATGACAATAATAAACGGCCCCCAGTCCCCGGCGGCCCCGCTATTCCTGGCTACGGTGGCGACCATGGTAACGGCGGGGCAGGGGGTGCTAAGAATCTCCGGTGGAGGTTCGGTTGCCACCTTAGACGACTCGACCTGGCAACGTACAACGCACGCACCCTGAGGACTGACGAGAAGATCGTGGAGCTGGAAGAAGAGATAGACAAGTTGCGCTGGCATATTATAGGATTATCCGAATTCCGAAGAGAGGGGGAGGACACGGTAATCCTCGAATCCGGCAACTTGTTCTATCACCGGGAGGGCGACCATCTGTCCCAAGGAGGTGTCGGATTTATCGTCCACAAGTCTCTCGTTAACAACGTTGTAAAGATCGGGAGTGTGTCGACGAGGGTTGCGTACCTTATACTCAGAATCACCAAACGGTATTCGCTGAAGGTCATACAGGTTTACGCACCAACCTCGGCACACCCCGATGAGGAGGTGGAGGAAATGTATGAGGATATCTCTAGAGCCATGCATTCCTCCAGAACCCAATATACGGTGTTAATGGGAGACTTCAATGCAAAACTAGGCACAGGAGAGAACGGTGAGCTGAAAGTAGGGAAATTTGGAATAGGGCAACGGAACCCAAGGGGCCAGCAGCTGGCCGACTTCATGGAGAAAGAGGGACTCTTTATGATGAACTCTTTCTTCAAGAAGCGGCCCCACAGGAAGTGGACCTGGTCGAGCCCCGACGGTTCGACAAAAAATGAGATTGACTTCATTATGACGACCAGACGACAACTGTTCAGTGATGTCTCAGTGATCGCGAGGGTGAAAACCGGCAGCGATCACCGAATGGTTAGAGGCACACTGAACCTAAATGTTAAGTTGGAGAGGTCTCGTCTGATGAAGTCAACGCTCCGTCCCCCTCGTGCTCTAATCCAAAGTCCCGAAACCTTTCAGCTCGAGTTACAAAACCGTTTTCAGTGCCTAGAAGACTGCAATGAAGTGGACGATATGAATGACAAGCTCGTGGAAACTGTCCATGCGGTCGGAGCTAAGTTCTGCAAGACCCACCGCAGAAGAACACAGAAACTCTCCGATCACACTCTTAATCTCATGGCTGTTAGACGGGAGATGAGGCTACATTCTTCAACAGATTTGACAGCATACAGGCAACTGAACAGACAGATCTCCAAATTCATGCGGCGAGACTTACGCAACTTCAATACAGCTCGTATTGAAGAAGCGATCGAGCGGAACCAAGGCTCCAAAGTCTTTGCCAGAGATCTGTCTGCCAGAAAGAGCCAACTGTCAAAGCTGAAGACCGAATGTGGCAGCATCGTTTCCGGGGCACCTGAGATTTTGAGTGAGATTGAGAGGTTCTATGGGCAGCTGTACACGTCATCGTTGGAGCCACACGCAAGTGTGAGTAACGATCCAAGAGCGAGTCTTATTCGACACTATTCCGAAGATATCCCGGACGTCAGTCTGAGCGAGATTAGAATGGCTCTCCAGCACCTTAAAAACGGCAAGGCCCCAGGCGAGGATGGAATTACAGCGGAGCTTCTGAAAGCGGGTGGAAGACCGGTACTTGAAGTCCTTCAGAAGCTCTTTAATTCCGTCCTCCATGGTGGCATTACACCGGAGGCGTGGAGCAGAAGTGCGGTGGTCTTGTTCTTCAAGAAAGGTGACAACGCTCTCTTGAAGAACTACAGACCGATTTCCCTTCTGAGCCGCGTCTACGTGCTGTTTTCGAGAGTCATTACGAATCGTCTCGCGCGCAGACTTGACGACTTCCAGCCTCCCGAACAAGCCGGTTTCCGAAAGGGCTTTAGCACCATAGACCACATACATACCCTACGGCAAATTGTACAGAAGTCCGAAGAGTACAATTTGCCACTATGTCTGGCGTATGTGGACTATGAGAAAGCCTTTGATTCCGTCGAAATTTGGGCGGTACTGCAGTCCCTTCAGCGGTGCCAAGTTGACTGTCGGTATATCGAAGTGCTGAAGTGTTTGTACAGTAGAGCTACGATGGCTATCCGAGTACAGAACCAGAGTACGAAACCTATCCAATTGCAGAGAGGTGTAAGACAAGGTGACGTTATATCCCCGAAACTCTTCACCGCTGCATTGGAAGACGTTTTCAAGCTTCTGGACTGGAAAGGATACGGAATTAACATCAATGGCGAGTACATCACTCACCTTCGATTTGCCGACGATATAGTCCTCATGGCAGAATCGCTGGAGGAGCTGAGCACTATGCTCAATGACCTCAATAGTGTCTCCCAACGGATAGGTCTTAAGATGAACATGGACAAAACAAAGATTATGTTTAATGTCCATGTCACACCTATGCCGGTAGTTGTTGGGAGCACTAAGCTCGAAGTTGTTGACGAGTATGTTTACCTGGGACAAATAGTCCGACTAGGTAAGTCCAACTTCGACCGAGAGGTCAATCGACGGATTCAACTCGGCTGGGCAGCGTTCGGGAAGCTACGACACATCTTCTCGTCAGAAATACCTCAAAACCTTAAAACAAAATTGTACAACCAGTGCGTGTTGCCAGTGATGACTTACGGAACTGAGACGTGGTTCTTCACTGCTGGCCGTATGAGGAAGCTCAAGGTCGCTCAGCGAGCTATGGAGAGGGCTATGCTCGGAGTTTCTCTGCGTGATAAACTTAGGAATAAGGATATCCGCAGTAGAACCAGAGTAACCGACATAGCCCAACGGATTAGTAAGCTGAAGTGGCAGTGGGCCGGCCATATAGCTCGAAGAACCGACAACCGATGGGGAAGAAAGGTTCTCGAGTGGCAGCCTCGTACCGGTAGGCGAAGTGTAGGGCGTCCCCCCACAAGATGGAGTGACGACCTGGTAAGACATGCAGGAAGTCGATGGATGCAGGTGGCTCAGGACCGTGCTTTGTGGCATTCCTTGGGGGAGGCCTATGTTCAGCAGTGGACTTGTGAAGGGCTGTAATGAATGAATGAAAATATATATATATATATATATATATATATATATATACCTATCCTATCAAAATATACCTATCAATTCTATAAGAAATAAATTTAAACCATGCTCATGTAAAACAAACTAAATAAAGAGTTATTTAAAACAAGTCAGTAACTTTATACATTTCCTTTTAATTTTATTGAAATATGTACGAAATAATACTGAACCTAGTTGATAGCGCCCTCTAGTGTAAATTTCAGTAATTTATAATCCATAAGATAATAATCCAACGCCATCTATAAGAGCGCTCAAGAGACTCCTATCTTTTCGACACTTAATAATTTGTCAGAGTGGCTCATCTATACCCTATAGACCTATAGAGTATTTTATCTATATAGTATCTACGGTAGAAACCACAAGTTTAGACTAATTGAGATTGTTTATGAATAAAACCATGTAAACTCAGGAAATAATAAGTTGGAAATACGTGTTTTTAGAAGCTTAATAATCCTAATTATTGACCAATGGGAAACAAAAGCAAAGCAATAAGTTATTTATCCATCATAAAAGTATTATTACGACTCTACCACCTGGCTCTAACGTGGTGTTTGAAAATAATACATGTTTATTGTCCAATAACTTGAAAGTAAATAAAAGAATGACTTCTTTAGATATTCAATATTAAAACAGAATATGCAGATGTACATTTCTTTTATTTATCAATTATAGTTACAATTTATAGATAATTATGTTATTTAAGTGTGATCTTAAACTTTTGGCCGGCAATGTATAAGTAACCTAATATATTAAATAAAAACTAACTCAAGTATAACGGCCTGTAAAAAAACTATAAAGGCAGCTCGAATTCGCATTAAGTGAGGGAACACTTAATTTCGTACCGTTTAGAACCGTCACTAATCTTTATTACCAAATAAAATCCGATGTTAAAATACATGCGGTCTCTGAACGCTTATTCGGCAATAATAAAAATGCTGGAGTTCTAACAACCCTATAGTCATAAGGAGCTATCTTTGCAGTAGAGCGCATATGCCGCGAGTTATTGGCTCGCTGTGTGTGCTCGGACTTAGTTTCACCACTTTATTGTGAAACGTAAAATTTTACAGCCGTGCATAAACGTCGGGCAAAGATCATACGGTGTTATAGAGGGGATATATTAAAGAAGAGTTCTTATAGTAACAGCTTTTTATATTACTCTACGTGGGAATTGTGTGAGTTTAGATCGGTTTAAAAAAAATGGCAGATCTCCCAGGTTATTAACTAATTTGAGAAGTTTTTCACCTGTTTGATTCCAACCAGGACGTAATCTTTGAAGTGATAGTAACCTTATTGTAGGGAACGCAATGCAAATTTAGATAGTCATGGGTTCGAATGCGTCATTCGATTACTGTCGTGAACAAAAATTTTTAGCTCACTTGTAGAGGTTAACGAAAGTATTAGCTAGTTTAATAGCGTTACGAGTATTTTTTTATTTAAAAAATATCATCAGCCATTAACTGTACTTCGCTTACCGATATGAAGATTTTTTCTCGATTGTCGGTTCGAGCTGTTTGGCTGGCCCATTTCCACTTTAACTTATTGATTCGTTGGGCTATGTCAAACTATGTCTCCCTGGTAAAACTCAACGAAATTCTATGGACCGTAATTTGTGGCATTACTTGGGAGGGATATAAATATAATTATAAATATGATAAACTGCAATGGATATGTATGATATAGTAAAAAAAGTATGCACAATACTTCAAACGTTGTATTGGAAATAAGCTATAATATTCAAAGTTGGAGCAACTGTCACAATCAATGAGCCTACACCTTCCTTAAGAGTCGGCAATGCATCTGCAATTTCTCCGGCAATTTCCAGACTCTTTTATAATTTATACTGAAATATATCATTAGTAGCTTTGCTGTTGCATAAATAGGCAAGAGAGTGGTACCAACTTAGTCATATCGGTATAAAAAGAACCCTATCACCATTGAAACTTTAATGCGTGCGTATTTGTATGCGCATGCCTGTACGTGTGGGTATGTATGTATGTATGTTCTATAAGGGGTAAAACAAAATGACTATACTTCATCATCATCATCATTACATCCCTTCACAAGTCCACTGCTGAACATAGATCTACGCCAAGGGATACCACAAAGCACGGTCCTGAGCCACCTGCATCCATCGACTTCTTGCATTTCTTATCAGGAAGTCACTCCAGCTAGTGTGGTTTTACCCTAAACTTCGCCTAGCGGTACGAAGCTGCCACTCAAAAATCTTTTTTACCCATTGGCTGTCGGTTTTTCGAGCTATATGGCCGGCCCATTGCCACTTCAGTTTACTAATCCGTTGGGCTATGTCGGTCACTCTGGTTCTACTGTGGATATCCCCATTTCTAAGTTTATCACGCAGAGAAACCCCGAAAATAGCCCTGTCCATAGCTCGCTGAGCGACCTTGAGCTTCCTCATACGAACAGCAGTGAAGGACCACGTCTTAGTTCCATAAGTCATCACTGGCTATACGAACTGGTTTTAAAGTTCCGTTTTCAAGTTTTAACGTATACCTTAGAAGGTGTGTTGTAATTTACCGAACGCTGCCCAGCCAAGTTGAATCCGTTGATTGACCTCTTGGTCGAAATTGATCTTATCCAGTCGGATTATTTGTCCCAGGTAAACATATTTGTCAAGAACTTCGAACTTAGTGCTCCCAACAACTACCGGCATGGGTATGACATGGACATCACACTTGATCTTCATTTTGTCCATGTTCATCTTAAGACCTATCCGTTGGGAGACACTATTGAGGTCATTGAGCATAGTGCTTAGGTCCTCCAGCGATTCTGCCATAAGGACTATATCGTCAGCAAATCGAAAGTGAGTGATGTACTCGCCATTGATGTTCATACCGGATCCTTTCCAGTCCAGAAGCTTGAAAACGTCTTCCAATGCAGCGGTGAAGAGTTTCGGGGATATGACGTCACCCTGTCTTACACCTCTCTGCAATTAGATAGGTTTCGTACTCTGGTTCTGTACTCGGATAGCCATCGTAGCTCTACTGTGCAAACACTTCAACACTTCGATATACCGACAATCAACTTGGAACTGCTAGAGGGACTGCAACACTGCCCAAATTATGACGGAATCAAAATCTTTCTCTTAGTCTATATACGAAATACGTAGTGGCAAATTGTACTCCTCGGTCTACTGTACAATTTGCCGAAGGGTATGTATGTGGTCTATGGTGTTAAAACCTTTTCGAAAACCGGTTTATTGGGAGGCTGTAAATCGTCGAATCTGCGTGCGAGACGATTCCTAACGACTCTCAAAAACAGCACGTAGCCGAGACTCAAAAAGGAAATCGGTCTGTAGTTCTTCAAGAGAGCATTGTCACATCTTTCTTTAAGAACAAGACCACCACACTTCGGAGTCGGCTTCACACCTCCGGAGTAGTGTCACTATGGAGGACGGAATTAAAGGCTTCTGAAGGACTTCAAGCGCCGGTTCGCCACCCGCCTTGAGAAGCTGCGTTGTAATTCCATTCTCGCCCGCGGACTTTCTGTTATTAACATGCTGAAGAGCCATTTTAATCTTGCTCAGACTGACTATACTTAAAAGCATATATTTAATTAAACGCCATAACGTTTTTTTCTTTTCGCTCAAACCCACTTCCATCCTCATCCCAAACACTAATTTTCACGCGTCTCCTCATTATTAATCTCACATTTATGTAAATGTGAACAAAGAAGACTGCAGATGCATTTTCTACCCTTGAGGTTATGATTAAATAGCTGAAAGACAGTAATATCCTGACTCTTTTATGTTTTAATCTGGAAAGTAGTAAATGGCTGTTTTGCTGCCGCAGATATAGTCAAGAGGGCGGTATCCAATCGAGAATCGGTATAAAAGGAACCCTTTAATAATTAAAAACTTATTGTGTACATGCGTGTGTGCGTACGTACGTGAATTCGCGCGCGCGCGCTCGCGTGTGTGTGTGTTTGGGTGTGTGTGGGTGTGTGTGTGTGTGTGTTTAAAACTGTGCAACATTACCATTCACCTACATATTATATCACGATCCTCTTTTATTCATTGCCGCTGCACTGACCTTAGGTTTGTTTTATTTTTATATTTACATTTGCAAAGTTGGCTACGTTGGCGCAGCGTCACATGGCCACACACATACATTGCAACAGTTTCGCGTATGAAGTTTAAATTAAATGCCGCTTTTAGAATTCAACTGGGTATAACACAAATTATGTCGACTATGAACGAAACTTCTGTGATGATAAAAAATATCTGGTAAAAGTATCCTTTGTTATTATGAAAAATTATATTTTCTCATACAATATAAATAATTTATATCATAAATATAGTATAAATCTATGATGTATCTACTTCTGTATCCTTTAAGAGATATATAGAAATAAATGTTTCCTACGATTATTGATTCAATGTTTTCTCTCTATCCAATTTTTAGTGTACGACATTCTTCTTTATAAATGTTTTAAATGTAATGTTGGGTATTTTCTTTTATAAATGTAAAGATGACTAGCTAGTGCGCGTTAAACCTGATGGTAAGTGAATACTATAGTCCGTAGACATCTACATCTATAATTGATTATGAATAAAAATGGAGAAGCGTTGTCCCCTCTGATGAATAAGATGGAATTTATTCCTCAACAACGTGACAACGCTACGTTCTCTCAATTTCTACATAATTACGTGTGAGAATGTCTTAAATTATCTTTTCTTTGATGTTAGTTTAACAAAGTTTTAACAGTGGTAGAGCCACGCGGCAGCTTTTGCTGCCGCACGGATGGGCCGGCTCGAACCGGGGTGGTACCACGACCTCACAGAAAACCAGCGTGAAGTAGAGGTTTACCTCTGCGTTTCGCTTGGTGAGTGCAGGTGGCCGGAGGCACTTTTTACTGGAAATGAGGCATTCCATCTTAGTCCTCACGGGTGACAACGCATCTACGTTTTGATTTGTAATAGAGGATAGATTTAGATGTCTATTGGTCGCATCAACCACTTACCATCAGGTGGACTGTGTGCTCGTTTGTCACCCTTATCATATATATATAAAAAAAATGTTTTTAAAAACTAATTGAAGTAGTAGGAGCTTAAATATGATTTAATAATCGACAAGTAGATTAACTTACTATCATCATCATTACAGCCCTTCCTAATTATTCAACTGCTGAAGATAGGCCTCCTCTAAGGAATACCACAAAGCATGGTCCCGAGCAACCTGTATCCATTACTAGTTCGTCACTCCATCTAATAGTCGGTTGGCCTAGACTTATTGATTTATTTATGCTTTATTAACACACCAAATATACAGAGGCAGACTTAATGCAACAGGACATTCTCCACCAGTCTACCTTCAGGCTAAGCAGATAACATATTGTGGGTGTAAAGTGCAAACAGCTAAGTTAAAAATATCTATGTCTACATATCTATATTACCATAACTACTACTATATTACCATAACTACTACTATATACTAAGATACATATTATAGTTCGGCCGTTCAGAGAATGCGTTCCTGACACGTCGCGATTGAACTGACGACGTAACTTTGTAATGGCGTTGCAGTTACGATAAAAATATTTTTGCTGGTTGTTTACCGTTTTAACAATTGATGAGCATTAAAACAACATTATTATATCAATAATCAATGAATGTTATAATTTGTGCCAAACTGAGTGTCAAATAACTTGATAAACAATATTTTTCTAAATCTATACTGCGCTATTACAAGGTTATGTCAGCGCTTTATATTTGTAGTGCTGTGCTAACAATAACAGGCAATAACAGTATCGTAATCTGTTCTTATACAGTTTTACTTTATTAAAATATTTCGTTTTGTTTTTCTTTTTAAGAATTTGAAAATTATGGACTATAAGATAACTTTTATTAAATATAAAAATAAAACTACGAACAAACCGAACGCGCGAAGGAAGTAGCATTTTTATATTTAGGTTGAAAATGGTAACCCCAAATGGCGTTATGGGCCGCCATTTTGTGACGCTAAAACAGTCGTCTGTTGTCGTTTCGTGCGCATAGACCACGTTCTTCAAGTGTTTTCGATTTGTTTTTATTTGATTACGTTCTTTTTACTTTTGGTGCATAGTAATGCCTAAACGTGGAACAACATTGAAAAGTGGAGCCCGTGAGATGATCATCAAGCTGCAACATTACTTTGAGCGGGAGCGGCAAAATGGCGGACCCCTGTTACCTGTCGAACAAGTACAAGAACGCGTCTCTCAGGCGCTTGGAGTTAGCAAACGAACGATAACAAATATTAATAAAGTAAAGTTCGGCTCTACTGGCACGGAAGATAATATTTTCCGTACTCCGAAGAAGAAACGTAGAACTAAACCCGTGACAGATATTCACACCTTTGACGCCGATGCAATCAGAAATCATATATATGGTTACTATTCCAGAAATGAATATCTCAACAGGAAGAAGCTTTTGACATCGTTAAGTGAAGCTGGACTGTTTAGCGGGGGTAAAACTGCTTTAACCAAAATCTTAAAAGATATTGGTTTTTCGTATAAAAAAACAGACAAAAGAAAAATTTTATTAGAACGATACGACATAATTTTATAACGGATAAGTTTTTTGAGAGAATATTGATAACTGGGGTAATTTCGTGTTCATTGACGAGACATGGCTAAATGCCAATCACACGGTTTCCCGTTCTTGAACGGATGATACACAAGCGTCGACGTCTGATAATATGCCACGCAGGTTCTGCAAAATACGGCTTTGTGGAGAACGCGTTACTGGCATTTCAATCAAAAACCACAAATTACTACCACGAGGAAATGAGGTCCACTACATTTAAAGAGTGGTTCCAGAACGTGCTCTTGTCCAGCCTACCAGAGCCTTCTGTAATATTCATGGATAATGCCCCCTATCACTCGGTTCAAATACAGAAACCACCTACTCAAGCTAATAAAAAAGGAGAAATGGTGGCTTTGTTACAAGCAAAAGGCATTGACGCAAATATGCAGATGCTAAAACCAGAGCTAATTAAATTAGTTAAAGAAAATAAAGCGGCAAATGTGAGATACGAAAACGATGAACTGGCTCTGGAGTACGGTAATCGCGTTCTAAGAATTCCACCGTATCATTGCCATTTTTTTTAAATACTAGTAATGGTATTAAACATTACTAATATTCCCTTTAACCACTTCTGGTAAGTTAAAATTGCTTTTGTGAGAAGTGGTTCACGACAGTAGTCGAATGGCGGATTCGAACCCACGACCTTTCGAATTCGCGGTGCGCTCCCTGCCATTAGGCTACTGACGCTTATTGATTGAGCTAATCTGGGCTCAAATAAAATGTTACGCCTCCCGCCACAATACTTCCCCGCCATTCAGCACGAAAAAGATGATGACCCTATTAAAAGAAGCCTGCGGGGAAGTCACAAGAGATGACTGGGCAAAGGTTGTTGAGAAGACTAAAAACCTGATTGTGGAACATTTTGACCGAGATATCAGGATTGATTCTGTTATTGATAATAATATTATTATACATGTAGGCGAAGATGATGATGAAGACACCACTTCCTCAAGTGAATCGGAGTCTGATTAATATTCTGTACGCACATTCAATTCAATGTACTTTATTGCATTGCATAGAAATACAGATTGTAACTTTGTAACAAAGAATAAATAAAACAATTTTATTATATTAATATTCCCGTTTTTGGTTTCCACTTAAATTACTTAAATATAAATTTTAAAATATTCCGCCAAATTAAAACGAAAATAATCTTAAAAATAACGCGGCGGTTCATTTTGGAGGAACGGTAACGAACTCAGTGTTATGTTGTGCCCATCACTAGTCGTGACTAACTGATAGGTGTCAGGAACGCATTCTCTGAACGGTCGAACTATATAAACATAATTAAAGAAATATAATATATAGATATACATACATTATATATAAATATATACATATATAACCCTACACTTCGCTTACCGCTACGAGGCTGCCACTCGAGAACATTTCTTCCCCATTAGTTGAATGTTCTTCGAAGTATATAGATGGCCAAATAATAATAATATCAATTTCGCGAATAACGTTTGCTTCTTGATATAGGTGTAAGGTATCCATAACATCTGGTGTAAATTCCATGGATCGTCAGATTACATGCCTTTTATGAGTAGCTAGTATAACCCGTCCTGTTTACAGCGTACGTAAAATACCCAGCTCAGTTTCAGGAGCAGCTACAAAGATGTAATAAGACTGGAATTGACTTAGCGCCTGCCAGGCGTAGCGAATATGGCTTAATATACCTTTGTATGGGGAAGACCTATATTCAATATTCCATAACCCGAAGAAATATGTTGAGTCAAAAAACGAACCTTTTTACACAAATCAGGAAAGGAAGGTAGAGAGAGACAGAATATTACTTACAATCCTAGTGATGCCGAAATCATGTTTAACTTCTTGACACGCTCACCTGTCGTACTTATTTCTTTGCTTACAAGCCCTATAAAATTCCACTACTTAACACACGGAATTGTGCATCCATGATTGATTGATTGCAAATAATTTCAGATGCATATGTGTGCGTGAGTGATAATTTTGAAATAAGTTGAGAATTGTCTCGGCTCGCCATTTTATATGTACGTAGTAATCTTATAAAATTCATTTATTTATTCATTACATCCTGTCAAGGTCACAAGAACAGGGGCCTCCTAGGGGAATATTTTTTGTGTATTTGTTTTCATTTCAAATTGTTATCAGGAAGATGCTGTTGCATCTATTGCATCATTTCTATCTATCTCGTTTCACACCCACGATATGATATTGAATAATGAACTTTCGCCGCCACTACACGGCTGTATAGCTAAAAATATGTATTCTTAAAATAAATTACTTAGGCGAAATTCCATAACGCAGATATAAATATGTGTCGGTACATCTACTGAACCTGCACAAACTCAACGTCTTCACGCTTCACTAAGCTTCCAAGACCATTCGACTATTTTTAGCTGGCACATGGAGATAAGGGGAGCTTATGAGTCAGCTGTGCGCATTTAAATATTTTTGTCACGAGGCTACATTTGCTTTGGTTGCCCATAAGCTTCTATTGAATATTTCGTACTGGAATATTCGATTTCATACTGTAATGGTATGAAATTGTAAAAGTACTCAACTTCTATGTTATTATAAATTTTAATTTGATATTTTAAAAATATACTTTTAAATAAGACTAATTTTACGGATTTTATCGCTTATATTAACTTATGTGGAGGTAGCCGTGGTTAGCTATGACATTGGGACGTCATACACCTCAGTCCCCCTCGTGACCATGGGTCATAAAGTGCTCGAAACGTCGGGAATATAAAATAAGTTAATGTACGCGATAAAATCCGTAAAATAAGTTTTATTTAATTGTGTAGTGTTCGCGTAAATATAAGAAATCATTAAAGATACTTCTTTATTTTTCAATACTAGGTTTAATTTTGAATATTTTCTTTAAATATACATCTATAAATTAGTATATCCGCAGTAGAACCAGAGTAACCGACAAAGCCCAACGGATTAGTAAGCTCAAGTGGCAATGGGCCGGCCATGTAGCTCGAAGAACCGACAACCGATGAGGAAGAAAGGTTCTTGAGTGGCAGCCTCGTACCGGTAGGCGAAGTGTAGGGCGACCCCCCACGAGATGGAGTGACGACCTGGTAAGACATGCAGGAACTCGATGAATGCAGGTGGCTCAGGACCGTGCTTTGTTGCATTCCTTGGGGGAGGCCTATGTTCAGCAGTGTACTTATGAAAGGATGTAATGATGATGATGATGATGATACATCTATATGTAGTAGCGGAATAACTGCCTTTTATTGAGCTCAGGCGGTCATTTTCATCATCATCGTCATCATTACAGCCCTTCACAAGTCCACTGCTGAACATAAGCCTCCCCCAAGGAATGCCACAAAACACGGTCACGGTCATTTGCATGTCATTAACATATTAATAATAAGCATTTAGAAAGTGTTTGTCTTTCTATCTGTCTCTCTGTCTGGTCAAATCTTTGAAATAGCAAGCGATTGTAATGAAACAGATGCAGATTGAGTAATGCCGGAAGATATCTATATTATATCACGAAAGCTTGGAATTTTTTTGTGAAACAAATAAGTTGATAAATTAAATGGTCGTTGATCATTATTTTAAATCTATCAATGATAACATAAGTGATATTAATAGACTGAGTGGTTTTTAAAAAAAAGGCGTGATAAATTTCTAGAAATCGATGGTTATTTTTTAAAGTACTTTTGATTAAGTAACCATAAAATTATCGAAACGCTCCGCTACTGTACACAGGTCATTTCTCGCAAGTGAAAGTAGAGAAATCTACCCTTGATTAAAAAAGAAAAAGCAAACGCATTGTCACTCCTAAGGACTAAAGAAATGCCTGTTTTTCAGTGGAAATATTCTCCGGTTCTCTAAACTTACCATGCTTAACACGGCATTGTATTAACCGACAACCGATGTTGTAGAAAAGTTCTCGAGTGGTAGCGTCGTACCGGTAAACGAAGTGTAAAACTATTTGTGTGAAAATTATTTTATTGTTTTAGTTTTAGAAGTCGGTTTTTAATTAAATAGGTTAAATTTCACGGGTGGTCCCATATAAATTCGGAGAAAAGTCCCCCCCCCCCCCCCCAATGGGATCTAATAAATAACTTCTTTTTCAGCAATCTGAAGTCAGTTTTATACTTTTTGTTAAAGTTATATTTATTTTAATTACTCTTTAACCTCTAAGCTTGTTTATTAAAAGTACACCTAATTGTACATATATGTTAAGAGAACAGTCCGCGAAACAGCATCTATTCAATTATATTTTTATTATGGATATCTTCTAAAGATATTTTCTTTCACATAATGTAGTAAATCGACACTGAAATTTTGTGTAAATATTTGAGTCCTACCATAATGTAGCTGCAGCATGGCTCATGGCTTTAAACAGTGGTAGAGCCACGCGGCAGCTTTTGCTATCGCACCGATGGGCCGGCTCGAACCGGGGTGGTACCACGACCTCACAGAATACTAGCGTGAAGTAGAGGTTTACCTCTGCGTTTCGCTTGGTGAGTGCAGGTGGCCGGAGGCCCATTTTACTGGAAATGAGGCATTCCATCTTAGTCCTCGCGGGTGACAACGCATCTGCATTTTGATTTGTAATAGAGGATAGATGTAGATGTCTATGGGCCATAGCAACCACTTACCATCAGTTGGATTGTGTGCTCATATGTCACCCTTATCCTATAAAAAAAACCATGGATCTTCTATTTAATGTTATAAAAATTTAATATTTTATACGTGATATAGCCATGCTGCAGCTATATTAGTAGTACATAGTGGTAGCACGAATGGGTCGGCTCGACCGGAGAAGGACCACGCTCTCACAGAATACCAGCGTAAAATAGCAGCTTAACACTATTGTGTTTCGAATGGTGAGTGTAGAGAACCGGATACCCTTTTTACTGGAAAAGAAGCATTCCATCTTAGTCCTCACGGGTGACAACGCATCTGTATTTTGATTCGCAAACGAGGATAAATTTAGATGTATATGGGCCACAGCAACCACTCACCATCAGTTGGAGTCTGTGCTCGTTTGTCACCCTATCCTATAAAAAAAATCTTCAATCAGTTAATAATAAAACGAAATTTATTATCAAATACTATATTAATAAAAAAAACTGAAACCCGAAACTAAGATATTATGTCTTTTGTCATAACTTATTAATTATCTGTTACAGCTATTCTTCTTTTTTATTTTTTCATATTTGTACACCAACTATGGTCAAACATGTTGATTCAAAATTATAACTTTCAGACCAATAATAAACATCAAATGTATTATTATCTACACATGTTTTTGCAAATAAATATATCTTTATCTTTAAGTAAAATTCCTAATTAACAACTAAAACAGCTCTCTAGCACACAAAATGAATGCATATCTAGTTTTATCGATATATGAAACGACACCCATAAGCCCATAACAAGTTATAGATTGGGTTAATGGCGGCCATAGCCAACCGCCGTTAAAGACATCTGACAATGGTTAAATAATATAGAGGTCACGCACGTGTGTGATATTATTCCCAGCCAACTATAAAATTCAATCACACAGTCGTAATACAAGGTCAATTAATATTTTACGTTGTATAAAGTATGCGGTAGTTTAGTATTCAATACTAATTAAATATAAAATGATGATTTTTTTTTAACAAGAGTGACAAACGAATACACATTCCACCAATGATACTATTGCCTATCGACATCTATATCTATCCTTGGTTAAAAATCGAATTGAAGATGTGATGTTACCCCTGAGGACTAAGATGAAATGCCTCGTTTCCAGTAAATAGGTTCTCTACACTTACCACAAGACAGCAGCCACAGAAGCAGCTTATTACTGCTGTGTTTCGTATGGTGAGTGTAAAGAAATGGAAACCCTTTTTAGTGGAAATGAGGCATTCCATCTTAGTTTTCAGGGGTGACAACGTATCTACATTTTGTTTCTTAATCGAGGATAAATCTAGATGTCTATGGGCCAGAATATACATTCATCATTAGGTATTTGTACGTGGTAGAGCCAAGCTGCAGATATATTTATAATATAGTTGTAGCACGAATTGGTCGGCTCGACCGGGGAAGGACCACGCTCTCACAGAATACCAGCGTAAAATAGCAGCTTAATGCTACTGTGTTTCGTATTGTGAGTGTAGAGATCCGGAGACCCTTTTTACTGGAAAAGAGGCATTCCACCTTAGTCCTCAAGGCTGACAACGCATCTGCATTTTGATTCGCAAACGAGGATAGATGTAGATGTCTATGGGCCACAGCAACCACTTACCATCAGATGGGTACTGTGTGCTCGTTTGTCACCCTATTTCTATAAAAAAAAGGTAGTCAGTGTGCTCTTATTTCACCCTTATTCTATAAAAAATAAGCTGCTTTTACATGCTGGTATTCTGTAAGAGGATGTTCCATCCCCGATGGAACCGACCCTTACACGTATAAAAAATTATACTCCTATATTTTTCCGTATGGTAAGCTGTTTAAAAGAAACCATCTCCCCGTTTTGTTATGCTAGAAAACTATTATGGCTTCTGACAGATGTTGATATAGCTATTTCGTTTAGACCAGGCTTAAAAAATAGAAACCAGCGACGGGCACCAGCCAATAAGAAAGTGCGAGTAGCAGCAGATGGTGATGTAACCATCGCTTTTATGCCAGGCGTATAAGTGACGGCAAGTGGACGTCAGGCAGCAGTGTCCAATGTGCGAGATATCTGGTGGTGTAGATTAATACAAACAAATATACGCTGCAACTTTACTTATGATTGTAGCACGAATGGGTTCGCTGGATCTTGATGACCACGCTCTCACAGACTACTAGCGTGAATTAGCATTTTAATGCGACTGTGTTTCGTATAGTCAGTGTAAAGAACACAAGACCCCCTTTGCTGGTAACTAGGAATTCCATTTTCGTCCTCAGGGACAACGCCTGTGCATTTTGATTCTTAATCGAGAATAGATTAGTAACTGTTTGTGTGCCACAGCATTCATTTACCATCAGATGGACTGTGTGCTCACTTTCCACCCTTAATTTATTAAAAAAAGTAAGATCTTCAATACATTTTAGTATCTTAAAGAAGATAGCTAAGTTATGCAATAATAAAAACACATCCGTAGGACACTGACGCTGGCAAAATACGTCACTCGTTTGCTTTAAGAAAGTTAATGGTGATGTAGTCAGATATCGTAAAGCACCCTGGCTTTTCCTAACATCAGTACTGATATGTGATTAGATAGGTGCTGGCAGTTAGAAAGACAAAGCAAAGGATTTGGTGTTATCCAATTGAGCTATCAGCAAATAAAATAATCATCGTTTAACTAACATTATATAAATTATAACTATCACATCCTTCCACAGACCGTCGACCGCCTTTATATATGAAAATGAGTTAGGTAGTCCCTTATAATAAGCCTGTTAACCTCCGATCTCAATGTACGGTAATTATTACAACTAAGGATCCCCAAGTAAATCGTTGCCTTGCTCCAGGCAGACATTTTGTTAAAGAACGAAGGCTAGTAACCAATGTACATTTAGCTTGTTATATACTAGAGCCCAATGACTTCGTCAATCTTACTTAGCGGTACCATGTAGCGACATCTATGGAAATGTATTAAATAAAGAACGATGTATTTCACAACAACCGCTTCCGTAGATAGATAATAGATGGCGCTAGGGTAGTCAAGTGAGCTCGGCCACGGTCCTTATTGCTTTGTAAGAGAGATTATAATCAACGCATACGATATATAGATATAAAAATAAATAGATATAGGTACATTATACAAATATGAAAACTATTTTTTAAAAGAAAACTAGGTAAGCGTAAATTCATTTTATTATAAGCTATAAATGACATAGTAAGATGGCGTTAAAAATTTATTCTATACTATGTTTTTACAATGTAAATAAATGTGTTTTAAAATTAAAAAATATAATATTTAAATATATACAATACTAGCTGTTCCCCGGGTCTTCGCCCGCGAGTAATTTAGGGTTTTAGTTTGATTGCGCGGAACCCTAATTATTTAAAAAAAATATAAGTAGCATAAGTTACTCCTTGTAACATGAGCTATCTAAAAGTGAAAAACTCGTCAAAATCGGTCGAGCCGTTTCGGAGATTAGCCGGAACATACAGATAGACAGACAAAAATTAAAAATTGTGTTTTTGTTATAATTACTGTATATACTTTCATATGCAATTAGTAAAAAGATGTTATTTTTATATTACAAGCAGGCACTTCAATTTTATTTATTTGTATATATTAAAAAACTACAAATAAATGTAAAATTATCATATAGTCCTATTCGTATAATTATATAGTATAGTATAGTGCCAAGAACGCTGGCTGCTTTTTCTCGCTGAATGGGCTGGTTCTTTTTTAAGCAATAATTTGAACAAAGACAGAACCAACCCTAAAAAAAGCAAGAATTTAAAAGTAAATGCCATTTGCAAAGTAATATCAGCGTTAACTACTCTGAATCTGAAGGCGTATCGAACAAATGACCTATTACTGTAAACCCTCACAATTACAGTGTTAAACTCCCTGGGTATTGTACAACAATTACAATAACTATTGATTAGCTTTGCTACTCTGTTCTTACCTCGCCCCGGGCGAAGTCTCGAACGTTGTTTAACAATGCTAGGGACTTTGGTACAGTCGGTACAATTGTATTGACTTTGCCCGTATTTCTCAATTATGTTATATATTGTAGCTAACAAGACTGTGGGCCATAGAAGTTCAAAAGTACAAATTGAATACTTAAATTGGTTTTTAAATAACTTTTTACTTTTTTAACTCAATGGAGCCACGCTACAACATATTATGCAGAAATGAATGGGTCGTAGCCTCTCATACCAGCGTCAAATATTAGCTTATTGTGTATAGTGAGTATTGAGAACTGGGTTTACTTTTTACTGGTAAAGAAGCATTCTATCTTAGTTTTAAGGGATAACAATGCATCGTTATTTTGATTTTTTAACGAGGATAGATAAAGAGGTCTGTTGGGCGCAGCATCCACTTACACCCAAGATATAATGTTTGCTCGGTTGTCAAGCTTATTCTATAAAAAACTTACATTGCTATATTTTTATTTTTTTTTATTTAGGCCTCCCTCTAGTTTGTAGCCTATATACGTCCCACTGCTGGGCACAGGCCCCCTCTCAATTCTTAGAGGGTTTTAGAGTAAGGAAATGTCCTCCGCGTTTTTTTTATAGGATAGGATGACAAACGAGCACACATTCTACCTGATGGTAAGTGGTTGCTGTGGCCCATAGACATCTACATCTATCCTCATTTGCGAATCAAAATGCAGATGCGATGTCCCCGTGAGGACTAAGATGGAATGCCTCTTTCCCGGTAAAAAGGGTCTCCGGTTCTCTACACTCACCATATGAAACTTCAGCAGTGTTAAGCTGTTATATTACGCTGGTATTCTGTGAGAGCGTGGTCCTTCCCCGGTTGAGCAGGCCTATTTGTGCTACAACTATACTACTAATATAGCTGCAGCATAGCTCTACCACGTATGAAATGCTTATTGGTGAGCTTCAAATGTCTTCGAAATATTTTTATTTCCCTTATTTCTTAGGCGCACTGGTAATATATACATACATACATACATACATTATAGCCTACTGCACGGCTATCATGGGCTGGGGACAAAAATTTTATCCCCCGATTATATCCACCGACAAGAGATACTCGTAATATTATCTTGTCCCTATGCCAAAGCACGGAAACGGGGAGAGAAGTATATCCCGGGTTGACATAATAAGTAAACATATATCCTCCGTCCGTAGCATGGAGCCTAACGACAGATAAAAAATTATGCTTTTTTGACATTTGAAAGGGACAATTCTATCCTAGTTCATTGGACGTGGGTTTAAGTTTATATTCATAGAAAAAATCTGTCTAAGTCTAAGTCTATCTCTCATTATACCCACTGCGGATAATTTATCCACCGGTGTGCCCATGCTCGAAGGGTGAATAAAACTAAGCGAGGGGATAAACATTTTCCTTTCCCGGGGGTAAAATTGTCTCCCGCTCACGCTAGGCCTGCTGATGAACAGAGGTCTCCCTCATAGATTACCTCATAGAGAGGATGTTACCATAGTTGCCACGCTTGGCAGGTGGGTCAAAAAGCGCAGTTTCTATTTAGTTTTCGTATCGATCGTTTCGTTCGTATCGTCATAAGTTTCCCTTTGTCGCCTCTTACTATACCCTCGAGACGATATGGGGTAGTGGATATTCTTACACCGCCACTACACCGGTTTTGGTTGTCTGGGTGGACTGAGTAGAACTACCCTATGTCTTCCCGTGGGAGTCTAAAGAAGCAACAGAGGGAAACTGAAACAGGAAATGGGCAGCACCATCAACTATGGCCGATAGATTTGCGATAGACTGTAATCAAAAACATCCATACATTGCTAGAGATTCTCACTTCTGTTAATAAGCTGGCTATATCAGGCTCGAACAACCGACAATCCATGAAGAAGAAATATTTGCCTAATACGCCACAACACAACATGAGGAACGTATTTTTACTGAACTTTATTAACAGTTTTCCACAGTGGTAGAGCCACGCGGCAGCTTCTGCTGTCGCACGGATGGGCTGGCTCGAACCGGGGTGGTACCACGACCTCACAGAATACCAGCGTCAAGCAGAGGTTTACCTCTGCGTTCCGCTTGTTGAGTGCAGGTGGCCGGAGGCCCAATACCCCCCCCCCCCCATAACATGGTAGCGGGATTGAACAGAAGACTACACCAGTATGGTACCAGCACCCCTGGAGAATCCCTCGCTGAGCATCCACGACCAACTACCACTACCACTATCATCTGGAGATAGCTAAGCCGGCCTTGCTCTTTCTAACCGAGACACAGGTGTCCTCTTCGGCTGATTCTTCCTATCTCTCCTACCCGGGGTACAAATTAAAACACTCGTTTATTCCCCGGGGTGGAGTTTGCGTGTACGTCAGAGAGGACATCTGTTTTCGACGCCTCGGCAGTCTTGAAGGTAAGGACCTGTCCATCCTATGGCTAGGCGTAGACAGCGACGACCATCCCCGTGTCTACGTGTGCCTCTATAGGTCCCAGAGCGGTAATGCCGACACAGACCAAATCATCGACCACGTCCAAATGCCTGCAGACTCCTTGCTACACCATGTCCCATCCGCAGAGATCTTGGCGATTTTAACACCCACCACGCCGAATGGCTCGGCTCACGCTTAACCGATCATGCGGAGAGATCTGTTTATGACTTTGCCTTGGCATATGGTCTGACACAAATGGTTACTTCGCCTACGCGGATCCCAGATGTGGAGGATCATATACCTTCCCTGTTGGACCTTCTGCTGACCTCTCATCTGGACGGATATCAGGTCTACGTCGATGCCCCTCTGGGCTTTTCGGACTGTTGTCTGATCCGAAGTACGGTGCCACTCACGCTCCAATCGCAGTTGCGATCTACAGCTTGCCGCCGTGTTTGGCACTATAGGTCGGCCGATTGGGACGGAATGCGGTCTTTTTTTGCATCCTACCCTTGAGGGCGGTTTTGCTTCGCGCCGGATGATCCCAACGTTGTTGCTGATTCTGTCGCTGATGTGGTACTTCAGAGAATGGAATTATTTATTCCATCATCTGTGGTGCCTATCGGAGGCAGAAATCAGACATGGTTTGGTCACTCCTACAAAATTGCATCACGCTATAAGCAGGAGTGCTACCGAACCTGGGCCGACGCATCAACGTCCCGGGATGTAAATATCTGCGCTCTTAAAAAGAAGTATAATTCCGCCTCCAGATCCTTCAAAAGTGTCTTTGCTAAGGCAAAGTCAGAGTACATCGGCAGAATTGGCAAAAAACTAGTTCGCCTCCCTTCGGGAACACATGCATTCTGGTCTTTCGGCAAGGCTGTCCAAGGGAACTTCTGTCAGCCACCTCTGCCATCTCTGCATAGGGCGGGCGACTCACTGGCCCACGACGCAAGAGAGAAAGCCGATCTGCTAGGCTCTCTTTTTGCTTCCGCCGCCACCGCCGACCATCCCGCGGTGTGAGTGCTCTATGCAGGAAGTGCTGTTTACACAGCGCTCGGTGCGTAAAGCACTCCTCTCCCTGGACGTCAACAAGTCGAATGGCTTGATGGAGTCCCACCTATTGTGCTGAAGACGTGTACTCCGGAGTTGGCACCGGTTTTAACGCGTCTTTTCCGGTACTCCTACTCTACTGGCGTAGTCCCGAACTCATGGAAGACAGCTTTGGTGCACCCGATCCCTAAAAAAGGCGACCACTCAGATCCGACCAACTACAGGCCAATTGCTATCACCTCCTTGTTCTCCAAAGTAATGGAAACCATTATTAACAGCCAGCTCATTCGGTACCTTGAGGATCACCAGCTGATTAGTGACCGCCAGTACGGTTTCCGTCGAAGTCGCTCAGTTGGTGATCTTTTAGGTTACCTAACTCATAGATGGGCGGAGGCAGTGGAGTCAAAGGGGGAGGCGTTGGCCGTTAGTTTGGACATAGCGAAGGCCTTCGATCGGGTTTGGTACAAAGCACTTCTTTCGAAGCTCCCTTCCTATGGGCTTCCCGAGAAATTGTGCAATTGGTTCACCAGTTTTCTTGCAGATCGGAGCATCAAGGTCGTAGTAGACGGTGCATGCTCTGATTACAAGTCCATTAACGCTGGTAATCCACAAGGCTGCGTGCTATCAACGCTGTTTCTTCTGCATATCAATGATGTGTTGCAAACCAGTAACATTCATTGCTATGCGGACGACAGCACTGGTGATGCTTCATACACCGGCCGTGCCAATATTTCTCGGGAAAACGTCGCCGAGTACCGGAACAAACTTGTGTCTGAAGTCGAGACTTCGTTGAACAAAGTCTCTGACTTGGGTCGACTAAATCTAGTCCACTTCAATCCCCAGAAGGCACAAGTATGCGCTGCGAATATTACTCGTAGCGACAATTCGCTGCCTGCCTATCACACACAACGAGTATTTTCTAGAGAATTATCTATAATATGTATCTTTTATTTCCTTAAATTTTCTTTTCAACTGCTCTTGGGTTGCTATTTCGAATCCTAACTTAATTAATTCTTTAAGCAATGAAGTCGTCTGGCCTTTGCGTTTTTTTGAATTACTGTTATTTGTGTCAAACAGCTTCCCGTTTTTTCTATATACACGCGAGAAACGAATTATATCGTAATTTCCCCAATTTAGACAATTATTTATCGGTTAACTTATTTGATTGACCTACTCACACCTATCATGCAGCAACGATACGACTTATGCACAAGCGTGTGGTCTGTAGCGGAATGGCTACTCGCAGCGAATTCTCGCAGCGAGTGCTCATTCGTAGAGAGTAAAATTGAACATGTTTGATTCAATTCGAATCGGCGAATGAATCTAATCGCAGCGAATAGCCTGTCACATAGCGAATCGCAGCGAGTATTAGCTATGTGTGACCAATGCTTTAGAAATGTTAATGATTAAAGTTGTTAGGACTTCTTTGATTATTTTTATATTTGTAGGAGAGTGACATATACTCTGCGGCGGCTGACCGTTGAGTACACTTAGCTTTTTTTACTTCACCTGAGGATGTCTCGTGCAGAGACGAAATACGTATTGTATTATCGAGGGTGTCTTTCTACAATTGTGGGAGGCCGGATGCGCTCTTCAAACTAGGCAAGACACATCATTTTATTTCATTGCGCGGAAATAAGCTAATTCAGTTTTAACATCTTTTATATAATGGATTTCCGCAAAGTAACGCCTGATTCTATTAATTACATTTATGATTTCTTATGATTGCGCAAACACTTAAACAATTTTAAACACATTTAAATAAAACTAATATTTACGGATTTTTTCCTTAAAGTAATGAGGTATAAAACTTTCATGTTTTATTTGCGATCACTGACTAACCCATGTACGGATTACTAAGGTGAAGTGGCAATGGGCCGGCCATATAGTTCGAAGAACCGACAATCGATGGGGAATAAAATTTCTCGAGTGGCAGCCTCGTACCGGCGTAGGGTGTACTCGCAGTAGATGGAGTGACGACCTGGTAAAACATGCAGGAAGTTGATGGATGCAGGTGGCTCAGGACCATGCTTTGAAGCATTCCTTGGGGAAGCCTATGTTCAGCAGTGGACTTAAGAAGAGCTGTAACGATGATGATGAATGCTTCATTTGTGTTCATTGACTAGCCGATGTAACGTTTGTGTAATAGATTTCGTGAACGAAAGAATCTTGAACAACTATAACACAATGGGTCCGAACATTATCAATTTTATTCTATGCAAATTTCTCTGCAACTAAGTTTCCGGACCTAGAACTTTCAATAGCCCATTTCGTACGTAGTATTTACGTAACATAATATTATATAATATTTGTCATAATAATAAAAAGCGGAATTTTAAAATTATAAAATTAAACATTTTTTCAGAACTTTGATTAAATGACACATATTATATAATTAAGATTTAAGAATGAAATATTTTTAAACCTTGTAATCTTATCATTGGACCGCGCAGTCTTGTCTGTATTTTATTACCGAAAAGGAGCAATGCTTCTAGCTCTTTCTTAAAAAAAAACATGCGTGAGTGTCGTAGACAATCGGTTGGAACAGAAAAAGTTCCTTTCGTAGTATATTATTATTGATAACCGTATTATATTGTTGATTAAGAAATACAAATAAATGAATTACTAGCGTCTCTTAAAATGAAGCGTCATTTAAAATAATATTTCTTTCAAGGCAAGATAAGAAAAAGTGCGAGGGAGTTGGATATTATTCCATCTCGCTCGCACTATAGAAAGGGGGTCGTGACGGAAACATCTTACACTATTTCTCGCCTAGCCCTCATCTGTCAAATTCGTACCGTCGGATAAGGAACTTTGTTCCAATACTCCACTACACTAGGGTTTTCTTCATTATCCTGTACATTTATAAATTACACAAGGACAAACATCGATACCCGAAAAAAATATTTTTAGGCTAATATCGCAGATTCGGAAATAATAAATTTCTAGGAAACACAAAAACGTATATAATAATAAAATTCATTTACTGTATTCGTGACTGGTAGAGAATGCCTTAAGACATTTGTTCCGCCAATTATGCGCTTCAGTTGCAATAAAGATTTAAAGTAGATAAATAAATAATAAACACAAACAAGCCTAACTTGTGCCACACATAAAGTAGAGCCTTACACGAATCCTCGCAGTGTAGCGAAGGCACAATGCCTTTGTGAAATTTGTACATTTGAAGGCGCAGGAAATACTTCAAAAAAATGTCGCGGAATGGAATCCCATTTCCCTTTTTAATCATGACGTATGGAATGAACTGGCTCTTGTAATTCGGGTTATACTTGACGCTTATTTTGAATACGTTAACCCAGTTATATGTATGTTAGATTTTTTCGTGTTGATTTGCTTTGAGCTTTGAATGCATCTGCGAAATAATACATTGTCTAACTTAGGTTTACGGAAAAGGAGGACTGTCCCATTGTTAAGATGGGTATAATATAGGATTTTCGAAAGACTAAATAATATGTTTTAGAAAAAGTAATGAGTGAACATAAATATTGTATTTAAAATGACGACTAAGGGCAAAACCTGCTTACGAGTGAGTGTCATCATCATCATCTTCATTACAGCCCTTCACAAGTCCACTGCTGAACATAGACCTCCCCCAAAGAATGCCACAAAGCACGGTCCTGAGCCACCTGCATCCATCGACTTCCTGCATGTCTTACCAGGTCGTCACTCCATCTCGTGGTGGGACGCCCTACACTTCGCCTACCGGTACGAGGCTGCCACTCGAGAACCTTTCTTCCCCACCGCTTGTCGGTTCTTCGAGCTATATAGCCAGTCCACTGCCACTTCAGCTTACTAATCCGTTGGGCTATGTCGG
This sequence comes from Parnassius glacialis, assembly GCA_033319125.1. Taxonomy (NCBI): domain Eukaryota; kingdom Metazoa; phylum Arthropoda; class Insecta; order Lepidoptera; family Papilionidae; genus Parnassius; species Parnassius glacialis. Next base: position 38,352,529 of record JAVANC010000012.1, on the reverse strand, counting down.
TTACTCTGGTTCTACTGTGGATATCCTTATTCCTAAGTTTATCACGCAGAGAAACTCCGAGCATAGCCCTCTCCATAGCTCGCTGAGCGACCTTGAGCTTCCTCATACGGCCAGCAGTGAAGGACCACTTCTCAGTTCCGTAAGTCATCACTGGCAACACGCACCGGTTGTACAATTTCGTTTTAAGGTTTTGAGGTATGTCTGACGAGAAGATGTGTCGTAGCTTCCCGAACGCTACCCAGCCGAGTTGAATCCGTCGATTGACCTCTCGGTCGAAGTTGAACTTACCTAGTCGGAATATATGTCCCAGGTAAACATACTCGTCAACAACTTCGAGCTTAGTGCTCCCAACAACTACCGGCATAGGTGTGACATGGACATTAAACATAATCTTTGTTTTGTTCATGTTCATCTTAAGACCTATCCGTTGGGAGACACTATTGAGGTTATTGAGCATAGTGCTTAGGTCCTCCAGCGATTATGCCATAAGGACTATATCGTCGGCAAATCGAAGCTGAGTGATGTACTCGCCATTGATGTTAATACCGTATCCTTTCCAGTCCAGAAGCTTGAAAACGTCTTCCAATGCAGCGGTGAAGAGTTTCGGGGATATAACATCACCCTGTCTTACACCTCTCTGCAATTGGATAGGTTTCGTACTCTGGTTCTGTACTAGGATAGCCATCGTAGCTCTACTGTACAAACACTTCAGCACTTCGATATACCGACAGTCTACTTGGTACCGCTAAAGGCACTGCAGCACCGCCCAAATTTCGACGGAATCAAAGGCTTTCTCATAGTCCACATACGCCAGACATAGTGGCAAATTGTACTCTTCGGACTTCTGTACAATTTGCCGTAGGGTATGTATGTGGTCTATGGTGCTAAAGCCCTTTCGGAAACCGGCTTGTTCGGGAGGCTGGAAGTCGTCAAGTCTGCGCGCGAGACGATTCGTTATGACTCTCGAAAACAGCACGTAGACGCGGCTCAGAAGGGAAATCGGTCTGTAGTTCTTCAAGTGAGCGTTGTCACCTTTCTTGAAGAACAAGACCACCGCACTTCTGCTCCACGCCTCCGGTGTAATGCCACCATGGAGGACGGAATTAAAGAGCTTCTGAAGGACTTCAAGTACCGGTCTTCCACCCGCTTTCAGAAGCTCCGCTGTAATTCTATCCTCGCCTGGGGCCTTGCCGTTTTTAAGGTGCTGGAGAGCCATTCTAATCTCGTCCAGACTGACGTCCGGGATATCTTCGTAATAGTGTCGGATAAGACTCGCTCTTGGAATGTTACTCACACTTGCGTGTGGCTCCAACGGTGACGTGTACAGCTGCCCATAGAACCTCTCAATCTCACTCAAAATCTCAGGTGTCCCGGAAACGATGCTGCCACATTCGGTCTTCAGCTTTGACAGTTGGCTCTTTCTGGCAGACAGATCTCTGGCAAAGACTTTGGAGCCTTGGTTCCACTCGATCGCTTCTTCAATACGAGCTGTATTGAAGTTGCGTAAGTCCCGCCGCATGCATTTGGAGATCTGTCTGTTCAGTTGCCTGTATGCTGTCAAATCTGTTGAAGAATGTAGCCTCATCTCCCGTCTAACAGCCATGAGATTAAGAGTGTGATCGGAGAGTTTTTGTGTTCTTTTGCGGTGGGTCTTGCAGAACTTAGCTTCGACCGCATGGACAGTTTCCACGAGCTTGTCATTCATATCGTCCACTTCATTGCAGTCTTCTAGGCACTGAAAACGGTTTTGTAACTCAAACTGAAAGGTTTCGGGACCTTGGATTAGAGCACGAGGGGGACGGAGCGTTGACTTCATCAGACGAGACCTCTCCAACTGAACATTTAAGTTCAGTGTGCCTCTAATCATTCGGTGATCGCTGCCGGTTTTCACCCTCGTGATCACTGAGACATCACTGAACAGTTGTCGTCTGGTCGTCATAATGAAGTCAATCTCATTTTTTGTCGAACCGTCGGGGCTCGACCAGGTCCACTTCCTGTGGGGCCGCTTCTTGAAGAAAGAGTTCAACATAAAGAGTCCCTCTTTCTCCATGAAGTCGGCCAGCTGCTGGCCCCTTGGGTTCCGTTGCCTTATTCCAAATTTCCCTACTTTCAGCTCACCGTTCTCTCTTGTGCCTAGTTTTGCATTGAAGTCTCCCATTAACACCGTATATTGGGTTTTGGAGGAATGCATGGCTCTAGAGATATCCTCACACCTCACCTCCTCATCGGGGTGTGCCAAGGTTGGTGCGTTAACCTGTATGACTTTCAGCGAATACCGTTTGGTGATTCTGAGTATAAGGTACTCAACCCTCGTCGACACACTCCCAATCTTTACAACGTTGTTAACGAGAGACTTGTGGACAATAAATCCGACACCTCCTTGGGACAGATGGTGTGAATATTGTAAAATTTGAGTCACAAATTCCTGTATTTACAAATATATGGCAACCTCTTTTGTGTTTTTTTATGTAATAAGACCTTTCCTCAATTAAGAATCAAAATGCAGATACGTTGTCAATTCTGAGGGCTAAGATGAAATGCCTTGTTTCCAGTAAAATGGGTCTCCGGATCTCTATACTCACCTTAGGAAACACTGAAGCTTCAACTTTTATTTTACGCTGGATTTCTGTGAGAGCGTGGTCCTTCCCCGATCGAGCCGATTCGTGGTAAAACTATAATTTAGCTGCAGCGTAGCTCTACAGATATAGGTGGACTGAGTACTCGTTTGTCACCGGCATTCTATAAAAAAAAAACAGATATATAATACCTTTCTATGTTTTTAACTTATAAAAGTGTTGCATAATGAATAGGGCGGATCTCGACCGAGGAATGACTCAATACCGGCGGGAGATAGCAGCTTAATATCTACAGCTGTGTTAGTTATCGTTCTGATATATCTCGCTTATGTAAAGTATTATTATAGTTTAAATTTGTGAGTTAGCCCTTACATAATGAATATCTATATAAATGATATAATATGAAGTGATCATAAAATTTAGGTCGGATCTCGACTGGGGAATGACTCAATACTGGCGGGAGATAGCAGCTTAATATCTACTGCTGTGTTAGTTATCTTTCTGATATCATCTCGCTCATTTAAAGTATTATTACACTTTAAATTTGTGAGTTAGCCCTGATCATCACCTATAGGTGTACAAGGGCGGCACTGAAAATTTCGGGAATCAAGGAAGTGACACAACATTACTATTTAAAAATGTATTTATTGCTTTTCGAAGTATTCTCCGCAAAATTTGACACATTTTTCCATACGATGGAACCAATCATTGAAGCAACCATTCCATTCGGAAGTTGGGGTCTCCAAAATGGACGTTTTGTAGGCATCCACAGCTTCTTCAGGTGATGAAAATCTCTGTCCACGCAATTTATTCTTTATTTTAGGGAAAGTATAGAAATCATTAGGGCTAAGGTCGGGGCTGTACGGCGGATGGTCTAATAATTCTATGTTTTCTTGCTCTAAAAACTCTTTTGTTCTGTGTGGGGTGTGAAAACTCGCAATGTCGTGATGGAGGATGATGCGGCGGTTGCAGTTCTCTTTACGGAGTTCAGAAACGACCTGTGGCAAACAAATGCTAGCATACCATTCTGCATTAACCGTTTTTTGTCCCTCAAGAGGAATAGTCGTAACACGGCCGGTTTTGGAGACAAACGTGGCCACCATTTTTATTTGCAACACTCCGTGAACGAACAATTTTTAATGGCTTTAACTCATTTTCGAACACCCAAACTCGTGACTGGTTTTTTGTTTCGGGTTCGTACGCGTACATCCAGGATTCGTCACTTGACATAATGTTGTTTACAGCATTTGAGGATCCTGCGTGGAATCTTTTGAGAGTTCTGACGCACCAAGTAACGCGAGCCGCTTTTTGCTCTTCACAGAGCGAATGCGGTATCCATCGGGAAAACAACTTTTTTACACCTAATTGTTCATGCAAGATTATTTGTATTTGACTTATGCCAATGTCTAAAGTTGCCTGAATTTCGCGGTTTGTCACATGTCGATCTTCCTCAATCAGCTTACGCACAGAATCAACGTTTTCTTGGGTGACTGCAGTTTTTGGACGACTTTGACGGGAATCATCACTGAGCTTGACACATCCACGTTGAAATTCAGCAAACCAGCGATAAATTGTGGTTTTAGATGGGGCTTTATCACCACATGCAGAAATCATCCGGTCAACACACTGTTTTTGTGTTAAACCACTTCGAAAATCATAATAAATCATCGCTCTTGAATTTACTCGAGTCAATTCCATTTTCTTAACGACTAAACAAGTTTGACAAAACCTTGTGACAAGACCGAGAATCTTTTCTTAAATAAATAAATGGTATTCGATTTTTAAACCAAGGAGTTTTCAATTAAAAGGATTTTAATACGACAGGTACAGTGGAAATATTCCATTCCCGATACTTTTAGTGCAGCCTATGTAGGTGATAAATGATCCAAAGTCTATTTGAATATTACTGTATTTATTTCCACTCGGTAACAACTACCTATTGGATCCGAGGCGAGGGGCTAACTACCGGCCCGTCGTCGAACCGTTACACAGTATTACAATATTGCAACCTAAGTCCTTACAAGTTCATTAAAAAATGTTTAAATCTATCAAGAGTATTAATAAAATCGGATAATTTTTTTTGTCCTGTGTAATTCACCTGCCGTCAGATTATCCAATTTAATTAATGAATTGGGTGATGTGACAGATGTTTTTCGCGATTCAGCATCTGCAAGGTTTGTAACATGATGATGTTATAGAGACCTATAGTATGTGCCAAATCGATTGAGAAAAACGGACAATGACCTTTCGGTCGTTTAACCAGGGGTTACAAACCTTCAATATATAGGCACATTTTATATGTAGTACTTTCTTTATTTATAATGATTTTTTTATAATGATTGATATAATATATATTTATTAACTATTATTAAAAAGTTATGTGAAAGATCGCTGTAGAAGAAAAATCATCTATTGTTATAAAGTACTTTATTCATTTAACAAAAAAAAACATTAATTTATAACACATATAAAGATTCGAGTGATAACGACACCGAATAAGTACGTACTTATGCAAAAGATAAAACTTTATTTTTAATATTATATAAGAACTTTATTTTTATTCGGTGCAATCATCACTCGTATCTTCACTTGATGAACTATCTGTAACATTAATTATAAAGCGATCTGCAGTTTGGTCAATTCTATCATCCATGCCACGCATTTTTTGTTCAACCTTAAGGACATGCTGAACACAGTTTTTCCATTTATCTGGCGTGATTTGAGTTAAACCATCTTTAAGTAAATTTTTAACATCTTTTAACTTGAAAGTTGTATTTTTTCGTGCAACGTACCCTTTCACATCTGCCCACACAAGTTCAATGGGGTTAAGCTCACAGTGATAAGGAGGTAACCTTACCACTGTGATGCTTTTTTCTTTTGCCATCTCGTCGGTGACGTAACTTCGATAGTTATCTTTAACTGCCTTTATTTTTTCCATTAAGTGGGTCTTTGTGTCCGAGGGCACGTATGCGATCTGTTTAGATTCTAGCCATTCCTGCATATTTTGTTTCCGCCAAGACATTGTTGGGGTTTTTTCTAAACGTCTGGAGTGGTAACTAGCGTTATCCATAACTATGACATCGCCGCTTTGCAGTTTTTCTATTACTTTTCTAAACCAGTCCTCGAAATGGAGAGCGTCCATACTCTCATGGTAGTCACCAGTAGATGATGATTCAAATACCCAATCACATCCCTCCAAAAAGCCATTTTCATTGCCAACGTGTACAACTATTAATCGCTTTCCTTTACCCGAAGGGGCTTTCGCGCCAGTAGAGTAGCCTTCTAACCGTGATTGACGAGAAGATTCAATTGTGGTGTCTTCCCATACCTTTCCCATAGTATGACCTGCGTTAATCCATGTTTCGTCAAGGTAAAAAATGTTACGTCCCTCGTTTCTTAATATTTGTATTTCTCTCAAATATCTGGTACGCCACAGAACTATCTCTGGGCGATCTATTAGACCACTTTTTCTGTTTCTCTTTATATATTTGAATTTTAAATGGCGCAACACACGTCGCAGGGAAGTTTTGCTCAAGTTTGGCAACTGGTCATCTTGATTTATACTGAGCAAAATTTTGTCTAAAGTCGGTAATTCTCCTGCAAGAAAGAACTGATGCACTTTCGCTCTTATAGCCGATTTATCAAAATCGTCCAACTTGTCAATTACAGACTTTTTTCTTTTATTAATTATTCCCTTTTCTGGTATTTTATGGGAATCTCTATACACGCTTAATACGCGATATATAGTGCTCTTGCTGACTCCTGAGATCTCCGAAACCTTTTCTACCATATTAACGTTTGAAGGATACACGTCTTCGGGCCAGGTGTTTTTGACATATTTGTATACATTAATGATAATCTCTTGTTCCCCGACCGACAAAGTGGTAGGTTTTCTCTTTTTTACTGGTGACGTTAAAGGTGCTCCAGAAGATGGGCCTGTAAATAAATGACAAAAATATACTACCATAGTACTACATCACATAAATACATATTGTTTTAGAAAATAAATACCACATGGTCACATAAAAAGAGCGCTTTAAGAAATAGAAAGGCTACGTCGTCGCATTTGTACCTATTTGTACGTACCTGCTACGTTTATTATGGGTCGGCGACGTCTCTTTCCACTTGATGTTGAAGGACCGGGTCCTTCACCAAATTCTCCTGAACTCATGTCGATTTAGTAACGACCGTCACAGTAAAACTAATATAACAGATTCAAAAAACAAAAACTTAACGATATAACAAATTTAACAGTAAAAACTCAACTAAAACAATGCAATGAATGCTATGAATTACCCGAGACGTACACACGCAAGCGCTATCCGAACACGAATGAAAACAAAATGGCGGACCGGCCCAAAAAAGGTGACGCATCTCTGGCTGCCATTGTCACGTTTCTTTTAGAACGAACTGACGTAACGCGCGTTTTGTTTATTTTAAAGGGATGAATTTGCAAAAGCTCAATATGGTGATTATATTGCTTCAAATATTTTTTTAATATGAAACTGTTATTAAATGAATTGCTGCGTTACTTACCATAAATTGAAATATAAAATATAACACATTTTTCGCGATGTACCGTAAGATTTTACTATGTTTATAGGAACCACAGACAATATTATTTAAGGAACAGAAAAACAAAACATATGTGCTGACCTAGAAGTGGGAATAATATCAATATTTAAATATTGTTATCACATCTAAATTGAGATTTTGTAAGTTACGCCTTTTGACACTCGGCTCATATCTGAGGTCATTGTCCGTTTTTCTCAATCGATATGGCACATACTATAATATTTAGTTCAAGTATTTAACTAAATGTTATAAATTATACCTATATATAAGCTTCTTTAAAAATGTGCATGCTTTGTAGATATGGCTATCGTAATTATTGTCTTTTATAGTATTGTAACAATTGTTGACGAACCTTAGAATAAATAAATAAATAAAAATAAAGATAGTTTTAAATGAAAGCACAAACTGAATAAGCTCTTTTGTTATATTGTTACTATATTAAGTATTTAATAAGTCTTTGAAGCAAATGAAATCTACATATAAAAGATCCATAGCACATAAAATTTCATTTACATAGCGATCCAAGTTTCATCAAAATATAAGTATCACATCGTAGTCATATAAAAGTTGGTCCAGAGCAAAGTGATCATAAAATTTTACAACATAAAACCGTCGGAAACTCTAAAATTTACAATGAGCGAAATCGGTAATGCAGCTAAAGCTACGTGCACAAAATACAAAGGAAACACCTCCTCCAAATAGAATATTTGTAAACTTTACAACACAATTTTCTTAAAACTGAAAATTTATTTGAACTGAATATCAAATAATATTAAACAGTTCGTGGAACAATAAATTTCAAGTTTATTGTGATTAAAAAATATAAATTGGGGTAATAAATTCAGTCCTTCAATCCATGATTCGTAGGGTGTCTTACAATAATGTTAAGATACAAATACTTCTCTATGTATAAGAGAGAATAGAATAGAATATTGCATACCTTAAGCGAAAGCGCAAAGTATGTTCTACTATCGCCTAAAAATTAAGATTCCAACATTTTATCGAATAAAATCTAGCATCTAGCAATCATATTATACATATAAATGATGTAAAAAGCACATTTTTAGAAAGATAAATGATTGTTGAACTTAATAATAATTTTTTTTAATCAATTAATTGCTATTTTTAAATAAAAAAAGGGTTTTAGTGGCTTATGGTGTGGATTTATCATGTCCCTGTGGCTTGTAAACACGATAACTTTTGAAAATATCAATTGTTTGACTCAATCTATTTTTTAATCTCTTCATCTATCATGTGGGAAGCCACTGAATGTAAATGGCAGTGTAATTTTGTTTTGTTTAGCTATAATTAATTTTTTTCGGCTCCAAAATGGCGAAATTTTCGTTGATTTGGTAGCCTCGTATATAAATTATTTCTGTAAATGGGGAGCTACAGCAACAGAGTAGTTTAGTTCGGCTTCAGTCGCCGTCGTGAGTGGACATTGTTTCGGTTGTTTGCAGCGGCTCAAAAAGATCGCTGTACAAATACACAATATTCGAATAACCAAACTTCTTAAATACTTGATTATAATAATAATAACAGATTCTTTTATTACAATATTTAAAAGCACAGAATAAATAACAGTAGTACGTACTAAAAGTAAGCAGCATAATTTTTTTTGTCATGGGTGACATTTTCATGCTTTTCGAGGGTGTCGAAACCGATAGGGTTGTCGAAATGTAAATCCAAGATGGCGGCCGCAATAGGTATCAATTTTTTCATCATGGGTGTCATTTTCATGGTTTTCGAGGGTGCTGAAGTCGATAGTGCTGTCGAAATGTAAATCCAAGGTGGCGGCTGCCATAGGTATAAATTTTTTCATCATGGGTGTCATTTTCATGGTTTTCGAGGGTGTTGAAGCTGATAGTGCTGTCGAAATGTAAATCCAAAATGGCGGCTGAATTAGGTACCAATTTTTTCATCATGGGTGTCATTTTCATGCTTTTCGAGGGTGTCAAAATCGTAGTCGAAATGTTAATTCAAGATGGCGGCCGCAATAGGTATCAATTTTTTTATCATGGGTGTCATTTTCATGGTTTTCGAGGGTGCTGAAGCCAATAGTGCTGTCGAAATGTAAATCCAAGGTGGCGGCTGCAATAGGTACAAATTTTTTCATCATGGTTGTCATTTTCATGGTTTTCGAGGGTGTTGAAGCCGATAGTGCTGTCAAAATGTAAATCCAAGATGGCGGCTGAATTAGGTACTAATTTTTTCATCATGGGTGTCATTTTCATGGTTTTCGAGGGTGTTGAAGCCGATAGTGCTGTCAAAATGTAAATCCAAGATGGCGGCTGCAAAATATATCAATTTTTTCATCTTGGGTGTCATTTTCATGGTTTTCGAGGGTGTTGAAGCCGATAGTGCTGTCGAAATGTTAATTCAAGATGGCGGCCGCAATAGGTATCAATTTTTTCATCATGTGTGTCATTTTCATGGTTTTCGAGGGTGCTGAAGCCGATAGTGCTGTCGAAATGTAAATCCAAGGTGGCGGCTGCAATAGGCATAAATTTTTTCATCATGGTTGTTATTTTCATAGTTTTCGAGGGTGTTGAAGCTGATAGTGCTGTCGAAATGTAAATCCAAGATGGCGGCTGAATTAGGTACCAATTTTTTCATCATGGGTGTCATTTTTATGGGTTTCGAGGGTTTTGAAGCCGACAGTGCTGTCAAAATGTAAATCCAAGATGGCGGCTGCAAAATATATCATTTTTTTCATCTTGGGTGTCATTTTCATGGTTTTCGAGGGAGTTAAAGCCGATAGTGCTGTCGAAATGTATTTAAACTACTTTAAAAATTCCGTATAATCATGTTATACGTAATTTTTTTGCGCTTAAGATATGCCCAATTGGATTTACCAATATATTTATTAATAATTATACGTAGTAGAGCCATGCTGCAGCCATATTACGGTTGTAGCACGAATGGGTCGGCTCGACCGGGGAAGGACCACGCTCTCACAGAATACCAGCGTAAAATAGCAGCTTAACGCTGCTGTGTTTCGTATGGTGAGTGTAGTGAACCGGAGACCCTTTTTAATGGAAATGAGGCATTCCATCTTAGTCCTCACGGGTGACAACGCATCTGCATTTTGATTCGTAATCGAAGATAAATGTAGATGTCTATGGGCCACAGCAGCTACTTACCATCAGGTGGACTGTGTGCACGTTTGTCACCCTTCTCCTATAAAAAAAAATAATTTTTATTCAAAGTTGATTTCATGTAATTCTTACTGAAATCATTTTTAACTGATATCACTAGTTCGGAAATAAAACCTCTGTCCTGGAAAGAACCAGCAATAAACCCAGCGTGAAAGCATTACTATAACTATACTACAAGAAGTTTTGTTAAGATACGATAAAGTTACGATGTCATCAAAAAAACTTAGACTCGGAAATTATTAACCAGTAAAAACTAAACTCTCCGTGTAGTGGTAGTTTAAGAATATCCACTACCCCATGTTATTACGTGGGTGTCGTACGAGGCGACAGAGGAAAACAAATCGGGAGATGTGTGAAGGTGGGAACTATGGTGGGAAATATGGGGGGAGGTCTATCTATATTCATCAGTGGATTTTAATAGCCTGTAACGATAACAGTAACGGTTACTAAATTCTGCTCAAATAAAGCAAGTATAATTACTGTAGTTACTAGAACTTTTGGATATTATCTATGATTTAGAGTAGAACATAAAATACTATCTAAGGCAAGTTGACCGTGACGTGGCAGTATAAAAATATCCACAACATTCCTATATCTTCCCGCGGGTGTCGTGGAACACTCGGTTGGAACGAAGTTATTCAAATGAATTACTACCGTCTATTAAATGAAGTGTCATGTAATATAAAATAATATTTCTTTCATGGCAAGATAAGAAAAAGTGCGGGGGAGATTGATATTATTCCGTCTCGCTTTCTTATAACCGCCAAGGCCGTCTACACTACGTCCGAAAGGGTCGTGACGGAAAAATCTTACACTTTTTCTCGCCTAGTCCCCATCCGCCAAATTCGTACCGTCCAATAAGAAACTTCGTTCCAAAATCAGCGCTTGCTAATGAGCCTGCCAAGCGTGGTCACTACGGCAAATATCCAATATAATAGGCATGCGTGAAACTGTATTGAGGAATTAAATTACTATAAAGCGTACAGTTTCAAAATTACTAGTAGATATATTTTTATCCCAATACAGTTGCCAATATCCGGCAGTGAAACATTACGTTTCGATAATTAAGAAGAAAGAAATAAATGTCTCTTAAAATTCAATTAATTTGTGCCCATTGACACCGGCTCAATTAGCAAAATATTTTCAATGAAAATTCATTAACAGCAAACAAACAAAAATACTTTCATACAAGTTCCTATTTATATTCCACTCATATTTCATTTACAAATTATACACTTCAACTTAATTGTATGGGAAGAAGTGATTTTTTATTAATTTAATTTTTTAACTCTTCTAAGCCAGTGTTTGACTATCTTCTTTTTACATGGGGAAATGCCTATGCATACTCGCCTCGCGGGAGCAAGGGCGGGTTATGTCGGACTCGCACCGACTAAAACCCCATGGTGTTCCACCTTCGTCGCATATTGGCAGGGCCATGGGAACGCTAACAGTGGTAACATGGGAACGCTAACAGTTCTAACAGTGGTAGAGCCACGTGGCAGCTTTTGCTGTTGCACGGATGGGCCGGCTCGAACCGGGGTGGTACCACGACCTCACAGAATACCAGCGTGAAGTATAGGTTTAGCTCTGCGTTTCGCTTGGTAAGTGCAGGTGGCCGGAGGCCCTTTTTACTGGAAATAAGGCATTCCACATATTAGTCCTCCCGGGTGACAACGCATCTGCATTTTGATTCGCAAACGAGGATAGTTGTAGATATCTATGGGCCGCAGCAACCACTTACCATCAGGTGGACTGTGTGCTCGTTTGTTACCCTTATCCTATAAAGAAAACGCTTTCGCACACATCTGCGGCACCCAGCGCTAGCCACCTCATGGCAGCCCCTCCTCGGCTGAAGACTACTCCTCCCTCATCTCATCTTCTCAGATAAGGCGCACCAGAACACATGGTGCGCCCTCCTCCGCGGCCTCCAACTTCACATGCGCAACGCACACCCCCGTGTCCGATTCGCGAACGCCATGGGGCAGAAAATAGTAGCACTTAGAATCTGATCTATTGCTCTACCGCCAGCCAAGATTCAGTTGCGAAGGGTAGAGAGAACGGTGCTTCGCAATACCAACACTCCTCTCCCCCACAGCCGCACAATCACGGCATCAATAGATGGTGCGGCCCCGTCAGAGTCGCGAAGGATAGGGCGAGTGACGCATCGCCATACCAACACTCCTCTTCCCCCGCAACTCCACCTCGGCTGCAGCAGTAGGTGGAGAGCGCACCCCTGTTGCCACAGTCAGTGTTTGACTACCTACAATTGCACATGATGATAAATGTTGATGCAGCCGAAAACCGCATTGACTGAGCTTACTAAAAGTATATTTGCCTTACAAACATCCAGATTGTAATTGGATGGAAAGTCAGATTCTGTTAGACGGCTATTTCCAATGTATAAAGACGAGCAGTATTACCCAATAAAAGATAAATATTTATGAAATACCTAGCTATAAAGACCTGACTAAAAAAATGAAGTGAAGAACGAACTTACAATTCAACTGATGGCGGTTACTGCAGTCCATGGACAGCTGCAGCTAAATTCAAACAAATAATGCACAGTTGCATTGTGTCACCTCTGAGAACTGAAATCCTAGGATACTGTAACTATACTGGCTTTCGAAACTCAGAACTATGGAGGGTATAGGTAAGGAGGACTATCCCTGTGTATGAAAAAGTGCCCGTCGAAATCTTTGATATACAAATATCAATGGTCGAAATGCGTTACATTAGGGTGGCGCTACAATAGCAGCAGGTTAAATTTTATTAGTTTTTTTAGGTTATATTTAAAAAATATATTTTTGGTCTACGTGAATGGTTAAAGTTTTGTAAACTGTACTGTAACTAACTACTCTAGCCACCAAAAATATTTTGTTTTGACTCGGCATACTTCATTCCATTTTTAGACCCTTCAGACCCTTTTTACTGGAAACGAAGCATTCCATGTTAGTCCTCACGGGTGACTTTTGATTCGTAATCTAGAATAGATGTTGATATCTAATGGCCACAGCAACCACTTACCATCAGGTAGACTGTGTGCTCGTTTGTTACCCTTATCCTATAACAAAAATCTACAACTGCTATATTCAAACCACGTCCTGTATCTACGCTAGCTCCATTCCGAAAGGTTTTTGAACTTTTATTTACAGCTTACATCTGGACACTTTTTCATCTTGTCCGCATTATGAGATAGTCCTCCTTACTCAGAACATACAAACCGGAATACACTAGTGCAAGCACCATTTCCTGGTAAAGGCGGAAGTACATACCCAGACGAACGCCTAGACAAAACCTTGTACCTCTTAGTACACCACCTGTTTTACCGTATAATAAAACATCATCCAAAATAATAAATTAAAAGTTAAAAAAAACTTTTTTTAAAAACAGTTAAATCTCGCGACAAGCTTTATATAATTGGCAGCATTCTTCGTTCTGAAGTTCCATGACTTTATTTTGCTGGAAATTGTACACTCTTGGGTTTGATGAGATGAACACCGTCTTTATCGAATTCTATACGGACGGATGGTATGTCAGTATCATACATTTGTGCTCTCTGGAAGCAGGACCATATGGTTTCTGTAATATGTCCAATGGCACCATTCAAAAGACCTTTGGACAGTCAAAGTTTACCAACCAATGCTACAGACTCGAGCAATTCGACCTCAATATCATATTCGAGGACTCCAAAAATTTCAGTACACCAACATTTTAGACGGATTGACATCATGTTACATCCTGATGCCACTCAGTCCTCGGCACGGCCTCAACTTGACTCGGGTATTTGGAGGAATGCACTACTTATTTCATCTTGAAGCTTACTTGTGCCTTACAAAACACAGTTCCAGGTCTGATTTTGGAGTTATCCTTCTCCTATACAGGTTGCAAACCAATGCTGTTGATGCCTATCTCGCCAAATTATACAAGTCAAAGTTAACCCACCAACGCTACAGAATCGAACAATTCGACCTCAATATCATTATCGAGTACTGCAAAAACCCCAGTACACCAAAATTTCAGACGGATTGGAGCAACCGAGTTTATGATCACCATCTTATTTTTGGTTAATTCGCATGCGTATTCTCAGCAAGCCCTTTCATTTGACACCCATATTGTAGGAAAGTATAAAAAGCTTAGTCCGCCATCTTCAGAAGTCCGCCATATAGTATTTAGAGTGACGTCACTTTATTTTTCGAGTTACACTAAGCAAGCCCTTTCATTTGATACCCATGTTTTAGGAGTGCATTAAAAACAACTAGTCCGCCATCTTGGGTGTTCCGCCATGTTGGATTTAGAATGAAGACACATAGCTAACCATGCATTGTCATCAAAACTTAACCTGTATACAAAATTTCAGCCCATTCAATTGAAGATATCTGCTACAAAATTGAGTTGCAAGATTCCACCCGAACAAACATAGTTACATTGCAAGTTAAATAGAAGCTTGTAAAAAAATCCAGCCTCCGAAGACTAGAAGTCAGGCGCGAGACTTGAAATATATCTCACATCAATCTGTATTCAATTAGAAGACTTTATCACTTTTTTGCTCCGTGGTGAAGAAAAATAGCGTAAGAAAACCTAAGAGTGAGAAATCAAAAGTGATTTAAAAACTTTCATAATAAACGTTTGTCCTTTTTAACAGTTTAAAAATTATACCTAGCAATACTTAAAACACCAGATAGGCATGAGCATGTTCAGACATGACGCTGACTACATTAACCACAGACAGTTCCTCTTGTTCATTGTCTTTGTAACCTCTCATGTACTACTGATCATGATGTCGGTTCGAATCCCGAGTCAGGCTAAGAAAATTGGATTTTTCTGTTAAGAAATTCTCAGTAGCAGTCAGAAAGTTGGCGTTGTTTCACCCTGTGCCTCGGAACACACGCAAAGCCATTAATCCTGGGCCTGATCTCTCTCCGGTCGTGTTGGATGCCGTCCTATTGAACTACGAGAGTGAGATAACAGAAAGTGCACCTGTATTTGCACACACACCCTTGCACTATAATCCTGTCCTGCACAGATGGCTAGCCAATTTTGAGATGGAATGACGTGCCCGAAATTCGGTCTGAATAATGATAGAGTAATACCGATACGACGACCGATACGACGACCTATACGACGACCTATACGACTTAGGAACGTTCAAGAAAAGAGCCTACTCCTTTTTAAAAGGCCGGCAACGCATCTGCAATTCCTCTGTTGCTGCAGTTGTTCGTGGGCAGCGGTAATCACTTACTATTAGGTGAGCCGCATGCTCGTTTGCCCCCTCTCCTATAAAAATAAACCATACATATGATCTCTTTACAATATACTTATGTGTTAACGTTATAAAAATTACGTTATAACTCATATTGAGGTTTTAAGAAGCTTGAATGACCTTGACGAAACGTCGACTACAGAGATTTTAGCCGACGTCAACGCGGTCTAGCGGCTACGTTCTGTATTACTTAGAAAATTGCAAAGATTAATAGACTGCAGAGGTGACAAGTATACAAGTGATATACTGCCTATTATGATTGCGCATCACTGAGAGTTCCATCGCGGTTAAGCACCTTCAATTACATTGCACGATATGGTGCTGTAGCTTCGTCCAATAGACATCATGAGCTATCAAGTGTTTAAATTTTAAGTACGTAAGAGTTTTTATTATATTTTTTTTATAGGATAGCGTGACAAACGAGCACACAGTCCACCTGATGGTAAGTGGTTGCTGTGGCCCATAAACATCTACATTGATCCTCGTTTGCGAATCAAAATGCAGATGCGTTGACACCCGTGAGGACTAAGATGGAATGCCTCTTTTTCAGTAAAAAGGGTTGTAGTGTTATACTACTTACATTTCATTGTACACTAATTCTTCATTCTGTTTTGATATTCTGCATTCATGTTTTGCATCACTTTATACTATTTTTTTCATTCTGTTTTTGATTTTCTGCATTTATATTTTGCATCACCTTTATTTCTATAGGATCCTGTAACGTTTTTACACAATAACATATCATTTTACTTCGTATTTTCACACTATTTATCACTTTTTGAATAGCTGTCAATGAAGTCTTACCTTTTATGGTATTTTATTGAATTCTCTGTAACTCTACAATTTCAGGCTTCATGCACGCAGCCGTGCATAAGTTTTTCCTATGTGAATCATATCTCAATTCATACTTAAATGTAATAATTTCTTAATAAAAGTCCAAAAACCAAAAATTGGTTTTTATGACAACTACTATTTATACCGTTGTCATGGCAATTTTTATTCAAATTCGTTACCGATATAATGTTTTATCTCGATATTTTCACATAAATACTCTTTTGCTCTAGGTCATTTACAATAAATTTCCTTTTAATTTAAATAATTTTTCCGTTCTCTCTAGAAAGATATAAAAGCCGAACAATCGGTGAAGAAATTCAGTCTTGCTTCAGTTCTCGTATCGGAAGCATCTTCTAAAGGCCTTATCCCGGGGCCGCTCAGCCCCGGGATCCTGCAAGCCTCTATCCTGCCTGAAGCCACTGGACTCTACGATCCGTTGCTCTGCCTGAAGTCGCCGGATCCTACAAAACGTTGCTCTGCCTGAAGTCGCCGAGATCCCACAAGTCTCTACTCTACCTGGAGTCGCCGGAACCTACAAACCTCTGTTCCGCCCGAAATCACCGGAACCTACAAACCCTCTGTCCCGCCTGCAGTCACCGGATCCTGCAGGCCACTGCGCTGTCTGAAGTCGCTGAGGATCCTGCAAGCTCCTGTCTGGGCTGAAGTCGCCGATCCTGCAATCGCCGCATTCACCTGAGGTCGTCGCCTAGAGACGCCCACGCCTACCCACCTACGCCGTGCGTGCTCGTTCCAGGCGCTGAGAGCACGCTTGGGATCTTCGGACTCAGCTACGACATAAATCTTTTTTTTATTACCTTTTTTTTTAAATATAGTTTGTAAATCACATCATCCATCATCTTCATATTTCATTTTTTTTATAAAATTGTAAATACTCTTTTAAAAACTTAAATATATTATTGTCTTGGTCTATTTGGTTGTTTTGCTGATCGTAGGTTAGGTTTTCCTTCTCTTTTAATTGTCGCTTCACGACAGGGTATCTGGTTCTTTACACTCACCATACGAAACACAGCACTGTTAAGCTACTATTTGACACTGCTATTCTGTGAGAGAGTGGTCCTTCCCCGGTCGAGCCGACCCATTCGTGCTAGAACTATACTACTAATATAGCTGCAGCATGGCTCTACCACGTACAATTATATTCGTTGAATCGTATTTATTTGTGTAATATTTGTAGCTCTGGGTCTAAGCCCTAATTTTCGCTCGGGTTTAATCCCCGACAGGATCAATAAAAAAATGCAATTTTAAGTGCTGATTTAGCACGTGCTCAACGGTGAAGGAAAACATCGTAAGTAAACCTGCATGTCTGAGGAATAAGAAAAAAAATTCGAAGACATAATATGAAGTTCGCCAACACGCATTGGGGTAGCGCAGCGGACATTTCCTTACCCTAAAACTTTCTGAAAAATTCTTATTTCTCAGAGGGTTCACAGCCTGTTACTTTAATTTTGTATAGTACACATATGCAATATTCATATTCGTTTCAGATACAGAAGGGTACCTAATGCTGAGAAAAATATCATGTGGAGGCCACAAAAACGTAAAACATCCTTGTACCTTGATAAAAATGTTCTAGTGATTGTCAGTCATTTCATAGGCCACATTTTCTATAGAGTTTAGAACGTTTCAGATAGGGCAAAATAAAAAATACACATTTTCTATAGAGTTTAGAACGTAACGAGCGAAAAATAAAAAATAATACAAAATATTAAGAGAATGATTTATTAATAATATATACATTTATAGGTATTTATAATAAAAATAATGAACAAGCTGCGTAGTAGTGCTTCTTGTAAACACAATTGTAAAATTGCTGTTCTCATTTTTATCGATAGTGAATTGATGAAGCGTAGTCAAGATCATTTCATATATTCTTGGATCTTGGATAAGTTTGTAAATTTTTATTTTATCACAAAATGTTTGCAATAAATTATTATGTTTTCTGCGGTAATCCTCTCTTCTTAGTTTTGGCGTGACTGTAAAATGTTGTATAGGTACTGAGTTACCGTCAGTTACTAAGTGGCTATAAATCAATATATGTATGTATAGACATGCATATCTAATTTTTTTGATTTCTATACTTTCAATTTTTTTGAATTATGATTTATTTTTTGAAATCGGTTAAAATTATTTCCTTTTCCTTGCCAATTCATGGGGCTGAGTAAAATGTTGAAGACATTATTGAAGTTATGTCTTATTTTATGCACAATATCAGACAAAACAATCTCTAAAACAAAATATTACCTCTTCTCCTTCCGATTAAAGCTCCTGCTCCTGACACGGCGGAATAGTTTTTTCTATAAGACCATTTGCAGTAACAATCATTGTTAAGAGTTATGAGTGTATTATTTGCTACTATATTATAGTGCTTTGAGCAACAATTTGCCGGGTTCTGTACAGAAAATAGTAGTTTAAAAATACTAAAATAAACACGCTATTAGATAGCCGAACTAAAAAATAGAAAATATTTTTCAATAAGTTTAAAATAAAAAAATAATGATTAAAATTTCAAATGAATCTGACTTTTTGAATGAGATGAAAACCACTTTCAAAAATTCCGTTAGGTAGATACATACCAAGCTAATTAAAGCTTGTTAAAAATGATGCTGGCTTTGCTATTTCTTATTTGAAATCATTCGTAGGTATAGTGCTGCATAAACTGTTACAAATATGGATGGCCGCTACCAATGAATATAATACTAGCTATATTACACCTATTTACATAGACACTTTAACTATCATCTGCATAAAATTCTAAATAGCACTTTTAACACAAGAAAGTAAACTTTGGGATCAGTCTATCTTGTTTTTCGCTAATTAGGTAAATGAATAGTAAAACAAATCAAAAGGTCCGTTAATTAAAAATTTTTGCAGCATTTTATAGAAAAGCATGATCTTATCATAAAATGATAGTTATTATTTAGCCATCTGATAAAACTTTTAAATGTGCCAGTCATATATTAATGATGATAGATATTGGAAATAGTCTATAATACAATTAATCATCTTCAGTATGATCATAGTATAAAGAGAGGCCAAGTAGGTTATCTGCGGCCCAATCTTCGATATAATTGCCTACTGTCTCAGGGTTGGTCACTGTCACCAAATCATTGGTTTAAAGCCCGGCCCTTGCCAAAGTTAATACATCTCTGTATAACTAATTCAGTGATCATTAGTCGATAAAGTTCAACAATGGTTTTCCTAACAAATACAGAAATGTATTAAGATTTAGTGCAGTATAATAAATATATATAATAATAAAAAAAATTGAATAAAGCGACTAAAATATTGTAAAAAAAAACATCGTACAATAACATAAAATTACTAACGCCTGCCTCTTTTTGTTCTGTTGATATTATTCGAACTTTGCTCTATTTATCTGATTCACAATTAGTCAATTACTTATTTTTAATTACGATTAAAAATAAGTAATTGAAGACGGTTATAACCGTAAGTAGGTACTTAGTTACTATTCTTCCTCTGTCTGATAGACAACTAATACAATAAAAATAAGTAAGTAGGTATCTCATCGTCAAGTAAAAATTATATGCTATAATAAGTGACTCGCTTACGTGACGCGCGAACCTCGTGCGGTGTTAGCCTCGACTGGCGCATTGAGAAATACTTCGAGATTGTGTTTAAGTGTGCGTGCGGCGCCTCATAGATACTATGGCGCACACATACAAGCCGCGCGCAGCGCGTTTGTTTGAAGATAAAGTACTTCCCCTCTCTTTATACTATGGTATGATTGACCGTGTGTATGAATTTGATAGGTATATGCTATTTTTTATGAAAATTATAATTGCAGATAATTTCCATATTTATTTTATTATTGAATTAAATAATACAAAAATTAAAAATTTGTATTTTTTAAGAAGTCCCATCGGTAGTATTCGTTTTACATAGAAATCTTGTAATGACGTGCATTTCTTTTAATATGAACTTAGTCGTGTTTTTTTGAAACTGACAAGGTATTTATTATCCAAAACTAAGAATGATGAAAAATTAGCTAGGATAGGTTTCGCTTTTGCAAAATGTCCCGTTAATGGCTTTTTATAACTGATATTCAAATGTAAAACACCGATTGAAAACCATTCCTTTTAATTCATTGAACATTTTTAAGATTTCGTTGAAGCTCCACTGGTAAAAAACAAATATATATATTAACTTGCTCGCCAGGCAGACGTTGTTCTGCCATTTTCGACGACCGAACGACGATAACAAATCCTTAAATTCGTAATAAAAATATTGAGCGTCACTTATCGGGATAAAAACTATCCTATCTCTCAAGTAGGACCAAACTGCACACAGTGTGCAAAATTTCATTGAAATCAGTTCAGTAGTTTAGTTCATCGCGGACAAACAATGTGACACGTAATTTCAATATAAAATGATAACACGCTCAATACTATGATTCCAACTTTCCCTTCATTCTTTAAACGGGCTTAGGTACGTCATAATAAATAATTATTTTTTTTACATTTTAACGGCGTATGGGATGAATGCTATGCAAATAAAAATTTTACACTCCACGAATAAAATAATATATTTTTACTCATACACAAAAGACAGTTCGAAATACAAGTTTAGACTACAGAGCGAGGAAAAGAGTAAATGTAAATAATTAGTTGTTGAAAAGATAGCTGAGCTAGATGATAGGTTGGCGCGATTTAAATAACGCTTACTCAGGCGGCGTGAGCTAGCGTCTAGCATTGAGAGCGTTTAAAACCAGACTGGCCGGTTAATATCATAATATGCAGGATAATAGGCAGTGCGAATAGTGTCGAGTATTGTCGACCTCAGCAGACTCGAACATCGCGACGGTGCGTATGCCGTTCGGCGTAGAACGGCGTAATATATTTAATAACATAATTTTACTACCTAAATATGCAATCACTTAAAATGAAATTAACCATTCAAAAAACGTTCTCGAGGTGCACCTTTGTTATTATTTAGTGCTTGTATACATTGATAATGAAAAGAGCTGTGTTTTTGCATCTTCTCTATTGAAATTAGGATGTATTTTAATTTCAATAGCCTTGATAATCATCCTTGGAAGGAACCCGAGTATTTAGGACTTGTGGTCTATCAAATCTAATGTAATGACGGGGGCGATCCTGTTCGTGTTCACAGACTGCAGACTTCCCGGAGCGTCACTTCTTCACATCAGCTACGTGTTCATTAAAGCAGGTTTTTATTGACCTTTTAGTTTGTCCTATATAAGAGAGACCACATTTACAATCAAGCTTGTACACTTCTGCATCTTGCAAAGGGACATTACACTTGACTGATGGTAAAAACTGACTAATCTTTTTTTTATAGTATAGTGTGACAGTCCACCTGATGGTAAGTGGTTGCTGTGGCCCATAGACATCTACATTTATCCTCCTTTTCGAATCAAAATGCAGATGCGTTGTCACCCGTGAGGACTAAGATGGAATGCCCCTTTTACAGTAAAAAGAGTCTCCGGTTCTCTACACTCACCATACGAAACACAGCAGTGTTAAGCTGCTATTTGACGCTGGTATTCTGTGAGAGTGTGGTCCTGCCCCGGTCGAGCCGACCCATTCGTGCTACAACTATACTACTAATATAGCTGCAGTATGGCTCTACCACGTTAAAACTTCTTCTTCGGCAGCTTGAAGTATGTTTTCATGGAAGCACGCTTCAAGATGTAGCCTCTGACATATGGCAGTACAGCAGGCTCGACTCTGGCCGGCTTCACTCGTTCACTGTGACGTAGGTGCAGGACGCGAAGCTTATTGTCGTGCAAAACTTGCTCGACGTGTTGGAGCTCAGCAGCCAGGTGTTTACTGTCACAGATCTCTCGTGCTCTCTAAAACTGTTTCATAACTGTTTAAAATGAGACTACTGCATATTCACTTTACTTTATGTTTTAAAACAAACTCAAAAAGGATCTACTTTATCAATTTGCAATATTTTTAATATATTTAAATTAAATATTTTAAGTTTAAACGTATGTAAATTTTCATATTTTTCTGAGATTACTTAGGCGCCTCTATGAACGGGTTGTCATCAGACATTATAACATAATTTACAAAACTCTGAACGCCTCGATCCGCAGAAGAGGGAATATTTTTTCATTTTGCTAGAAGCCATCTGTTCCCGGCTTTAGACTTTACTAAACTAATGATAATGCCGCGCCTCTGAATAATACACGCAGGCAAAAGTGGAACGCTCCACGAGTACGGCGCTTGTCGGTTTCTTTTCCGATTTGTTAGCAGCGAAACTTATTAAGGGTTGAGTGAAGTGTTTATTCAAAATTGTTTTATATTAATTTCGTTATCATGTTGTGAAAGACAATCATTTCTTTTATACAGTACTAAGTATATTAGCAACGTAAGATAATCCACTATCCTATATTATGCCATAGATGTCGTAACGCGACGGAGAAAACTGACAAAAGAAATAGGCCGCGATATCTTCCTGATAATAGCAATCATTACAAACCACGCTTTTCAATTCGCTTATCAAACGTAGCTCTTATTGAAAATTCCCCCCTCCCCCCTTCACTCTACGACGAAATTTATGGGAAACCTTATGTGCAGCATTGCACTCTTAATGGGCTGCAATGAATAATGAATGGAATGACTGAAAATCGTGAATTTAATCTGACTGTACTTTCGTAAAAATTTTTGTACAATCGTATAATTTAGAACGCCTATTAAATATGCTAACTGGCGTTATACGAGATTTGATTTCGTTGTCTCATACATCCCGTCAATGTGATAAAAAACAACAATCTAACGGTTTTATATTTTTTATTTTCCTAAATATTTAGAGGATTTAAATTTTTTAAGACTTAAGGTTACTCATATTATTAGTAAAAAGCTCAATAAATAAATTTTGTTTATCTTCTTCTTACTACCTCTTCCCCTCTTCCTCCATGCGAGCAATAACATCTTGTACATATGCTAACTTTACTGTATTCAAAAACGTATAACGTATAACAACTAGAATTAGAAGTCTTTATTTCTACAAATTCTTAATTCTAACAGGTCTTTTGGAAAAAAAATAACTTTATTTTCAGAACAGACTCATACGGGTTATTTCACTCCTACTATTATTGTGAAGAATATGCCAGAGTCAACGGACACCACAGAAGAGGATACCAACAATATACGGGAATATGGAGAACGCCACGAGAATGAGATAGAGATACGCACTCCGGTGTACGAAGTAGGAAGTGAAAGAGATAGAGTGCCTGGTAGGATACATCCTGATTACAATGGCTATAAACATGAGATCACAACAAAGTGGTACCACCCGAAAACTACTGACAGTCGCGTGGTTCCGCCAGAGTCAGAATTTTTCGCTACTATTGTCGGTAAGTAGGAGTATATTAAGTTTGGTTACGATTAGGTTGACTTAATCGTAACCAAACAAATTATGGTCCAAAAATATATATAATGATATATCGTTTAGGGTCAGGGCGATATCAGACGCGGCTAAACTCAATAAATGCCGCAAATAATATGGGTCTCAGAAATAACTAAATATTATCGCCATCTGACGTAGATACTATCAGCCCGAGGAGTCTACTTTTTTTTATAGGAAAAGGGTGACAAACGAGCACACAGTCCACCTGATGGTAAGTGGTTGCTGCGGTCCATAGACATCTACATCTATCCTCTATTACAAATCAAAATGTAGATGCGTTGTCACCCGTGAGGACTAAGATAGAATGCCTCATTTCCAGTAAAAAGGCCCCCGGCCACCTGCACTCACCAAGAGAAACGCAGAGGTAAACCTCTACTTCACGCTGGTTTTCTGTGAGGTCGTGGTACCACCCCGGTTCGAGCCATCCATCCGTGCAACAGCAAAAGCTGCCGCGTGGCTCTACCACTGTTAAAGTCTACCACTGTCCCGCTGTGTGACACGGTACAGGCTTCCTCTTGGAGCAATTAATACATCGCGCTGCTTCAGTGGGCTTATCAGATTTCCCATGTCTTCAAAAGAATGAATATTTTATATTAATTTTTATTTATTTATGTATTTATTCTTTATCGAACCTTATACAATGTATAAGAACAATAGGCAGCCCTTATGCTGAAAGCATTGTCTGTCAGTCAACCTTAGGGCAGAAAAAAAATACTAGCTTTTCGCCCCGCGAACACGACGTTACCCGCGTCAAAGTCTTACGTCCAGACAGTCATGATTCGCGCTTATTATGACATCCCATAATAAGGAGAGCTCAAGCTGGCGCATGGAAACATTCATATTTCGGAAAATTTAAGTTTTTAACATGTTTTCCTTGCTTCGAGCACGTGAATAGCCTATAATAAGCTACAGATATAATTTCATTGATACCAGTGGGAATTGAACTCGAGAATATACAACGAGCGATTAGTCTTTGAGCTAATTACGCCAGATATTAAATATGTACCTATTTCGAATAAGAACTTCAATGGAACCGTACGTTAGAATCAAATTGGTTTAGAATAAAATCAGTGGTAAAATAATCTTGTTACTTGTTACAGAAATAAGATCTTTGAAACAGCGACTTAGATTTCCATGTGTTTCGAATGTATTTCATTTCCGCACATAAGTAAGATATTTCAGCATCGCAGTAAATATTAAAAATAATTTTCGAAATGAACACAAGCGTGTCACATACAGTATGTAACAAAAACGTCAGTCACGTTATTTATTCACAATTCATCACTCATTTGTTTCAACCGAATATCATCTTTACATCGCCGTGTTAAGAGCTACATTTGCCATAAATTACGAGGCGTCTCTTTAACACTATATTAGTTTAGCACTTGTCTTAACAACATTATGCCTTATTTCGTTAGAAATATGGCGTATGCGTTCGCACTTAAATGTTGTAGGGAGTGAATAAAGATGAATGGTAGTGTCGGCCTGTCTCTCGGTAGGTGGTCCTTGACTGACAGATGCTCCCTTTACACCATACATCATGGCTCTTGGGAAATGTTCTTTTTTTAATTTTTAAAATTGGGAAGATGCTTCGATTCGATGCGAATGGAAAATATCATACGTGTATTAATACTGTAACTTATTTTATATTACCTATACTTAATTAATAACTTGTAACACTTTCCTAAGAAAATACAATAGATTATTATTAATTGGTAACGGTTGCTAAGGAAACTCCTAAAACCGCCCAACATTCCTATTTTCGCCTCCGATGGATCAAAGGAAAACAATAACAATCAGTCACTTGGTTTGATTACCTAATTAAACCTACTAAGTATGTTTGCACCTTAAGGCGGCTCTTCACGTTGGCCAACATAGTGGCGAATGATAGTGGCCAATACCGATGGCCATCGTGTAGAGCGAGTGTTTGCGCTTCACTTGGTATGTATTGGAATGATGGCCCACAAGTTGGTGCGAGATCCGTGTGGTGTCGGATTTTTTAAAAAAGATCAAAGGGATGTGGCAGAGTATTGGCCGCCGCGTCCACACGATGGGCGCACGTTTAGTTTTCTACGAGCTCCAAGAGTGATCACACGGACCTGTTTTAAATTTTCGTATCGTATTTAGTGTCTACAAAATGGCAGTAACAATTACCAATAAACAAACTTTTCCCTTTTTAGAGCTCTACCAAGCCGAAAATTGTTTGTGGAACATAAGAAATAAGTTTTATTTCTTTCTATTTCTTTTTAATAACTCTTTTCTTATATAAATTCACGTAGTAGCGGTATGCTGTGAATAAATAAACCGCAGCAGCTGTTAGCGCCTCAACATCCATTTTAATAAATTCGTCCGCACGTTGGCCTGAACCAAAGCAAACTGAACGATCTTCCAAGGTGTGGACGCAATCACAAATTCTTTACTTATATCTTTGCCAACACATTCGCCACTATGTTGGCCAACGTGAAGAACCGCCATTATAACACTTCAGATTGTGTGTCTGGGTTACAACGTAAACCTCACTTTTACAAGTTCTAATCTTTCTGATAAGCGCTACAAAATTTTAACTATGATGCTAACTAACGAACAAAATTTCAGAAAAAGACTAACGACGGCAAGTTCATACATATGTCACCATCATCATTACAGCCTATTAAAGTCCACTGCTTAACAAGCCGAACTATATACTAGTTCGGCTTGTTAAGCAGTGGACTTTATATATATAGTATATAGATCGGCTTGTTATTCGGCTTGATAGATATTTCGCATGGATGGGATCTATGAATGTGACGTTTTTCAACGACAATTTTTTCAGTTTATCAATTTTTTTTAATAAAAACTATTATTTCCGACAGAATGTAAACTAGATCACTCCTAATATTGCTATATATCTGTTTGTGAAGTTCACAAACGCTTCAGCCATTCCAAAGAT
Organism: Parnassius glacialis; assembly: GCA_033319125.1. Classification (NCBI taxonomy): domain Eukaryota; kingdom Metazoa; phylum Arthropoda; class Insecta; order Lepidoptera; family Papilionidae; genus Parnassius; species Parnassius glacialis. The sequence continues at coordinate 38,325,778 of JAVANC010000012.1, read as the reverse complement.
TAGCTCGGATAGACAGATAAACATTTAAAAAATGGTTATTAGCTGATAGGTATTTCTTATGAAAGTTATTTTGATATTACATACAGACATGTGGTAGAACCACGCTGCAGCTATAATATGGTTGTAGCACGAATGGGTGGATTTGGCCGGGGTAGGACCACGCTCTCACAGAATACCAGCGGAAAACGGCAGCTTAATGCTGCTGTCTTTCGAATGGTGAGTGTATAAAACTGGAGATCTTTTTACGTGAAAGGAGTAATTAAGACATTTTGATCCTTAATTGAGTATAAATGTAGATGTATATGGGCTACAGAATCCACTTGCCATCAGGTGGTCTATGTTCTCGTTGGTCACTCTTATTCAATAAATTGTGATGTTACAGACAGACACATCAATTTTATATTCAATATAATCATCCTTTGAAGGAATCGGTGTTCTTTAGCGAGGATTTGTGGTCTATCAAATCTAATGTAGTGACGGGGGCGATCCTGTACGTGTTCACAGACTGCAGACTTCCCGGAGCGTCTATTCTTCACATCAGCTATTTGTTCTTTAACACGGGTTTTTATAGATCTTTTAGTTTGTCCTATATAAGAGAGACCACATTCACAATCAAGCTTGTACACTCCTGCATCTTGCAGAGGAATATTACACTTGACTGATGGTAAAAACTGACTAATCTTCTTCGGCGGCTTGAAGTATGTTTTAATGGAAGCACGCTTCAAGATGTAGCCAATCTTGTCAGTGACACCTTTGACATATGGCAGTACAGCAGGCACTCGCTCGACTGTGGCCGGCTTCACTCGTTCACTGTGACGTAGGCGCGGGACCCGAAGCTTATTGTCGTGCAAAACTTGCTTGACGTGTTGGAGCTCGGCGGCCAGGTGTTTACTGTCACAGATCCCTCGTGCTCTCTGAAACAAAGATTTACCCACGGTAGCTAACTGTGAGGGATGGTGGTGAGAATCACCGTTTAAATATCTATCTGTATGGGTCTTTTTTCTATACACATATATATTAATAGATAGATATTTGAACGGTGATTCTCACCACCATCCTTCGGGACGTCATACACCTCAGTCCCCCCCGTGACCATGGGTGCTGTAAAGTGCTTGAAACGTCGGGAATGTAAAATAAGTTAATATACGCGATAAAATCCGTAAAATTAGTTTTATTTAAATCCCGTACAATGTACCTATCGATACATTTCTATAAACATGTCACCTCTCGCTTCTCGCGCTGTAGCGATTTATCTCTTAACATCTGTACCTGACACGTGGAACAAAGGATCTCAATCCATTTACAATGTGAGCAACAATGACGTCCACGTTTTCAACTCGAACTGCCTCACTACGTGTAACTGTGGAGGTCATTACACTGATGCTTAATGTGTCTAAACGTGATAGGAATTGTATTGTTTTTGATGAAGACTTTTTCTATATTAACACGCTTTTATCTTTGCGTGTATTTTTCTATTTATCTATCTATGTAATGGAATATTTTTATGTAATTCTCATTTACTTATAGCCGGTCGATTGACTTGAAAATTTGCACACGTATCAAAGACCAATGAGGATACGTTAATTTAATAACTTTATCTTAGTATTCTGATCAGAATCACTGGGATAATTCTCTTTTGAATTATCATAGCTCATGATCAATATGCGTTTTTAATGTTTTATAAAATTTTAATATTATTTTTAATAATCTCTCGTGGAAATACATATTTTTTTTCGGAATACTCAGGTATTGGTAAAAGTTTCATAGTGAAATTTATGTGTGTAAGAAGTATGAGAGTAAAAATAATGCTGAAGAAATGTGGTCACTAAAATGTGCATCAGATCAAAGAGAGAAATTATGTGATACGAGAATAGTTGGCGTGGCCATTTACTTGCGATCGGAATATGCATATAATTTTGCATTGCAATGTCACTAGCGGAGTACCTATTTCTAAAAGTTGATATTAAGTGTTTGAGGGTCGTGCTCGGAGTTATTTACTGCCCTCCTTCAACTGATTATTTTTCCTATATTGAATCTGTGATTGACTCCATCAGTACAATTAACAAACATATTATAATAATGCGTGACTTCAACACTAACTTACTAAGGTATTCCCCTCAGAGTCGCAAATTCAAAGCTGTAATGAACATAGCAGATCTCTATAGTCTTCCATTTGGTCCATCTCACCACAACGTGAACACCGAAGATATCATTTGCACTAGTTCAGCGGATCATGTTATATATCATGATCAACTGGTTGTTCCGACTTTGGACACGACCTTCTGGTCATGTTGTATAAATTAACGCCCCCCAAGCCTAGACCAGTAGTTGTATATTTACGTAATTTTAATAAAATTTACAACATTTGACTAGACCGAGATGGTAAGAATATAGAATGGGGCCCATTGCTGGAGGCAAATAATTTTGACGACAAAATTGTTCATTTGAACACCCAAATTCTCAACTTATTCGATAGGCATGCACCGATTTGAGCAGTCAGGTTACGCCGACCTCCTGCATCGTTGATAACTCATGAAGTGCATTAAGCAATGGTGAGAAGAGATCGAGCTTTTCACATTTTTAAAAAGTATCGGAATAATCTCACCTTTCAACACTATAAGCGAGCACGAATCCGCTGTAATCAGGTGGCAAGAATTCTTCTGCAAACATATGGAAATTTCTTAATTCCCTGGGATTTGGAAAATCACATTCCAATTCTCTAATCCCAAATATTTCACTCAATGACTTGAACATACACTTCTCTTCTTCTTCGCGACTGTATTATTCCACAAAATTTTCGACTCTCCGGGAACTAAATTCATTAATTTTAAGTATGAAAAATCGATGTCGATGTGTAATTAATGTAAGAGGTGACAACACCGATTATTAATAATTAGAATTTATAAGATTTTTTCGATTTTAATTAAAGTTAATAGTCTTATAAGACGAAGTTTTTTAATTTATACTAATTTTTTACGGCGATCTAAAACTTAACACTTTTATTTAAAACAAAATAAAAATACGATTTTTTTTATTTTCTGCCGACTTCCAAAAAGGAGACGGTACTCAATTTGAGTGTATGTTTTTTTATGTGTGTTACCTTATAACTTTGTACTGAGTGAACCGATTTCGATGATTCTTTTTTATATAAAAGCTGATAGATATCGTGTGGTCCCATATGAATTTGATCAAGGTCAGATTAATAGTTTTTGAGTTATTCTTAAATAACTTATATTGAACTGGGCTGTAAAAAAAATTAAATTTTAAATTATTGCTTTCATTTTGTTTGTAAAAGAATTACTGTCACACTATAATTCTATTCTATATCGTGGAAGCATTTTATATACGTACACGAATTGCACGTTTTTATATAATACTAAAGTGACAAAAGAACTTGATAAAGTGACAAAAGAACTTGATGGTAATTGGTTACTGCAGTCCATGGACACTTGCAATGAACTTTATAAGAGATAGAAACCTACAGAATTCCCAGAGAATTCATATGGGACCACACGATAACTATCAGCTTTCATATAAAAAAGAATCATCGAAATCGGTTCACCCAGTACAAAGTTATGAGGTAACACACATAAAAAAAGACATACAGTCGAATTGAGTACCGTCTCCTTTTTGGAAGTCGGCAGAAAAGACACGAACCAGGGGACAAATAACAAAAAAGTTTACTTAACTATTCATCATTTATCCATTATATACTGCTGCCCATCTCCTCTTATAATTTTCTAGAAAATAAAATTGAAGTAAAAAGTAAACTATAATATATCAGTGCAATTTATGTTTGTAAACTGCCTTCACGATACAATAGAAAGCCTAGTGTGGAGGAGACGTTATTGAAAAATAAACTCACTGTAAATAAACAATAAACACTCCTGGGCACAGACTTGCTAGGAGGGTTTTAGGGTAAGGTAATGTCCGCCGCAATGCATGTTGGAAAACTTCACATGTCACATTTCATTAAAATTCACCGTACGCGAGCAACCCAAGTTCAATCCCCGACAGCACTATGACGGCTTTAAAACTATGCTTACTAAAAACTGTGCATGTAATTGTGTATACACGTACGAAGTGAAACTTCTTTACCACAGATCATCGTCTTTTGTTTTATATTTTACATAAGTAGGTTAGATAATTGTATACTCATGCAGCCTGGCCGTGAAACTTTACAAGAAAACGTGACATTTTTTTAAAAATGACTAACAAAATTTCTCCACTATGTCGATAAAAAAGTTTCACTTAAAAAATTTAAAATATTTTCCAATTAACTCTCAAATATAATTATTATAATCAAGCTTAAGTAGTTCAGTGTTGATGATCTTATGCGACGAGCAACAAGCAAGTCTCACACAACAGTTTATAGCTGCCAAAGTGCTTCAAGCGTCTCCAAGCACTTAGTTAAGTATACTCAATGTAGAGTCAATTAACTATCTTAAGGTTTGTTAGTATAGTAACTGTATTGGGCGTATATTAAAACGTCACTGTGTAGTTATTTTCGTGTATTATAATAGCTCGCAATATTAGGGAAGATACATCCTAATTCTCATACCTCGTTACTTTTTTTTCTGGATTAAGGGTGACAAACGAGCTTACAATCCACCTGATAGTAAGTCGTATACACACATAGATATCAATTATTAAGAATAAAAATGCAGATTCGTTGTCACCCCTGTTAACTATGATGAATTGCCTCATCACCAGTAAAATGGGTCTCCGGTTATCTACATTCACTATACGAAATACAGCTGCATAATTCTGATAATTTTACACTAGTATTCCGTAGGAGCGTAGTCCTACTCTGGTTGAACGTGCTTGACCCGTTCGTGCTGCAGCTATGTATAGTTGCTGCAGCATACGTCTACCATGTAAAACATAAACTTTCTAACAGAACCCCTGATTCCTTATCACTTTTGATCAATTTATATAAAAGCAATCTAGCAAATTGGTTTTATATAAATTAAATAATATAGAAAATTAAAGTTTAAAATGCTAAATAAAACTTGAATTGCTTATTTTAAGAAAATTAAAATCACAAAAAGACTTGCAAACCTTTACCAGCTCAGCTCAAAAACACGTATCATCATCTTAGTTAGAATTTGAATTTGAAAAGAGTAAGCGCGATGTGTTCTCTGTGAATTCACGCCCGAAATTATTACAGTGTATATATTATAAGACTTGATAATTTGATCGCAGCCAGATTATATAGGCTTCAGATTTTGTGATTTTGTTTTTTTTGGCATTTAATCTACATAATTTTTTGTGTTTATATGTGAGTATGAATCATTTTAATCCATATATTGAGATTTTTTTAAATAAATTAACTAAAGCGCCACCTATCGGGTCCTATCATACAAATGAATTATTGGCTTGACAAACCCAAAAATATTTTGCGTGAATATTGTATCAATCGGTCAAGTCGTAGAGTAAGTAATGATCTCTAATAAGACATAACCACGTAAAGTCTAGCTCGATCAACAGACGATGTTCTGTCCTTTCCGGTAGTTGGTGTGATTGGTTTTACTGCAAAATATCACCGGACTTTTTACAATGTAAAAGTTACAGCCTGTATACGGCCTTCTGAGAAGGTTTCAAGATGCGGAAGTGTCAGCCACGCTGCCCCAATGCGTGTTGGTGGACATCACATGTTTTCGATATATATATTTTTTTATTTCTCAGACATGCAGGTTTCCTCACGATATTGTCCTTCACTGCCTAGAACGTGGTAAATAAACACTTAAAATTGCACTAAATAATTTCAATGGTGTCGGCGGGGCTTGAACACGCGAACCAAAGTTGTATTTATCGGGTTAAGAGTTAGTTATGTACTTTTTATAACTAAACAAACATCAATTATAACTAAGATTCATTTTGATACCTAACTATAGAATTTGTTAATAATTTAATACACCGCCACCTTTCGGATCCCAGCATAGATATGAACCATTGCCACAACATGAGAAATACGTTGTGTGCATAATATGACTTCTACCGGTCAAGTCTTTAAAAAGTTAATGATGTCGAATAGATGTAAAACGTAAATTCAAGCGTTAAAGTAAAGACTACCTCGCTCAACAGACGTTGTTGCCCTTTCCGGTAGGTGGCTGTTTTGGCACTAAAAAAATTATGTGTGAATATGATTCATTTTGATCTTTAAATATAGCATAGATATGAACCATTGCCTTAAAACAAATATATTGTGTGAATATGACTTCAATCGCCAAATCGTTCAGAAATTACGCGATCACTTACAAACGCACCAATGATTATAGTAAAAATATATTATCGGTTGTTGCGTTAATGACAACAGCGACGACTTTGACGAGGATGTAAATAACAAATAAAAACGAGTTTTCTTTTCAGGACAGTTATTTTGAACTCAACCATATACAAGTTTTGTAATATTTTCCACTTATGGAACACAAGTTATGATAACTTGTGTTCCATAAGTGGAGGGAGAAACACGCGAAGCTTAACAAAATATTACGTAAAGCTGTAATACGCTCCTACCGAATTTGTTTGAATATTGCACGTTTCCCTTAAGGGTAGTTACGGAAAATGGAAAGCTATATTTTGTGTCCCTAATAGGTACATATATCGTCAGAATTATCCTAGTTGGTTGAAGTACTCACCGATGCAACATTCAAAACGTAACATGTGTATTATTTTCTTTTATAACATTGAAGAGATAAACAAACTTGCTGTTCACCTGATGGTAAGTGCCACTGCAGCTATTGACACCAGCAACGAAGCTCAATTAATGAAGACTGCAGATGCGTTTTCACCTTTGAGGAGTAAGGTATAATAACATTCTGGCTTGCTATACTCTTCATATTGTAATACAGCAGAATATGCACTGCTGCTTCGCTGCGGTCCACCACTGTGCGACTTAGAAGATGTTTTCTTCCTCGCACGACTTCCTTGTGGAATCGATTACCATCAGCGATTTTTCCGGACCAATACGACTTAGGGACCTTCATGAAAAGAGCGTACTCCTTTTTAAAAGGCCGGCAACGCATTTGCAATTCCTCTGGTTCCCCTGGTGTTGCTGTTGTTCATGGGTGGCAGTAGTCACTTACCATCAGGTGAGCCGCATGTTCGTTTGCCCCCTCTCCTATAAAAAAAGGATGTAAGGGCGTGGTATCTACCCAGGTGGACTTCTAGACGTAAAAAGAGTCCGACCACTACTGTACAAAAATAGTGATCTATATGCTAGCCTAAGAACCTCAGAGTACTTCTTTTACAAATTAGCCTCTAAAAAGACGTGCTTTGTAGAGCAGAACAGTATTTCATGCCGGCACACCGCTAGCAACTTTACAAGGTGTAAGTTTGGCCTCACATAGAATACTGTTCTCATCTCTGCGCCGGGGCACTCCAGTGCCAGTTCCTACCACTTAATCGAATCCAGCGCAGAGCGGTTCCAATCCTCGACGACCAAGTTTTTTCTTAAAGGCTTGACCCACTGGTGCTACAAAGAGATGTTGACTCCCTTTGCATTATCTGTCGCATCTACCACAGGGAGTGCCCGAAGGAATTGTTCAGACTAACTTCCTTCGCCCAATTTCACCATCACGCATCGTGACAAAAATCGCGATACCATCTAAACCGTCTAGAAGATCGGTGGTGCTCTGCACGACTGCGCGATTTACAAGAAGTTTCCCTCGCATAACTTACTTGTGGTAACTTCAGCAAAGAATCAAACCGATACGACTTGAAGACTTTCAAGAAAAGTGCCTACCCTTTTTTAAAAGGCCGGCAATTCATCTGCGATTACCCTGGTGTTGCAGTTATTCATGGCCGGTGGTAATCACTTACCATCAGGTGAGCCGCATGCTCGTTTGTCCCTCTAATATAAATCAAGAAATTATAACATACCATATACTTGTATTTTTTTACTATGTACGAGCAGCTGTGCAGGTCTAGAGAGACAAGTATCACTGCGACCTAAAAGATCTGTTGTGATCTCTGCTATGTCTATAGTTTACTTGGGAGCCCTACGTCCTCAATGAATAGAAGGAGTTGCTTAGCTGTGAGTAATTTCACATTTTCTGTGCGAAGTACACAGTCTGCCATATGAGTGCTGCGTTTGCGCATTAAGGGTCCGCAATTTGTCAGGATGTGTAAAGGCGTTTCCTCCTATAGGGAGCAAAACCGGCACATACTTGAGATTCTTAGTCCCAGGATGGACATGTGCTTTTTAAGACAATTGTATCCGGTCAGGGCTCTTACTAGTGTGCGCAATTATTTTTTACCAAATCCCAGAGCTTCCGAAGCGAATTTACGATCGAAAACCCGGATTAAGGTTTTAGAATGTCTTAAGCCTGATATATCACACCAGATCTTAAGTGATTTATCGTGACAAGATCTTAAGTAACACAAAATGGTTCGGGTCCAAATTGTGTACTCTTTAAAGCCTCCCGTTTCGACCTGCTCGGCAGTTTCATTGCCTACAACACTCGCGTGACCTGGAACCCATTTTAAAACGACCTTGTTACCTCCCAGGGTGTATACACGATTCACGCAGTCTCCAACTAGCTTCGAGTTCACCAATTATGATCTCAGCGCTAGCAGTGCTGCTTGACTATCAGAGTTAATATAGATTATTGTTACGAGCTTGGGGTTCGAGACAATTACAAACTGCCGATTGAATTACCAAAATTGACTATTTAATTACACAACACTACAACTTAAAATCACACTAATTATAAAACACAGTTCGCCGATATTTCGCTTCGAAGTATTCTCTTGTACCGCCAATTCAATACTGCCCCGGTCGTGGTCTATACCGGCCTTATATAGGGCCTCAGATAGTTTCCAGAACCTTCTACTGTAGCACCATCTAGAATGTTCGAGTACATATCGGTCTCGACATTTCTGGAAGGATCTCGACTCTCCTAGTTCTGCTACTCGACACTAGAGGGCGCTAGTGTAACTGGTGTTGCCATGTACAAGACATTAATAGTGGCGCGTAACACCGCCCCCTCCTAAGACATGCTCGTCCCGAGCATTATTGGCCCCATAATAACGCGCCAGTCGATCCACATGGACGATCTTAGGAGTACCTCTGGCACCTTTCTCCGGTATCCGGTAGGTTACGTCATTGATCCTTGTCACAATCCGGTACGGTCCGTCCCATTTAGCTTGAAGCTTAGGAGATTTCCCTTTGCTGCGAGCTAGATTGTGTAACCCCACTAGTGAACCTTCGTCAAACCCTTTGTTGTTCATTTTGCGGTCATACCGTGTTTTCATCTTCTCAGACGTTTGCTGGCCCGACTGTCTGACGTGCTCATAAATGTCATTCATTTTGTTCCGCAAGTGATTTGCATAATCGGTTATACTGCGTGGGGCATCAGGTGGTGTTCCGGTTATCAGGTCTGCAGGCATCCGTAATTCTCTCCCAAAGTTTGCGAAAGCTGGCGTCACTGATGTATTTTCGTGAACAGCGCTTCGATATGACAACAAAAACGGTTGTATGTGCCTGTCCCAGTCTCGTTGCTGTTTTTCCACAACTTTTGACAGGTACCTTTCCAGTGTCTGATTAAATCGTTCTACCATTCCATCAGATTGTGGGTGGTAAGAAGTTGTTCGTGTTTTATGAGTACCCATAACTCTGCAAGTTTCCTGGAATATTTCAGACTCAAAATTCCTTCCTTGATCGCTGTGAATCTCTAAGGGTACTCCAAAACGACAGAAGACTTCATGAACTAGTTTATCTGCAACTGTTGAAGCTTCTTGATTTGGAATGGCGAAGACTTCTGGCCACTTAGTGAAGTAATCCATCACAACCATGAAATACTTGTTACCACTTTCACTTTTCGGAAACGGCCCCGCAACGTCAATGGCTATCCTCTCCCATGGTGCACCAACATTGTACATTTTCAATGCGCCTCTACTACGAGTTTGAGGTCCCTTTACAGCCGCACAACATGTACATTTGCGGCACTAGTCCTCGACATCGTCACGATAGTGGACCCAGTAAAACCGTTCTCGGATCTTCAGTAGAGTTCGTTTAACTCCCAGGTGGCCTCCTGAACAACCATTATGATACAGCTGTAGAACATCCGGTACTTTAGCCTTAGGGACAACCATTTGCAAATGACATCTGTCTCCCCGACTATTTTCCCATTTACGGCACAGGACTCCACCCTGAACCAGCAAGCTGTCCCATTGGGCCCAATAGCTTTTCGTAGTCGAACTCAGTGCTGAGACGTCGCTCCACTTGGGCTTAGGAGCACTGGCCTGCATCCACTCCAGAATCGGCTTAATGTCCGAATCTTCCTGCTGTGCATGTTGTAGGCTGTCCTTCCACTCATTGCTGAGCTGGTCTGTATTGAGCATCCTCACAGGTACCACTTCCTTGCCCTCTTGCCTAGTACAATGCTTGCAATCTTCAGAGCAAGGTCTTGTTGGTCTTGACAATGCATCTGCATTGCCATGAGATTTCCCGCTGCGATGTTCGATCACAAAGTCGTATTCCTGCAGTAGTTCAATCCATCTCGGAACTTGTCCTTCCGGATTTTTGAACTGCAATAGCCATTTCAGTGCAGCATGGTCGGTTCGTAAGTGGAATTTCCGCCCTAGAAGATATTTGCTAAAATGCTGCAAGGACTTTACTACAGCAAGCAATTCCCGTCTTGTGACACAATAGTTCCTTTCCGGCTTTGACAATGACTTGCTGAAGTACGCTATCATAATCTTTCGATCACCATTCCGTTGAGGCAACACACCGCCAAGTCCTATATCACTTGCGTCTGTGTCAACTATGAATTCCTTGCCCGCATCAGGGTACCCCAAAATAGGTGTTTTGCACAGACGGTTCTTGAGCTCCTGGAATGCAATATTGCAACTTTCATCCCAGCAGAAATGTCGCTTCTCCTCGGTTAGCCTGTGCAGAAGATTGGCTATATCTGCAAAGTTCTTCAGAAATCGCCGATAATAAGAGCACAAACCCAAAAATGCCCTAACCTGTGTCTTGTCTTTTGGAACCGGCCAATCTTTGACTGCGGAAATTTTCTCTGGATCCGTGCGGATACCTTCTTCTGACACTACATACCCCAAAAAGCTAACTTGCCGTTTGAATAGTGAGCACTTCTTTGGGCTTAACTTGAGGTTGGCACTCTGGATCTTCATGAGCACGCGTTCCAGGTTTTGAAGGTGTTACTCAAACGTACGGCCTACGATTATGATGTGATCCAAGTAGAACAGACAGGCATCTCCAATTAGCCCGATAAGTACAAGCTCCATCAATCTTTCAAACGTTGCTGGAGCATTGCACAATCCAAACGGCATGACTTTAAATTGCCACAGACCCTTTCCTGTGGAGAATGCAGTTTTCTCCTTGTCCTTAGGGTCAATTTCAACCTGCCAGTAGCCACTTTTCAGGTCCAGCGTACTAAACCACTTTACGCCTGCGAGCATGTCCAGCGTGTCATCAATTCTTGGCAAGGGATAGCTGTCCTTCTTCGTAACGTCGTTCAGGCGGCGGTAGTCAACACAAAACCGCATGCTGCCGTCCTTCTTCTTTACCAGCACTACAGGTGAACACCATGGACTAGATGAAGGTTCAATAACACCATCCTTCACCATTCCCCCAATCATGGTTTCCACTTCCTTTTCACGTGCTACAGGCAATCTTCTTGGCCGCTGACGAATAGGCAATTCTTGTCCTGTGTTTATTTTGTGTTGAACTAAGCCAGTCTTTCCTATGTCAGCTTCGTTTGACGAGAAAACATTGGCGTACTGGAGTAACAACTTCTTCGCCTTGACCATTTCATTCGGGGGGAGAACGCTGTGACAGTCTTTTAAAAGTGTGGTCACTCTCGTTTGTCCATCCTTGCTGGGGGTCCCAGTTGATAGATATTGGCACCGACGCAACCAATCCACTTCCTCACTAGTACCAACCAATGTGCCTTTTTCTATAATCAGTGTCACACGTACTCCTGAGATGTCGATGGTTCTGACCAAGGTTCGAGCCACTCTCCATGGAAGGTCATTGTCTACTTTTTCCACGAGTACACAACGATGAGCTTGCCCAGGATTCCGAGGAAGACTAACCGGAACAATCGTTTCCGATCTCGGCGGAAGAACAATCTTCTTAAGGCTGTACACATTCCCTGGTAACGCCCCTTCCACAAAAAGTTCCTCTTGTTCACATTTCAAAACACCTTGCTTTACGTCGATCTCACAACAATTCTTCCTCGTAAAGTCTAGGCCCAGGATGCAGTCGTCCATTATATCAGCCACGATGACATTATGCCTGTAGATCATGTTGCCTAGCTTCAACTCCATCTCCTTCTCTCCACGGACGGGTATGCGCTGACCGGTGGCTGTCACCAAATTAATGCGTTCGCGGTTGTATGCGGAGTCCCCAAGGAACCGACTTATAAGTTGGGAACTGACAACCGTGCGAGAGGCTCCAGTGTCTATGGTCAGTTTACACGGCGTTCCATTGACCTCGCCCTTGATGATTAGGCTGTTCCCATCATGGGTTTGTGATATCGAAATCCTTGGGGCTCTTTTAACATCAGCCAGCACCCGCCAGTTTCCCTGCTGCTGCTGGGCGGTGCAATTAGCCACACTACCCTCTCGAGATCGATCACCTTCCCTTTCTACAGTTCGCTTAGAGCAGCTGGATCGAAGATGGCCCCTTTCCCCACAGCCGTAGCACCTAGGGCTGTAGCCGTTATTGCGGTCCCGAACTGTAGCTGCTGCAACCTCCCTGACGCGATGGGAACGATGATCCTGCCGCACGGCTTCCACCTCCAGTGTATGAGTCAAGGCGTCTCGTGGTGCCCGAGCCTCACAGCAGCTCTGACTTCAAGGTCGCGGATGCCGTCGATGAAAGTCTGCACCAGGCTCCTACAATGAGCGCAGGTACAGACTGGTATGCTTTTCGAACCAGCTTCTCCACCTCAAGGGCCCATTGCTGCAGGTTTTCGTTACTGCGTTGCACGCGATCTTTGAGCTGCGCACGAAAGACGTGTTCCAGGTGAGCATCGCCGTATCTCGCCTCCAATGCCTCAAGGAACTGCTCGTAAGTCACTTCCTTACCGAGAGCTTCCAGAACAGTTAAGGCCTGGTCGCGCAGGCTTAGGGTGAGAGCAGTCATGGCCTGACTTTTATTCCTTCATGATAGCCTCGAACTGGATTTTGTAGGCCGACCAAGAGGATGTCCCGTCAAACGGTGGCACTTTGAATCCACGTAGCGAAGGTGTTGTAGCTACCAAGGGAGCTGTAACTCCAACCCCAAGTTTGAGGTCACCCAGCGTTTTCTTCACGTTAGCCATCACGTTGTCAACCCGATTGTACACTTGGTCGATACGGGTTTCAGCTTCCGATAGGCGGTTGTCATGTTGAGCAACCCTATCCTTCAGTAGCGTGAAGGTCCTTCCTGAGGAGCATCTGATCTTCCATACCGCGTAGCAGCTGCTCTTCCAACCGACGGGCCTGTTCATCCTGTCGGCGGGCTTGCTCCTGCAGCATCATCATCAAAGCACCTAAGTCAGCTGCTTCAGATGCAGGAGCTGCTGACGGGCCGGATTCCGTGGTCGGTAGCTGGCCCTCCGACGTCTGCGACGTTGTACCACCAAATCGTCTCTGGTCCGTCTCCAGCTGGCGTTGACTTCGGGTACGGATACCCTCAAAGTCGTCCTTTGGTAAAATCGGCATAATTTGATCCCACTTCTGACACCAATTGTAACGATTTTGGGGTTCAAGACAATTACAAACTGCCGATTGAATTACCAAAATTGACTATTTAATTACACAACACTACAACTTAAAATCACACTAATTATAAAACACAGTTCGCCGATATTTCGCTTCGAAGTATTCTCTTGTATCGCCAATTCAATACTGCCCCGGTCGTGGTCTATACCGGCCTTATATAGGGCCTCAGATAGTTTCCAGAACCTTCTGCTGTAGCGAAATCTAGAATGTTCGAGTACATATCGGTCCCGACATTTCTGGAAGGATCTCGACTCTCCTAGTTCTGCTACTCGACACTAGAGGGCGCTAGTGTAACTAGTGTTACCATGTACAAGACATCAATAGTGGCGCGTAACATTATTATAACAGTGGTAGAGCCACGCGGCAGCTTTTGCTGTCGAACGGATGGGCCGGCTCGAACCGGGGTGGTACCACGACCTCACAGAAAACCAGCGTGAAGTAGAGGTTTACCTCTGCGTTTCGCTTGGTGAGTGCAGGTGGCCGCGGGCCTTTTTTACTGGAAATGAGGCATTCCATCATAGTCCTCATGGGTGACAACGCATGTACATTTTGATTTGTAATAGAGGATAGATGTAAATGTCTATGGGCCGCAGCAACCACTTACCATCAGGTGGACTGTGTGATCGTTTGTCACCCTTATCCTATAATAAAAAGATTATATGGTTAAAGTAGTGTTTTGCAAATTCATTTCCGCACTATGAGGTATGGCGAAAATTTCTGCCTAGAAGATAAAGGTGAATCTTATCCAAATTCATACCAAGTTTGAATTTAAGGTGTTCCCCATAACTTACAAAGCGTACATCGAAGCCCAATTTTTGACCCATCGGTATACCACATAAGGCTACCGACGTCACAGATGACTTTTCCATTCAGCCAGTCTTCTCTGGAGGGTAGTTTCACTGTATAAGTTTTGTTAAAAGTATATAGTGGACGCATGATATCTGAGATCTTGCATAAGACCGGTGTTTCCTTGATTGAGTCGAGCATGGATCTCAATCTATAGGAAAGCAAGCTCAAACTGCCCTGAGCGCTAATACTATACAAATTAGCATTCGCCTCCTTGTCTTAGTAAATAACAAGGGGCGTTAGGCCTAGAAGTGCATTACGAGCCGCTCACATTGCTCCATTAGGCAGGCAGACCTTTGTAAACTATTTAATATGTCCGCAGTCGTCTTTTAGGTGCCTTATTACACCAGACAGTATAGGCGTAGGTAAAAATCAGCCTCACTATACTGCTGTACAGCCACAGGATCATACTGGGACGCAAGCCCCAGTAGTACATAAAGCAATTTTAGCCTTGTGATATACATTGCTAACTCTCTCGGAGTTCCACGTTAGTTTTTGGTCAATTGTTACGCCCAAGTACTTAAATTCAGTGAAGAATGGTAATTATTTACCACTGAGTTTTTGTGTGACTAATTTGAAGAACCGTCTCGTTTTGGTAAAGGCTGTTATAACAGTTTTATCAGCATAAACTGATAAACTGTAATCCGCAACTGCACCAGCCGTTTATGGTGTTTAGGGCTCTTTGTATAATATACGTGTAGCTCAGGTGCTAAGCGTTCGCTGTAATTTCACAGTACGCGAGCAACCCAGGTGCGAACCCCGCCGGTACCAATAAAATTGTTGCGTGCAATTTAAGTCTTTACGTGGTAGAGCCATGCTACAGCTATATTAGTAGTATAGTTGTAGCAAGAATGGGTCGGATCGACCGGGGAAGGATAACGCTCTCACAAAATACCAACGTAAAATAGCAGGTTAACGCTACTCTGCATATGGTGAGTGTAGAGAACTGGAGACCCTTTTTACTGGAAACGAGGCATTCCATCTTAGTCCTCACGGGTGACAACGCATCTGCATTTTGGTTCGTAATCGAGGATAGATGTAGATGTCTGTGGGCTGCAGCAACCACTTACCTTAAGGTGGACTGTGTGCTCGTTTGTCACCCTTATCCTATAAAAAAGTGCTGATTTACCAAGTGCACGACGGTGAAGGAAAACATCGTGACAAAACCTGCATGTCAGAGAACTAAGAAAAAAAAAATTCGAAGAGGTGAAGTTTGCTGAAATTTGAACAGCACGGCGGACATTTTATTGCCCTAAATCCCCCTCAGAAATCAGAGAAGGCCTGTGCCCAGTAGTGGAACGTATATAGGTTGTAACTTTAATTTTTACAATATAAACCATCTGAAATATCCTATTCTTCTGCAAAAGGACGTCACGGTCGATGCTAAAAGATGAAGAATATACCCGAATATTTAGTTACACTAACATCATTTTATGAAAATTAACGAGGCTATTAAGAATATATTTTTCTCATCTTCACCAGCTCTAAAAGTCTAGTGCCGAATATAGTTCTCTGCTATTACCATAAGCCACAAGCTAACCACAGCGCCAATAATCTGGTCCAGGTTATGTGATTTTTTTCACACTAAACCAATATAAATATATATATTGAAAATATGAGTAATATTGGGTCATATATATAGAATTTGTAAATAAATTATCAATAGTGCTACCTATCATATCCTAGCATAGCTATGCATAACCATAATCTTGAACGGCCCTCACATACCACGACAATGAGGGCGTAAAACTGTTGAAACACGTTTAGACGTGCAGCGCGCGCCAAACCAAAAGTTCTTTTGGTGCAAAAAAAGAAGCACGCGCCATACCGTCACTTCGAAGTGCGTTCATGCACCGTCACTCCGTCCGTTTAGAATGTTACTCCGCAAAGTGTGCTGCGAAACCTACGTGCGAATGCGAATGCGAATGCTGCTATAGGCGGAGTGGTTCAGAAGTTACATGACCACTAAAAGACGGACCAACCAACTATATCGTCCATTCATCTATTACAAGCTATATAAGTCTCCTGCCGAACATAGGCTTCCCTATAGATTGCTTCATAGGGAGATTTCTCCATAGTTGCCACGCTTGACACACGAGTTTGCAATCGCAGTTCTTTTATCTGCCGACTTCCAAAAAGGAGACGGTACTCAATTCGACGCGTATGTTTTTTTTTATGTGTGTTAACTCATAACTTTTTACTGGATGGACCGATTTCGATGATTCTTTCTTTATATGAAAGCTGATAATTTTCGTGTGGTCCCATATGAATTTGATCAAGGTCAGCCCAATAGTTTTTGAGTTATTTGAGTTATTCTTAATAACTTATATTGAAGTCGGCTGTACAAAATTTTTAATTTTATCACTTGTTTATCTACCGACTTCCAAAAAGGAGACGGTACTCAATTCGAGTGTATGTTTTTTTTTTATGTGTGTTACCTCATAACCTACTGGGGGAACCGATTTCGGTGATTCTTTTTTTTATATGAAAGCTGATAGTTCTCGTGTGGTCCCGTATGAATTTGATCAAGGTCAGACTAATCGTTATTGAGTTATTCTTAAATAACATATATTGAAGTCGCTTATATTGAAGGCGGCTGTACAAAATTTTAAATTTTAAATTATTATTTTGAGTTTTATTAGGAAGTTACTGCTACCCATCTGCTTCAGTTTACCTCTGTCGCCTCTTACGACACCCACGATATGGCGTAGCGGATAGTCTTAGACTACACGGTAACGGTGTAAGTATGTACATACGTCTATACATAATATAATAAATCTGTATCGAAGTCGTGTCTATAATTCTAATATATTCTTGAAAAAACAAGTCCAGAGACTAAATAAAGGAACTGAAACCAAATAAGTTGTTTTTAGAATTTTTGTCTGTCTGTCTGTGCATTCTGAATTTTTGAAAAAACTACTGGACTGATTTACATGAAATTTTGTATGTAGGTAGTTAGTTACTCAGTGCAGCTTTTAGGCCACTTTTTATTCGATTACGAAACTTTAAAAAGAAGATTAAGTATTTTTCTTCCTTTAGATATTAATTTTCTACTATATCTAAGTCTTAGGCGAGATTTTTTTATAGGATAAGGGTGACAAACGAGCACATAGTCCACTTGATAATTATTGTGGCCCATAGACATCTATTCTATCTTCGATTGCGAATCAAAATGAAGATGCGTTGTCAACCGTGTGGATTAAGATGGAATGCCTCGTATTGTCTAAAGATAAAGATGTAATTCTTATTTGCAATTATGGCTTCCGTCATACTATTAAGACACGCCTTAAGCTTCGATAAGTTATTTACTTTACTAATATTACCAGCATCCCTTAATGTACATTTAATAGTAAATGAGCTTATTATTGGTATCATATCGCACCATTTCCATTAATATATATCCTGTATCAAGAGCTAAAGCATTCCAATCCCTATTCCAGTTGCATTAGATTGAGATTGTGATAACGTCGTTACACTAATTTACGAAATTACTGAAGCTTTGCTAATTAGCGAGTTGAAATCAGCCGTGTGGTTTTCGTCAATACTATCTGAAATATTGGTAGCTTTAATAAGTTTATTGGAAATACTTATTGTTACGTTTTAGGGTTTATGTATATTACGTATTATTGTAAATAGTAATGAATACTCTTATTTTTCTTTTTTAACCGTCTCTCTTATCTACAGTTAAATATAGCTTTTCATAAGAATGTAGCATAAAGAATTCATTATTAGTTAGCATTACTTTTAAAAACTGTTTATTAGGATAATGAATGGAGAATCTATAGGGGCGATAATAGATTAAGTAATATGAGAACAAAGCGAGGTATCAGGTAAAGTTTAGTAAGGTTCACCATTACTAATCTTTACCAGTTTTTAGTGATAAATAAATTATTTCTTTTAGTCTTTTCAAAAATTTGTATAGCAGAAACCCATACCGCAAAACTGATATTTAAACAAATAAATTAGTAATTTTAAGATATGTGGTTCACGAAATTCAGATACGGAACGTATCACTCATATATAATGAATATTACACTTGTCTGTTTTTTTAAATCGACACGCAATCCCTTTCCTAAAATATATAATTTCGAATTATAAAGGTGCTATCAGTCACGACACACATTACATAAGGTAAACATTCCTAGCGCTATAAAAAATTATTTAGCGACACTCAAATACAGTGGCAATAAAACTTCGATTCGATCGACCTTCATCAATAAATATAAACGTAACGCGAACGAATCTCTACATAGTATAAAACAAAGTCACTTCCCGCCGTCTGTACGGTTAGATCTTTCAAACTACGCAACGGATTCTGATTCAATATTCATCAATAGACAGAATAATTTAAAAGGAAGGTATAATACATACATAATATATATTAACTTCTCCTAAACGGCTGGACCGATTTTGATAAAATATTGTGTGTGTGATTGAGTTGATTACAGAATGGTTTAGATTCACCCGGTAGGTGGCGTTGTTGCCGACTTCCAGAAAATAACCGCGCAAAGTCGGGGATAATCGCAAGTTGCAATAATAAACAAGAGGCACCACTACCGCCGCTATATTGTTACTACCTACCTCAAGCGGTAATTAAGCTGATTTAATTCATATTGAGTTGTATTAGTGCAAGGGATAAACTGTCGACTTAAAATTTCATAGGACAAGAGCAAACAGAGTACGACCTCGCCTGGTTAGAGCACCAATCAAATCTTTAATTACAATTTTGAGTGTTAACTTACCAGGTCCTCAGGAAAACACTGCGGGGAACGTGTATACATAAATATAATACACAAATTAAAAGAAAATTCTTGGACGTTTGCAGTCATTGGGATAACGCGTCTTCCTTTGAGTCGTTGGGATAACTTTCCGTGAGGACGGATTGAGCGTAGAACAGATACTCCCACACTAATGATGTTACTCTACACCAATGAACTATTAACGGCTTAGCCTGAGCTCAGTCCCCACCAGCACCAATGTAATGAATACCTATGTAATTATACTATGCTTACTAAAAATTGTGCGTGTAATTGTGCACGTACGAAGTAAAACTCCTTTACGACATATCATTCTTCTTTTTAAAACTGAAATCAAGGATTTCCGAAGTTAATCTATAGCATATCAAACTTTTTTTTAAACTTCTCCGCTGCATGCATATATGTCCAGCACGAAGTACATTAACGAGCGGCATTCGGTGGACAAAAGTAACTTTATTTGAAACGTTTCGTTTATTATCAGAAAATAAACGATCTAAACAAAAGTAAAGTCGATAAGGAACCTAATCCAATAATATTCCTTTCATATTATCGAAAAAAAATGATATAACATAAAATGTGGTCGCTTAAAAAATGAGAACTCAGAAAAGTTTTTCCCAGTGATTTAATTATAATTTTATATCTGGATTAATATAAATTATTTTAAAAATTCGTTCACAAAGGAATTGAATTGAGTTTCTTATGTGTACGCATATATGTTCGAGCTTATACTATTTCAAAAAGTATCAATTCTCGCGCGTCAAAATTGTGTCTTAAATACGATATTTTGTCCAATTTGGCCTCATCGCAGTAAGTTGTTTGGCTTTAGCGCTGTCTCTGTCTGTTTCATATATTGTATTATGTATATACACATAAATAACGAAATTCATTTCATTTTGATGGCTTATAAATAATTATACAAAATTAAAATTATTAATTGAAATTTTAGTGATATACATAGATTTAAATTAATTGTACTACGTGTATGAAACTTAACCACCCTTAAACGGTATTACAATATCGGTAATAATCGCCTCTCTTTAAACACATTATGAATTAACATATTATAGAAAGTTATTAAATATCATGAAAAATCATGAAGCGTGCAACATTATTTTAAAAAAATAAAATTAAATAATTAAGAATAAGAGGCATTTTATATACATAAATAAAAAGCCTTCGATAGTTTTTGAAGATAAGGCTTATGATTGTAGTACTAGATCTCTTGCAGGGTTTTTACTTATCACCTATCCAAGCTTATAGGTTTGACTGTTATATTAATATTAGTTATTTAACAAACAATCCAAAATAGCCTAAAATGTTAAATGATTATTTTATAGCTTTAAATAAAATATTACTTTTATTATCACAATTTTATATATATTTTAAACCACGCTGATAAATTGTATAAATTAAACCCCCACATAGCTCTTACTATTTTAACATATTGTCTCCCTGTACCTAGATTTACATACTTACTCCGATCGAGTCCAGTCTGGAAATGTTCGGATATTTTAAAAGATATTGATAATAATCTTAAAAAATGCTAAAGAAAAAATTCTAAATTTAATTTTTAATACAACAGCCTAAACTCAAGCTACTTTACCTATAAAATTTGGTGGCATTGGTGTGAGAAATCTTCGTAATCGCCGTAGGAATCCGACTAGGAGCGGCGCTTTGTCAACCCCATGAGAGTGGTAGCAGCATCGACAAGTTTGGGCTCCACGGACTTTCATGTAAGAAAAGCGCTGGTAGGTTTTCACGACACTGTTCTTTGAACGATGTCATCCGAAGGCTCTTGTCTCTATAAATGTTCCCTCGGTTTTAGAGCATTGTGAAATATTTACAGACGATGGCAGGAGACCCGACGGTATGAAATTGGTCCCTTGGGAGAGAGGTAAAGCCCTAGTATGGGATGCTACTTGCGTAGACACTCTGGCGGCCTCTCATCACAGGCGTGCCTCGTTTAGAGCCGGGGCGGCATCAGAGGCAGCTGAACTAAGTAAGTGGCGCATGTATGAGTCTCTGAGAGATGACTACATGTTTATGCCATTTGCTGTAGAGACTATCGGTCCGTGGGGTCCACATGCGGTAAAGTTCCTAACGGAACTCCTTCCGCGGCTGGTCGTTGCTGCTGGTGATAAGAGGGCTGGTTCTTTTCTCACTCAAAGGCTAAGTATAGCCATTCAGCGGGAAAACGCAGCCAGCGTTCTTGGCACAATACCGCGGGGAGTAGCACTGTATGATAAATAAGTTTCCAGTTTTAGTTTGTATTTTATTATTATAGTTTTTAATGTAATGTAAAAAATATAGACACCGAATTTTAAAATCTCAATTACTTCTTTAATCTTTAGACGGATCTCCATGTATGATTACTTCTCTTAAAATAACCTGCAACTATTTCCCCGATAAATACCAAAGTACTTATTACATACATAATAGCAATAAATACGAAAGCACCCAACAAATGTTGAATGCTTAACGGAGAAATGGTTTCCATACCTTCAGCATTAGATAACCGCATTAACAATTCCTTATTCCATTTCTCTACTAATCCATTCTCTGTAACACGTCGTATTATTTTATTAAACCTGTCGAGCATTGGAAACCATTTCCTAGCAAGAAGAACGACTCCGTATTGATAAAGGTTATTGCTTTCCGGAAAACAATAAATTAAATGTTTACCTTTGCCTAATTTTTGGTCTTGATATTCAGCTTGCCTTCTTGAAGATACTACAGCAAAATTCCTACCCAGAGCCACGCGACGTATTCCTTCAGAAAATGTTGTGGAGTTATATTTGCTATACAAATAAAACGAGCTTGAGTTATTCGTCTCGAAATAGGATCGGTAAATCTCTCTACCTCCAAACTGTATCCCAGATTGTATAAGATCAGACTCGCTACTCATCTGCTTTTCAAATCTGGGATGCATTAAAAAGCTTAGCAGAAATGATTCATATATAATACCCATGTTTAAACTGAAGAGCAGCCAACAGAATATGAAAATTCTAAACACAATCCTCTTCGGTTTAAACGAGGCACCCCATCCCAATAACATACTGAATGTCAGCAAAATTGATCTGATTTGGCATTTCGTTGCACTTTCCTTTTCTCTATAATGAAGAACATGAAATAGGAATGCCATTGTAAACAGACATGCAATCGTCGCAATCCAGGTCGGCAACTCAAATATAATTACCAAATTATCCCATGTTGCAGCTTTATTTGCTATGGGTACACATCATGTCATTTCATCTTGCGTGTAGCTTACTGACGTATGAAACCATTTGCGTAATATTTTTGTGCCCTCTATATTTCCTATCATCATATCTATTGTATTATTTCTAAGAAAACTGTATGCTCCAGTCGTAGTACCATTGTGGTCTATTGTGCCATAATTTTCTTCTTCTTTAGACATGCACATTAACAGAGTCATGTTGGTGAATTCGCCTATTATTTTCAAAAGACTCACATCTCCTCCTTTATCAAATTCATAAATGTTTGCGAAGCTTGTACTTGAAATTTTTTTGCTTGGGCGTAAAACATAAGGTTCTGTTACTACAACTTGTAATACTAGAGGGCAGCCTTTCATATCAGTAGGAAACATCTCTCTCTGTGGTTCTAACTGTTCAAAAACGTCACCTGTACATCTATCAAGAACGTAAACGGAATCACACTTAGCTCCACAATTTTTGTAAGTGTAGGGTGTCCAGGAATACGAAAGTATCTCATTTTTCAACGGATCATGTATGAATATAATAGTTTTTAGAAATTTAAAATTTCTTAGTTCGTTTATGAAATCAACAGAAATTTTTTCACCAATTTCTTTTGGTCTTAGGTGGTAAAATACTATAGCTTTAGCGAGAGGGTTCCAGCTAGGTAACATATGTAGTTGCAATATATTTCTCTTCAATTCCGACTTGTCTTCTAAAATTAACATATAATTCTTCGCTTTCTCGGGGAAGTGCGACGCGTTTGCATGCGGATAGGAGGAATCTTTAACCATTACTGAATATTTCATTCCACTGTGTATCGTTTGCAATAATAACCTTTGTGTAGTGGAAGTATAAGAGTTAATATTGATAATGACAATGCTACCACTTAATGCTTTTTTCTCTACGAAATATTTTGCAGACAATTTTAAAACACATTCAGCGGTTTTTGCTGTTTGACTTAAATTCCCGCTGGTCATTAGTAGTGGATTTTCAGCCAACGCCGCAAGAACAAAAGATAAGGAATATAAGTAACGAAGTGAATTTCTGGCACGCGTCATTATAAACTACGAACTGTGTTTAATAAAACTTGATGTTACTTTCAACTAACTATATAAACAGACTCCGGTCAGTGTTATGAAACTTTTGGTTAGTTCAGTGGATTTATTTTTTGTGTTGAATTTTTTCAACAAGGATGATGATGATGATGATGAGGATTTTGCCATAGTTTCCAGACTTGGCAGGCTGGTTGGCAAATGCAGCTTGTTTATTTTTTTTTTGAGTTATCAGCAAAATACTGCTACTTAGCTACTGTTTTAGATTCCCTCTGTCGCTTTTTACGACACCCACGAGACGATATGGGGTAGTGGATATTCATACACCGACACTTTACTACAGGATTATTAAAATAAACTAAAATAAATAAATCTTCTTTTCTTCTCCAACCCAGCACAGTCCTTTTCCTTTTTATTTGCCTTTAACGTCACGTTTTCCAGGAGGATTGATGGTCGTTGACCAAAGCGTCTATTACCTTTGAAGTTGCTTTCTATCGAAGGTCTGTATTTAAGTCTGGCGTGAAGAACATGGTTAAACTGCCAACTATTGGAAGCTATAAGATCTTTCTGGAAAATCCTATAGTTTCTTTTTCAGACTCATGTGGAAAGAAATGCAGTGATTATTTATCTTACGTCGCCAGTACCAATCTTAAGTGTGACAAACGAGAAAACATTCCACCTGGTGCGAAGTAGATGTTGTTGCCTATAAACATTTACATCTATCCTCGAATAACAATCAAAATTAACGTGCGTTGTTACTCTGGAATTTATCTTACCAGTAAAACCAGTCTCCGCTTCTCTACACTCACCATACACTGCTGTGTTTCGAGCAGTGTTATTTTCCTATTTCGCGCTAGTATTTTGTGAGAACGTGGTCCTTTCCTAAGCGAGCCGATCCATTCATGCTGCAGCTATAATATACAAGTAACATGATTCTACCAGGTTTAAACGTTTTCAATTTGTTAGGTTTGGTTTTTTTATTCAAGTGTAATAAAATTTCATTACCTTAAACCATAAGAGAATTAAGAGATATAAAAAGATTTAGAACATTATCTAACGTATTGAAAATGTTCAGTACTTCTGAAACAATTTATCATTTCAAATCATAAAGCTGACATTTTAAAAGTAAATACGGCTATTATCGGTACAAGTTTAAAACAACTGAACTTTAATAAAATGTCCTGAACCGTGATTATTATCATTAAGGTTAAAGAAGATAAATTGTTCTTGAAATATTAAATAAAAAATATAAAAATGTGAAAATCCAAAAATAAAACTAATTATGCTCTTTTTGGCTACAATTTTTTTGATTTAAATTATTTTAATTGATCAATTTATTACACTTACAATTAAATAACAAATTTGTCCTAATATTATCCATTTATCTTTGTATTATCGACATAAGTTTATGAAACGACTCTTTGTACACCAACGACCTGTATTAATTCCAAGCCCTAATGTAGGTCACGAGTAAAACAGATGGTAATTTAACTTTTGGAACAAAAACAATATTAATGTTGAGCGCTACCATTAATGCCTCGTACATGGTAACACTAGTTACCACTAGCACCCTCTAGTATCGAACAGCAAAACTAGAAGGGTGAAGGTCTTTCTAATAATTTCCATGGAAGGACTTTCTAGAACTATTGACACCTATTCAATCGGGACCGGTATTTACTCAAACATTATTGATGTTTCTACAGTAGAAGATTCTGGAACTATTTGAGGCCCTATATAAGGCCGGTATAGACCGCGACCGAGTTAGTGATGAGTTGGTGATACAAGCGAATACTTCGAAGCGATACAACTAAACGTAGTGATTATATTCTCTTTTGCGAACTAAAGTGATCAATAGTACAATTGTATTTAGTTAGTAGTGTGGGTTTAAGTTGTAATTAGCGTTCTGTAATTAAAATATCAATTTTGGTAATTATATCGGCAGTTTTTAATTTTCTCGAACCCCAAGCTCGTAACATTAATAAATAAGTACCTAAATTGTACTCAGTTAAATGATCGTAATCTGGACTATTAAAAAATAATGATAGTAATCATACAGTGGCTGCCTAAGATAGTTAATCACCCCATTTCGTCATGTGGGTATCGTAAGAAGCATTTATGGGAAATGCCAAAAATATCTTAAACTTGCTATGGAAGGAAGAATCATTCCGTTCACAACAGATATAAAACACCTAGATGGCAGCAATTGGCGACGGTCATTAATATCAAAGGTGCGATACGTAAATTAAAATAACAGCTGTGTAATTTTATTTGATAAAGAAGATATCGCCCGTGGGTTTAGTAAAAGGCGATAGCGGCAAATTAAAACAACTCAAACTAAAAAACAAAACTGCGGTTTCCAACCCACCTATCAAGCGTAGCATTATTATAGGCTGATGAAGAATAAGAATCTGGACTGAACTTAATTGATAGTTTTAAGTTTTTATATGTAGGTGAAGCAAGTTAGTTTGTGAAGCTACCACCCATCATTGCAGCAGGGCGGCATAGTATAAATTTTGCGTTCCGTTTTCACGTAATTAGAGCTGAATAACAGGCTACATTGAATTTTATTCCTTATATGTTCTCAGGGGTGACCATGAATCAGTATACGTTTTTGTTCATTTTTTTCGTTTGATTT